>PYHW01009637.1:1090817-1155513 GCA_013186435.1 Turdus rufiventris
AGGTTTTCCATCTTTTTTAAGTTACACTGAAGCCTCCATGCAAACTCCAGGGAAGTTTACAGATAGAGAATTTGTTTTCAAGACACAGAGGGTTAGTGCTCTGTCAGAGGTGCTTGTAGAATATACACAACTTGAAGTGTTGTGATAACACTGAAAGTATTTTCTGCAATACAAATTTGAAAATGTTTTTATCTCTGAATAAGCCTTTCCATAATAATTACATATTCTCAAGGGAATAATAAAAAGTTACAAATACAAAATAACAATGTTGTAAGTGATTACTAACAACATTTCCATCAGACAAGACATAAACCGTATGCTGCTATTCACACAACTTCTAATCAAAGACAAGAATCTCTTGAAAACTGCCATAAAGAAAACACTCTTGCTGGTGAAGTACAAAGCTAAGAAATACAACTTAACTTTTTAAAATGCAAAAGAGCCAGGAGATGAAGATTTTCCGTTCATTATATATGACAACATATTATTTCTCAAGCACAACAAAGCTCTCAAAGGAGACATACCATCCCAGCTTGGGAAAGGCTGTGGCAAGCATACCAATTTTTGCCATTTTCTTCACTCCTTCAAACAGCATACTCTCAGTACCTCTGCACCACAACAGGCAACAAGGAGTAAAACATGAAGAACTAACTCTTGCACCACAACATGGAGAAAATGGAGGTAACAACAACCTCTTAAAAACCTAAATAAAATTTTGAAATGGCAATTGTCCTTTGAACAGGACAAAAACTCATTAAATTCATCTCTGTCTGACCCAGAGAAAATGGTTCAACCTAGTATTTGGAAGCAAAGAACCACCACAAAGTTTAATTTACAATTGCTAAGCTGGTTAAATTGCTAAACACATTTAACAGATTCACATGTCTAAGAAATATTTTCCTTACTTTTCAGAACACTATAGCTATCCACTTCTCTTTTGCATATTTCCTAGTTGTGCATGAGGTAAGGTAAAAGGCATTTTGGTTAAACTTGTATGTACAACTCACTTCAGCTGCTGACAGCACGCAAACAGGGGACTTACAACAATTTCTGGAAGAGCATCTACTTTGATCCAGCATTACCCTGAGAAGAACATCCCAACTAGACTAAAATCCATCACTAAGAATGTAATATTCACAGAGGGGTCTCTCGTGGTTGCAATAATTTGGACCCAAAGAGTTTAAAGACAAGTTTCCTCAAACCACTGAATTTCTTTCAGTATTTTATTATGAGAGGACAAATAGGTTACAGAGTATGGCTAAATAACTCCTATTATACTCCATTATCATTTGCTAGTAAGTTTTGTCAAGTTTTTGCCAGTAAGGCCAAAACTTATCTTCTTTACTGTTTATAAAAGGCTTAGGAGATATTCTGAAGAAGAACATGAGATCAACAAAATGAGACACAGATGTAAAAGACGTTCTGCAAAATCACCTGGGTGTTACTCCAAGGGAAAGATTAATTTTAAAAACTCTGCTTGTAATTGAAATACTTGAAATATTTAAAATATTAAATGGGACCTTTCATAGAAGATCACTTGGATGTCAGGAATTTGCCTATGAGAACTCATGCAAACATGATAAAGTTTGAAAAATCAGACCTGATAGATGTGAAGAGTCCCTTAAGGCATCTAGAACTTCACAGCACCTTTAATTTTCAATTATGAAAAAAGATGTATTGAAGCAAAGTACCCATGAGTATACTCTGGCTTGACAGAGATTTGTTTTTTGGGGTTTTTTTCTGGTGGCTGTCACATCAGCCCCCCTTGCAGAGCTGTGGATCTCTCGATACAGCATCACCCCCTACCAGAGAAACATGGTGCGCTGCTTATGGTGCTGGACTTGTGACCAACACAACCACAAAACCACAGAACTCCACCTATCAAAGGTTTCTCACCCTGCTGATAGGAGAGAGGAATACCATCTTATAATTCCTCTTCACATCTTTTCTATTGTAATTGCAGCTCCCAGACTTGCAGAGGCCAAAGCACATTCACAGATTGTGCGCACGACTTTTTACCAGCTGGTTGCTGGAAGAAGTGCTCTGACTAAGGACAAAAAACTGGACAAAGGAAGTCTGCTTAAACATAAAATTAGTGGGAAACTTTATTAAGGTTTTTAAGATTTTATTATTGTCAGTAAGTTTTCTTGTACACATCTAAATCTAAGTGCACCATGATTTTCAAAGAATCCTTTCGCTAGTCATTGATTAGGAAAGATCCAACCTAGAGATAAATCAGTTGAATTTGGCCAGAGATGCTCAGTGTGGAATGTGGTGGTTTTTATTTCTCTTGCCTTCCTGTTCCTAAGTTCTCTTCCTTATCCACCTTTTCTCCTTTTATACCTGTCTGTGATTTAATTGGAGTAAAAGACTAAATCTTCTCCTGTGGATCTGCAACTAAGGAGGCAATCAGAAACAGCATCTTAAAAAGATGCTGTGGTAAGTTTGGCAGTTCTCCAAGTGGCTAATAAAACACTTTTCTACACCAAGCTAAGCCAGAAGCTGGGAAGTAAGGGGTCAAATACTAAAACACAGGATTTTTCCCTTTAATCCTCCAACTGGATTGTAAGCAGCCCTGCAGAGAAGGACTTGGGGATATCAATAGATGAAAAACTGGACAAGAGCCAGCGCTGTGCACTTGCAGCCCAGAAAGGCAGCTGTCTCTTGGCCTGCATAAAAGAAACCTGTCCAAGAGGCTGAAGGAAGTGAGTCTCCTCCTTGTGAGACCCCACCTGGGTATTGCATCCAGCTTTGGGGCTCTCAGCATAACGACAAGGACCTGTTGGAGTGACTCCAGAGAAGGGCCACAAAAGTGCAGAGAGGGCTGGAGCACCTCTTGTGTGAGGAAAGGTTGAGAGAACTGGGGTTGTTCAGCCTGGAGAAGACACAGCTCCAGGGAGACCTTATTGCAGGCTTTCAAACTTTAACAGGGGCTTATAAGAAAGGCGGAAAAAGCCTTTTTACCAGCAGTAGGGACATAGTAGCAACAGAACAAGATGTAATAGTTTTAAACCAAAAGAGGGTAGATTTAGATTAGATTTGAAGTAATGAGGGTAGTGAGACACCACAGGCTGCCCAGAGAGCTGGAAGGTCCATCCCTTGAAACACTCAAGGTCAGGCTGGATGGGGCTTTGAGCAACCTGATCTAGTAGAAGGTGACCCTGGCCATGGCAGGGGGTTGGACTAGGTAGTCTCTCAAAATCCATTCTAAGCCAAAACATTTCATGGTTCTGTTACTCCATATTCTTACACTTGCCAGATCATCTCTAGACTTTAAAAGGCTGTTGAATTTTTTTGAAGAGGTATACAAACATTGCGGCAATGAGAACTTCAGAAAAATCCACACAGAAATTAATAGCCTCCAGTAAACAAAGCCTGGGGCTCAAAATGAACAACCAGGCTAAGATAAAATATTGATTAATGTCTTAGGAAGTGAATACCATCTATCCTCTTCTCTGAATGAGGCAGGACTAGTGGGGGGGTGGTGTGTGACAAGGGGGTGGAGAAAAACATAGGAGTGATTGATAATGCAGCCAGAGATTGCATCAGACTATGGACACAGAGACAAAATAAAAATATGCCACCTAAATTATGGTCTTGCTTAAGCATGATGTCAATTTAAAAAAAATAAATTATAATTAGCACTGCTGTGTTTCTATCATCAAAGCAGATTAACAATGAATTTAGAAACATCTTGAATAATTTCATATAATTCATTATATTACTATTCAAGCAGGCAAAAGGCATCAAAATATCGATCATTGTATTATTCCACTTTACTTTTATCAACATTTTATTCTTTCATTTAAAAAATCCTCAAATGTTGCCTATAAAAACCAGCATTTTATTAAGAGTCCCTGTTTGAAGACATTAGGCTTCAATTAATTTGGATATGCAAACATTCACACTACTGTAACGACCCAGCACTAAAGGAAAACAAGCATTTTGCCTGAGGAACATTTATGTGCCTACAGATGTGTACAAAACTAAACTCAATGTGCCTGTGTTTCTCCAGAGACTGACGCAGCCTCCACTGGCAAGCCACTTAGGGTACAAACAGAGAAACTGATTTCAAAATGTTGAAACACAGTACTGCTTCTCAGGCAGTTTCTTTCCTTCTGGCCATATTTCAACTTTTCCAAAATACAAAGATATTTAAGTTATTAACATTTTTTAAAAAGGAAAATTAACTATAGATGCCACAAAAGACATGGAATTCTGAATTCTATGTGTGTAGTTAAATCACATCTTGGATGTGTAATGTGACTGAAATCATGAGGCGTCAGTAATATACACCTTGTACAAAATAGAAATTAATACAGTCAGAGAAAATCCACCAAGCTGAACTTTTGAGGATGGAATAGAAATACTACTATTAATATTTAAGACCACTTCAAAAGTGTAACTGGGCATGCAAAGTCATTTTTACTCAATCCAGTGGTTCTTAGAAGACATTCAGGGTCAAATAAGATACAGTAGTTTAAAAGTAGTTTAAATGCAGGAAACCAGTTCTGTTTCAGGCATTCTAAGGTAACATCCCCCTCTTCCTCAGTCTCCAGGTTTTGCCTTAAAATACAGCAGGTCTAGACCAATCTGCATCTTCATCTCACCTACCAGCCAGTTCTAAGTGTCTACTGTACCCTAAGGGAACTAGAACTATCAGCTAGTGAAACAGGGGAGTATCTTAAACAAAAAGCCTCTCCACAACATTTATACAGCCAATGCCTGCCTTCAGTCTGAAAAAGGAGTCCCTCCTTGAAGTAAAGGAGTCCCTCCTTGAAGTTTGGCACCCACAACTTTTAGTTACTTTGAAAGAATGTTAGTTTGAAAAAGTTAATAATTCCAGTATTATCCTCACTTATTCTTCAAGCTATTTGGTTTTGATTTCCTACAGCCAGGTTTTCTTCCTTGCTTGGTGCTTCCATCATTTAGTTTATTCTCTTACCTTAAGTGATTGACTCTGTTTTCCACGGAAGTACATTCTGCTGTCCCCTCTCATTCCCGCATCTGCCTTTATACTTATAAAAAGTTATGCATTACAGCCATTATCAGTGAGCAAGTACACCTGATTTGTTCCTCACACAAAATACATAACACTTTTTAAACCTACGCATTCAAAGCATAACTGCCACCTACAGTCATCACAGCACAGGTATATTGTCAAGATGGCTTTCTTAGTAATGCAAAACTATGACAAATAAGTAATTTTTCTAAAGGCTAAATATTACGGCAACTGTGAAAATCAGTACTGATTTTAGGGGGAATAACTATTCACTCGCACTTCCAGTCTTGAACAAGATAATCTTCCTGACGTTTAATGCAGATCTGAAGATGTCTGTTTATTTCCATAAACATTTGTACTGAAAATTACTAGCTCTTGAAATCATAATGCTATTCTTTGTGGTCAAATCATAATGCCATTCTTTGTGGTCAAAAGATTACCATGAACATTACTTCACCCTGCATTAAAAAAAGAGAGAGAGAGAGAGAGAAAGAGAAAACAACAAACTACTGTTCAATATTTTGCGTTCTATAATCCATAAAACTTCAGGAAAGCAATCTCATCACCTAGTAGCTCAAAAGTGATTTATCTTCTGTTGTATTCCATACATAATGTCCAGCCACAGAAAAAGCAATCTAACAGCTAGTTTAAAAAATAGATCAAACACTTTTATACAATTATCAACAAGAAAAGAAATAATTACTGCTATTATAAATCAAATAGATCTTTGAGTAGTAGATGCAAACCTTCCTCTGAAAAATTACTGGATGAAATAAAAAAAATTTACAGAAGGATATAACACTTCATGTGGACTTGCAGCTGTGTCATTCTAGCAAGATACTGTTCCATGTTTTACAATTATGAGATTTTTTTTAAAATCTAACCTGGACTATTATAGTAGATATTGAAAAAAACTACATGAAATCTGTAGCCCTCAAACAAAATACCACTATCTTTGCTTTCCAATGCAAATTAAAGATGGACTAAGCTCCTTTCCTGTTCACCATGTTTGCCACTTACGGAAATAACTGTATTGGGGGAGGACAGAAGATTTTGGTGCCAATATTTTTTTTTAAATTCATTCTGGGTAGATTGAAGCACTCACAATTTCAGATGAGAAAGAATTTTAATAGATTTCAAACAGTGGCATTTAGGCCATAAATCCCTCATACGCCACACCCTTATTTGATAAACATTATCTTGCTGTTAATATCACCTGAAAGAGAAATCTGAGCCACTACCCATTTTAGTGAAATGCTGAAACCAGTTTAACACTGCCAGTTGCCACTTAGAAACTCAACAAAACATCTTAAATGACACATTTGTATAAATCATAATTTCAACAGTGCCTCAAAAACTGTAAAGATCAAATTAGCTGGTCATTTTAGATACTACTTGAAAGGACAAAGTTCTGAAAGAGTTATCAAATAATCTGAAGTCTGTGGTGATGTGATATCTCTGAAGTAGTTTAGCTGAGTTTTTTAAGCAGGGAGGGATAAACAGATCTTGTCTTAAAAGTAAGCAAGTAATTTTGATTAATTGGCAAATTATTTCTGGATCACTTGATGAAGTTTTCTACTAGAAAGTGAGTATGCCTGCATTAAGAAAACCTCCACATTTCTTTATTTGAGAAAAGTCTTCTTTCATTGGTATCACTTGTGGATATCTCAGGGTGGCCTCTGAATCTTCATATGACAAACTGTAAGTTTAGTTAGTGGGACTGGCTCCAGATGAAGCATTTGAGTCAAGCAGTCTGAAATACTGAGATCAGTGGAAACAAGCAATAACCTATGAGAGTGTTCAGTGAGCTGACCACCCTATCCATTACTACTTGTCATAGCAGTACAAGAATATGGGAAGTATAGATAAGCATTCATTCCATCTTCTGAAACAAGGATGCTGCTGACATCATGAATTTAAATCTTATCCAACTATGGATATTAGCATTCTCTGCTATTCTAAGAAGTAACTTAAAAACAAACAAACCAATAAAACCACTCTCTTTGAAGGAAACCATTTTTCCCCTTCCCTTTTATCCAACAGCCAGAAGAAGCAAATGTAGGATATATTATTTGATAGGACTGCCCAACATATGTGACTGAACTGCCTAAGCACGCACCAGGGACACTTATGCAATTGTAAATAAAACTCTGTGTGCGCTGGGGGAACAGTTTGCCTATAGGCTAGGCAATAACAAAAAGACACATTTAGCATTTCCTAAATTAGAACAGATGAACTTGAGAGTTTCATTTGCCCATGTCTATAAACATCAAAGGCTCTTAAATCCATATAAGTCAGAATTTTTGTTTTTCTCAACTTGTCAGCATTGAAAAACTATTCTCTGAACAGCAAGTAACTGTGTTAAGATAATTATGCTAAAATACCTTGGTAATTGCAGTCCTCTTTCCACCAAGATGATATGCCTGGGTGTGTCCTCAGAAACGAACATCAAATAACATACAGCAAGGCTAATCTGCAAGAACAGAATCATTCTCAAGCTTAAACAAAATGAAGTCTCAAGTCTCACAATAAAGTGTGCATGTAGGTTTTGCATAAGTAGAGTATGATGTAATTAAGTTTACACCCACTAAGTTAATTGCACATTTTATCAATTCCTCAAGAAATTTAAGAGAAGAGCAGTTGTTGAAGAAGCATTAGACATTCATACCCTCAGCTTCAGGTACAAAATCTGCTTCTATTAATGTCAAATAAAAAAGTTTTATAGTGTCATTATGCCATTGTTATTTACATCCAAAGCAGTCATTAATGATGGTGGTACATACACTGCAGTGAAGAAAAGGAAATAAAGCAAGGGATTCCTCACCTGAGCTCCTAGGAAGCACAAGGAAGCCCTTTACTATCACTGCAGCTCTTTTCCAAGTTATCCACTGGAGCTGCTGTTCCATATGCCTGACCTTTGGTGTTCTCTCCACAGGCATTTCAGAGGCACACAGTACCAAACAATATTTGAACAATACTATTAAATCCTGTGTCTAGAGAGGAGGAGTAGAGAAGTGCCTTGGCCCTTTCTCCCCACTCCCTTCTCTACACTCAGTAGTCAGCCACTGTTAAATAAGAAAATAATCATTTGCTCTGATTTTAACAGGGTCAAAATCAGCCTTGATCTACTTTCAACAGAAAAAAAAAAAAAAAAAGGAATGGTGTCATTAGTGTAAAATTTCTTCCTACACACTTCCAAAATATTGAGGACATTTCTTTCTAACAAGTTTTTTCTCCACAATACACTTCTTTTCTCTTTAAAGTACATCCACATATATATACAGGAACAACATCAGGGATGCAAAGGAATATGAGCTGATACAATTGGAATAAAATACCACCTCAATTGCTCTGATCAAAGTCACAAAGAAAAAAAAAGGTCACTTAATAGTAAAGACTGTGAAATGACTGTCATTGGGGGAATACTGAGATTAAACAAACACTATTTTCCTGCGTGTAACTGATATAAATGATCAAGTACAAGCCTCTGTGGCAAGCACACAGGAAAACAGAAGCATGGCAAACCTACACTTAATATTATGCTAAGAAGATACAAATTCATGTTCATCCTTTACAGAATTTGATGTTTTCACTATTCCATGAGGTTACAGTTTACAGTACATCATAACCCCCCCCTGCAATTCATAAATTGCCATGCAGCAAAGACTAAACCAGCAGTTTTCAGGAATTAGATGGTAAAGAAAGGAGATGTCTTCCCTAAACACTGAGCACTCAGCCATTAAAAATATAGTAAAGAAGCACACAAGTGACAGATAGGGACAGATGGCAAGTAGGGAAGCTACAGGGCAGCTAAGACTGACAGTGTTCTTGACAGCTTCAGAAAGCAGAAGCACAGACAAGCATCAAAAGGTGACTGAGTAAGAATATTTTCTCAGGGACTCTGAGGAAAAATTTCAATATGGAAAATGCAGATTGTCTCAAGCTGGGCAACCACTGTGAGGGAAGAATGAACAGGGTTTGAAAGAAGGACTAAGGAAAAGCCAGCACACTTGAATGATATGAAGCAAGCAGTAATTTGTTTTCCAGCCTTGTAACTGACTCTCCTTCACCCTGAAGTTTTCCTGGGTTTAACTGGTCAGATTTGCTTTATTTGTTTTAATAATGTCTTTAGATTCAGGGATTGAAAAGTTCAGCCCCTACGCTTGACATAAACACAGAAATGTGGATGCATATAGGAAGTAATTCCAACTAAATGCACTGTCTGATTCAGGCTCCTAAGTTGTATTTCTGAAGAAAAAAAAAATCCATCATTTTTTAAAAAGCCTTGTAGTTGAAGATTTAAAATTACATTTTCAAGAGCCAGTGTGGTTTATCTTAAAAATGCCAAATGAAGGTAAAGGATTTATTTGCTTTATACATATTTAAGAACTCACAGGTAGTATTTCTAAGTATTGCTACCATATGTACCTGTACTAACAGCTGTATCACTAAATAAAAAGCTGTCAGAATTTGCAGATTCAGAACTTCAGCTGAAAGGGATTTACCATAGCAGATGTATCTAAGCACATCTTTTTATGTGCAAGTACTTTTCATACCAACATCTCATCAAGCCAAAAATGCCTTTTCATTATGGAAAGGATTAAAAGATGCATATACATGCAGCTCACAGAAACTTCACATGAAGTTTACTGTACTCCATGATGATTACTTTGACTCCATGGATTTATAATCTATCTGTTCCAGTGCAAGTGTCTTGCATGAGTGAGTGCTATATGGGCAATTATGACCAAGAAGTTTGAAGCTGGTATGACAAACCAAGTATCTGTAAAGGCATGAAAAAATTGGGGCATGCAGAAACTTCTTGTCTCCTCACCTCAAGAGTATGCTTTTTATTCAGGAAAGTTACATTTCTATTATTTATAAACTGTTCCTGTATCAATGATTCTCAAAGTGAGCACTGTACTACAAGGAGTCCCTTCATGTACAAATTTTGGATAGGCAGCTGCTAAGAGTTCAAGTATTTGAGTTATTTCCAAAACCAGAAAAAATATACTAGGCTCACCTATTCTGAGTTTTAAAAGCTGGGAAGAGCAGTTCCAATAGTCTCCATTACACTTCCCTGCCAAACTCCAGATATCCTTCTGTTTCTCTTCTCCACTCACATTCAGTTGTGAAAGGTCCCAGTCTCTCAGAAATACCCACAGACTTATTTATATTTGCTCTGATTCCACCTCTGCAATCCACCTAAGATTACAACACAGTGCATCCCATGTCATTTTTTTCTTCCCCCACCTTTTCCTGCCTCACACAAGCCTAAAAAAAAGATGCCTCCTCTATGCCTTCCAGATCTTTTAATTCCCATGCCAAATTCAGAATTCCTGTCTTGAGGTTTCCCATATTTTTAACCATTACCCTTAACTTTTTCCCCCAACTTTTCCTAACCTAGGTGTGTCTGATGATCAACTTCTTCAACTGAATTTTTCACCTTTTTCTGTATCTTCCAAGTCATAATAAACAAATAAGCCAATAAACAAATCAACTATTTGTTACCCAGGGTTAAATTTTTGAAGACTGAATTTCACTTAGTTTTTTGGACTATCAAGTCTAACATCCTGATTTCACTGTACAATACAAATAATACAAACACTTAAAGCCTCATTACCAGCAATAGCAAAACAAAAAACAAAACAAAACAAACAAAAAAAAATCTAAACCAAATAAACTGAGAAAGAGAAAAAAAAAAAAAAGAAAATAAAAGGGAAGTTAAAGTGGGAGTAGCAGGACAAACAACACTCAGCTCACATATGAAACTTTTTATACAACCAGTCTAAGCTCCACACTGAAAAGCCCCAAATGAGACTCTTGGCTTACTAGCATTGCAGCAAGCAGAGATAAAACTACTTAATTTACAGCATTAATTTCTGCACAACTTTCAGTTAAATCTTTGCAACACATTGTCTTAAAATATGAACAGTCAGTGAGAGCATTTTATTGTTGGAAAAGTGCATAGGCCATTAATCAGTTCTGAATAAAATGGAAATAAAAGGCTAAGCCTGCTCTAACAGCTTTTAAGTAACAAGATACTGTTGCTGAATTTCTCATTTAAGAGATTCTTCTTCTCACAATGGCATTTCAAATCTAGAAGACTAATCTTAAGTGTTGCAAAAAAGTGTATCATAAGATCTAAGAACAACTTTTTAGTTCTTCATTTGAAATCTCTTCTCAAGATTGTGACCAGAAAAAGGGTTGAGAGCAGAAAAAACCACACAAAGATAAATACGGTTACCATTTTTATCTGAAGTGTACTACAACCACTCAACTTCCCTTGCAGACATGTTTTTTGACCCCTTTCTAGATCCTACAACATTATTCAGACATGATTTTCTATTACAAAAGCCACAGGGGCCTCCCACTGTGCTGTAGTAGACAACTATCTGCTAATTCTACTTCCTGTAATAATTTCTCCTAGTTTTCCCATTGCAGATGCTAAGCTTGTTGTTAAGTAGCAGGAGTCTTTGAAAATTACTTTCAAATTGTTCAAATGCCAAGTTTTAGGCAGAGGGTCACATCCCTATTTACTAGTTTGGTTGCTTAATTCCTGAGCTCTTTTCAATACCATCTAGTTCTGGAAACTGTCACTTTTAAATACTATCTGGTTTATGTATTTTTTTTTTTCATCCCTCCTTTTTCTCTTCAAGCTTATTCCATAATTGCTTCTACCAACACTTCAGTTTGAAGAGGGATCCTTTGATACATCCTCCATAATAAAAGGTTCCAGTTCAGAACTTCTTCAAGCTCAAAAATGAACTTGGATACAAGAGGTAAGAAAATAGCTTCTCTTTTGATAGAGCTTTATTTCTAGAGGATAAAAGGAGAGATCATCTATTAGCCCTGTGCATTCTCCAGTGGGCTTCCTGTTCACAGTGTGTTTCAAAAAGATTAATTTTATACCTCCTGCAAATTATTCCTCAAACACCCTCCTTAGCTGAATGCATGTATTCTTACCTTATACTGCCAGAAATTTATGAAGCTTTGTATTTTGCTCTTGCAGGTAAAACTTAACTTATAAAAAAAGGTGAAAACTGCTTTGTGTAACCACCTTTTATCCTGCTGTTCAACTATGCCATGCCAGTTTATTTTTGGACTTACTGTCTTTGATAGGTGCATGTATTTCCTCCAACACTCCCACATGGCATCTTCAAGTAGTTTTCATGACACTTACAAGGATTTTAATTTTATAAATTGTCTTTAATATGGTTTTTTATTTTAAGTCATTTTCTTTAAAAACAAATCCCCAAACTAGGGGGTTTTCAGAGATGGAGACAGATGATCCTGCAAGAAATGTAAACACATTTTACAGAATGACACTAACACTTGGAACCAGATCCTGCACACAATGATCAGAACCACACACAAAACTGCTTCTCCCTCTTCTGGTTTGCAGACTAACTGCTCCATGAAACACTCACTAAGTGTGTCTAGCAATTTAGTCTCCACATCAATCATTGCCTCAGCCACTGCCGCTGCCATGCAGGCACCAGGCTGACCAGGGAGCAATACAGCTAGGAGGTTAGAAGACAATTAAAGGGCTCCAAAGAAAAAGAAGGGGAAGAGAGCAACCACATATTACAGTCAGCTTGTGTGCATTTACACAGCACATTGCTCACAGGGCTCCAGGACTTGGAATAACATGTTTATGATTTTTCATGAGCTGCTGTTTCTCTTAATTTCTAACCCATGATTATAGAGAAAAGAAATAAGAATTCAGATACTAGACGTGAATTCAAGAAGTAGAAGGCAGACAAATCTCTATTAAAAGATAACGAGAAAGCATATGCTAACTGCTTAAAATTAGCTCTCAAAAATTGGAAACTAAAATTTGAGTACTGAGATTAAACAAGCCACTGCAGAGCCAATACACCTGCTGAGAACTGGCTCAATAGAACTGCATGCATTCCAGAGTCTTGTTGCAAACATGTTCTATTTGGATTTCCTGGCATATTGCTTCTCTCATGAAATCCCTTTTTCCTCTGTTTAAGACATTGGTATCTCCCCCTCTACTTGCACCTAAGTTCTCCTCTTTACTTCATACATTTCCAGTCCCATCAAACCATCACCTTTTCTCCCCAGGTTCCAGAAGCATTAACTCCTCCCTCCTTTGTCCCTGGGGCAGGGGGACAAAGCCAGGGCCCATCTGCCTTCCTTCACCTGCTGGGTAGGACTCCCCTGCTCCTGCCTCAGGATCAAACTGGTGTCTTGCACTGCAGAACTGGGTTTCAGTACTGCCATCAAACAGCTAATGGTAAAAAAACAGTATTTTTCTGCCACCACTAACCTTAAATACCTTCTTCTCCAAGTCATTGCAAAAGTAACAATTGAGGCATGTGCTATTGAGACAACTTGCAATTGTTTAATGCTTTATCCTAGAACAAACTGAACACAAATCAAAAGGAAGCAATTATAAAAGCCCTCTGAGCAGCAGCTTAAGGAAAAAGACAGAAACACAGAGTTACATAAAAATGCATCTTTTCAATCCCTGGCTTTCAAGGTAGAGGAAAAAGACAGTTATTTTTCCTCCTCTGTCTCTATGTACTGCTAGGAACAGAGAGAACAATAGAAGAATTTAGGATAGATTAAACTGGTCGGTTCTGGTAGCTCTTGCAAAGCCAAACAGCTAAAAGCCCCTTTGAACTTTGACAAGGCAGACAAGCTCAAGAGTCGATTCAAGCCTGCAGCTTGCTGAACAAGCTGAGCACAGAGGAGCACTACTCCAACCTGCTCATTCTGTATGCAAAGCAAGCAGGTACAATGCAAAGGGGATGTGAGTCACACAAGGAAAACATATAAAACCAAGGCAAAAGAGCTGGGAAGATAGAAAGGACAGCAGTGTGGGAGAGAGGGCAATATCAGGCTGCCAAGAAGGTAAATCAGAAGTGTAGAACACGACATGAATAATACAAGAAGTAGTAGGTATGTTTATAGAAAAAAAAAAAAAAAAAAGAAAAATTAAAAAGCGATTGTGAAAAGAAATCTTTCATATTCTGTACATCCTTTTAAGCCCTTCTGCTACCCATGTATACTGTACAAAGTTAAAATTTTTAGGCATCCACCTGAAAGGATACACAACTTGCAATTTGGCTTAAAATATGCAACTCTATTGAACTTATTGCTATGAAGACTTCCCAATTCACCTTTTTTGTATTTTATTTGGGTTTATGCTTAATATTTTCATTGAAACTATCTGATAATGTTCTGGAATACAAGTAGCAGAGCACAAAACAAGAATGATAAACTTCTAGCATCCCTACTGCTCTCCTAATCAAAGTCACAGTTTTGTATGGCCACACTTAAGCTTCCCAGTCAACCTGTAAGTCAGATGCAGTCCATCAGTTTTCCTATTACTCTACTGCAAGGCCCAGCAGCCATTGAGATGGCTGGTACTGACCCATATCACAGTGGGATTCTTGATTCCATTGTCAGCTATCTGGCAATTTAATCAAAATGAAAAGAGGTATAGACTGACAAAAAATAGGCAAGTCAGAGGCAGTGCTGCAAAATTCAACATACATTTACATGGTCCTGGAGAGCAAAACAAAGAGCCTTCTTCTGCTGGAGAAGAAAGCGTGTTAGAAAGAACCTGAGCTGTTAAGGAAAAGTAATTTCAGTCCTTTCATTTAGGCATCTAAATTCTCTGTTTGGAGGAAATAATTTCAATGGGTGTTTTCAGGCTTTAAAAGCCTGACAAAAAGGCATGACCACTTTAACACAGTTGAGCTGAAGCTTGTGACAGAAGCCTGTCTTGAAAACAAGGACTTTAAACCTTTACTTCAGAAAAGTAAAATGTTAAGCACTAAAAAATAAAGCTGCACACACAAATTAATATTTCCTGGAGCAGTGGATGTTGTTTGCATTGACATCAGCAAGGATTTTTGGCATGGTCTCCCACCATGTTATTCGAGGCATGCTGGTGAGACATGGGTGCTACACAAAATCCAACTGGTGGCTTGTGGCGTCACTCAAGAACTGGCAGTGATGCCAATGGTGTTTAAATCTCTCTATTAATGATGTGGATAGTGGGACAGAGTCTGGTCTCAGCAGGTTCAGGGGTAACCCCACACTGGAGAAAGAAATCAACACTCCAGAGACTTCTATTTCAAGCAACTTCAAGAAGCAACAGAACTGTGTTGATGGGAAACTCACGAGGATCAACCATGATATGTGGTTTACTGCGAGGGTAGTGGGACTGAGAAGCTCCGGACTGTCTCTGAAAGTGTTCATGACCAGGTTGGACAGGGCTTTGAACAATCTCCTCTAGTAGAAGGTGTCCCTGCCCATGGCAGGTGGATTGGAGCCAGATGATCTTTGATATCTTTCCAACCCAAACCATTGTATGGTTCCATGATTCTACACAAAAGAAAAAACTTGCTCCTGAGGTGAAGTAGCACTCAACACAGGCTGGGCATGCAGTGGCTGAGACACAGCTCTGCAGAAACAGATCTGAGGGTCCTGGTGGACGCTGTTGAGTAACAGCCACCAAAATGCACCCTCGGGAAGTGAAGTGGGCGAACCAAGTATTGAGCTCTGCTGGCAGGAGCTACTAAGCAGGCTGGGGGAATTGACCTCCACTCACTCCACCTTTCAGCACTGGTAAGACAGCACCTGGACTATGTGTCTGATTTTGAGCTCACCAAAAAAGGGCAGACCTTAGTACAGCAGAGAGGCACCAAGATGGTCAAGGGGCTGGGACACACAACACAAAGAGTGGCCAAATGAGGCTTGTTCAGTCTGGGGACAAGGCAGCAATCAGGGAGATCTCATTACTCTATTCAATATCCATGTGGGAGTGAACAGAAAAATAGTAACCTGACTCTTTCTAGATTCACACAGCAGTAAGACAGGAAAAAACAAACACAATTTGGAAATGAAACATTTCTGTTAGCCAAGGAGAAAAGCTGTTTTTCCCATGAGGGTGGCCAAACACTGCAAGAAGCTGCTCAGAGACCCTCTGGGACCATCACCCCTGGAGTTAAATCAAAATTTCCAGGCATAGCCTAGAACAACTTGCTCTAGTTAGACTGATTTTAAGCAGGGGTTTAAGCTACATTACTGCCAGAGATCCCTTCCTACGTAATTCCATAATAAATCCAAATGACTTATAGTAGAAAACAAAATATTTCATTAAGTTACTCTTCTCATCTGAACCCTGTTAAGTCAGCAACAGAAATGGCATAGCTCTAGCCTGACAGAGGTTTTGCAGTTATGGTTTATCACTTACACTGGGAACTTCTTGGAAAATAATGGTTCTACTGCTGTCACTAAAAATTAAAGTCTAGTTAAAGGATGACAACTCTGCTATTAGAGATTTACACTGCTGCAACTGAAGATGCTTAATTTACTATTTGGTTCTCTTATTATTGCACTTATCTAACTTGAGAAAGAACACAACAGAAAAATAAAATACCTATGTAGAACAAGAGCTCAAATTACCTAGCACTTGAAGATTTTCATTACCTCTGTATCTTTCTCTTCCAGCAAGTAAAAAAGGAACTCATGGAGAGCTTTAAAGCCAAAACCATTTCTTTTGGATAAAAAAAAAAAAAACAAAAAACTTTTAAATTGCATAATTTTAATCCTTCCTTGACCTTGCAAGACTGCAGAGTTATTTCTGCTCCCTGCTCTCTTCCCGACTTCTCTCTCACTTGAGGTTCACAGCTTATACCTACACTGCTTCTCCTCTTTCTCCTCTTGCTTCGAGGAGCTCCTCAAGCAAACACCATCAGTTGCCATTCCTCCTATCCCCACACTCTCAGACAGAGTCTGCATTCAAAGATATATGGAATTAAAGTCAAAAATTGCAAGTAGACACTTTTAATTATGCAAATACACATGCACTGAGATACAAATGTATTTGCTACTTAAACAAAAGCCAGTTCAGAAATCAAATGGAAATATGTAAGTCAGCAAGTTCTTTACATTGATATCATTAGAATTTAGATGACAACTTTAAAAAAATATATATATTTTTTATTAGTGCTTTCTGAAGTTCTTTATTTCACTGACCTCACTTTCAAGTTAATTTATTTGCAGAAAGTAACTGGTCTCAGAGAGGTCAGATACTTCACATATAACCTGAAGGGACCATTTCCTTCCAGTATCAAAGAGCACCCTGTGGAGAGACTTCTCATCAAGTTACTTCACAGGGAAATACACTCTCAAGTCAATTGTGAATACCATGGTTTGTTCCATCCTTTGGAAACTGAAATTGCATCTGCTCATTGCTTTCCCCACCCCAGCATTATTCTTCACGTGGCATTCAAAGTTTATCCGCTACTGTGTCAATATGTTTGTCATTTCCACCAGTTTGTAAGCACTCAGAGCCACAGTCCACCCTGCATGACCCTGTCACTTTCACAACTGACATGTAACTGTTTTAATGAAACACTTCTAAGGTGTTTGAAAGCCATAGTTACAGTAACTTCACGATTATAAGCCACACCATTTTGAATAAAATTTTGATCTGAACCTGAAGTGCGGCTTATAATCAGGTGCGGCTTATATATGGACAAAGAAGGAAAAGTTGCTGTTTTAGTTTGGAGGACAGGTGTCTGCTGAGAAAGGCAGGAGCTTCTCTTTGAAATGGAGAATGTAAACTCTCTCTCCCCAAATGTATATCAAGCATTTCCTAAAAGATTACCAATTATTAAAATAAAAAAAAAGGATTAAGATATTAAATTTAAAAACTATTTTTCTAAGATTTTTTCATCTGTGGGCCACACTCCAGATCTTTTTAGAAGTACACATAAGACCACCTAAGTGTAAGCTTCATAGCACAATCAAATCCTAATTGGTCCTATCCTTACAAGAACCCATTTAATACCTTTTCAGTCAATCCATATTGAGATCTCAAGCACTGATCATGTAACAGACCATAAGAACTTCAAGAGTTATTGATTTTGCTACTCTAGCATTTTCTCTGAGAGAAGATTCATGCAATCTCAAACAAAATCACAAAATATTTCTGTTAAGATTTTCCCTTTAAAATAGTTTCAGCGGCTACCTAGTGGCTGTCCAAATGATACTCTTAATTCATGCAATTAGCCTCCCACACAGTGTTTAAAACCTTGCTCAGCAATAATAGAGCTTTTAAGGGACTACTTTCTGAGGCAAGGGAACATTACAACATCCAACATAGCATAGAAGTTTGGGTTATAAATACTTCCAGAGAACAGGCAGCTATACTAAAAATATTAAAGAATAAAGGCTTTCCCCTGCTCTTACTGGATCTCATTCTGCACAAACAGCAGCAGAGTCTTTACATTATATATAAGCTGCCATGGCTTCACCAAACTCTGGGAGAAGATTCTTTACTCTTGCTTACTTAGAAGTTAAGATATTGAAAACTGTCAGCACACCTGAAGGTAGAAAACATTCGGTTCAATCAGATCTTTACACTTTCCATTCAGTTTCTCTGTGATCACTAGAGCTGAGTTGGCAGAGATTTTGTTCTTCTCCACAAAGAGATCTCAAAAAACACCTCCACAAGCAAGCTTACAATTTTGTCCCTATTTTTGCCACTGGCTGTGTCTACAGATCTGATCTCTATCAGTGTAATGGCATTACACAGCAACTTTTCCCTTTCACAAAGTAACCTTTCCCATTCTGCATCAAACCAATAATGTCACCTAAGGCTGTGCAAGAATTTAAGCAATACCCTATTCAAGAGGATTGGAAACTGTTCTAAATTAAGCAGCTGGTTAATGGAAATTAAAAAAAGCATCATAACATGAGAAAGTTAAAACATTTGCTATGTCCTACAATACTGTACAGCCCTAGGGGATGTTCCTGACACTCCCACTCTTTTCTTCTCCCATAGGGCTTCTCTGCCTGGCTCCTGCACAAAAAGAGAATAGCTCCTCTATTGTACAGAAAATCTTATTAGACAGCCTATTTTCCAGAAAGAAATACCAGAAAAAGCCAAATTTGCTTGGATAAGTCACCAAATTCTCTTCCAGACAACTAGAACTGCTGTTCAGGTGTTCATTTTCATAGCACACACCTTCCTGGCTCAAAACTTAACTGTGTTCCAGTTATCCATAAATTACAATGATGAATGAACAAGAACTATCCGTTACCATTTGAAATAGTGCTGACCACTCTTTTATCATTCCTGGCAATTAACAGTAAACATGAGTTCTAGTCATTTTTGTAGGCAACCTGCTGAGATTTATAGCAGTATCTTCCAAAGTCTGAAGACAAGACTTATCTTTGGGTGAAAGATTTTTCAGGGTTGTGACAACCTTGATGCAGAAAAGTTCTGCTACATCAATCATTTGTCTGCTATTCTGGCAGGGGAAACCTCACAGGTGACACATACAGAGCAAAAGTAGTTAAGGATAGTTGCTAGCTGTTGCCACAAGTTCTAGGCAAGTTGCCTGCAAAGAAATGTAAGAAAAAATGGCAGACAGCATTACTATCTCAATCAATCTGGATCAAAACAGACTAATTTCCTGCTAAAATACAGTAGTTGACTTAAAATAGGAACATTAGAAAGGAAATGCTTTTCAAAAAAAAAAAAAAACTTTAGGCAACTTCTCCAATTACTCCCATAAGCAAAAAAAAAAAAAAATTAAAAAAAAAACCACTGGAGTCTAAAAAAAGTATGATGTGGCAAGAGCAGAACTCCCTGGAAAGCAATTCTGAGAATTATCAAACAAAAGGTTTATTACAAAGGGATTTCATTCTAGTCAAAGTTTGCATCAACAACGTGGATGCTGAAAACAAAACCATTTTTACTAAATGTGCCAATGATGAAAAGCCAGGAAGATAAAAACTTAAATCAATTTTGCAAATGGAAGAAACTGACAGAAGAGGATTGAAATCCACTGGGGACGAGCACAAAACTCCTAGAAGAAGACAACAGAAAATATAAGCAGTAGTCTTTAATAAAATGAATAATGTCTAAATCCCAAGCTGACAGTCTATGTCAGGCAACTACAAAATGGTAAATACCAGTGAAGAGTACAAACACAAGTTTCAGAATAAGCCAAGTAATCTTTTCTGGTCCATTTTGTACTACACTTAAGAGACAAAATACTGTACTCCCACTGAAACACCACTTTTCAAGAAAACAACTGACACAAACCTAAAGAGTAGGCCATTCTTTGTGTTCCTCCAATAAAGACAGAGTGCATTGGATTTGGTTACTATTGAAGCAGGGAAACTTGAAAGAGGGCTTCCTAAGAACCAAAGTACCCAGAAGGCTACTGCAGAGAAAATAAGATCAATTTGTTCTCAGGTTCTCAAAAGACAGGAGATGCAATGGGCTTAAAATTGAAGTTAACAAGATTCGCACTAAGCACTTGGGGAAGACAACACCACTTTTCAATTTTAAGGACAATGAAACCCCTGAGCAGATTGCACTGCAGACAGGTAAGGAAGTAAAAAACCCACAGTCAGTAGCAGGGCCACAGGAAATTGTTTAATCTTTGTTGTTCCTTACATTTATTAAAAAAAACTGTATAGAATTTACTGGCTCCATCACTCATTTCAGTAGAAGATACTTAGGGACAATAGAGAATTTGTGCTTTTTTTTAGTTTAAAACATTTGTAACTTTTTATTCACTTCTCTCCACTATCTTCAGCATAGTCTTATTTTCCAATTAACACTCTTAAATTTTTGTGAAGATCATTTACCACGGCTGCAAAGATCAGAGTCTGTCTATTACAGCTATAGCTTAAAAAATACACCATAGTCAATTAAAGGAATGCAAAGGAAGGAAAAAGAATCCTACTAATATTTTCTATTCAACTCTCCCCATTCCAGGACTCATGGGCTTACATTGCTGGTTTACACTTCCATAGAAAAATGTAGCATATGGTAAGTTAAATAGGACAAGGAAACAGAGAGTACAATGGAAGCGAATTAATGAAAATCAATAGTTTTGAAGACTAAACTGAATTGACAATAAAGCTTAAGGGGTTTACACAACTCGAGTGATTTCATTGTTTCATATTAGGAAATTAGACAAAACTTTCAATAAAGTGTTCTTTCAAGTGTGTAGTTTAAAGGATTGCCCTCCCAGTTTAATCAAACTTCAAATAAACAATAATGAATAATTATTAATTATATTGCAGGCATCATCAGCAAGGCATAAAATGTGCCTTGATCCGAACTTCTCAGGTTCTCTCAACCCCTCCTCCATAGAGTAGAGAGGCAAAGCAAGCCCTACCTCACACCCCAAGGATTCCCTGGTAACCTAACAGAGGCAGACAGTCGGCTTGGACAATGTCTCTGCAGTATCAGATGTGGAACTCTTCTCCTCTAGCTTTAGATACAAAGTCCCCATTCACGATTCTAGTCTTTCTCTTGTTATTAGTGAATGGATGAACTGTCCCTCCAGAAGACAATTCAGCAGGCCTCAGACATGTCTCAGACCCTTAAAAGGGCTGCCTGTGTTATTCTATTTCTCCCCACTGAATGTCACTCAGACTTGGCACCAACTCTTCCCTGGCATACCAGGTTAGACATCTCACAACATTCCTCTTCCCATTCTTTCCTCAAGCAGTGTTGGCTGAGATTCCAGAGTCTCAGCCTCTTTGCACCTCTGAATGAAAGCCAGGTTCTGGGGGTAGAGCTGAACACAAGCATCACCAATTTCAATGGTTTCCACAGAGGGCAATACAAACACATATCAGACTGGATTTTTGTCTTGGTTTGGTTGGTTTCTTAAAGTAATATCATTCAAAAGAATTACTTTGCTTTCTAACAAAATAAATAGTTCTACAACTTCACAGCAGCATCCAATATGTTAATAACAAGCAATTTTTCATACTGAAGCTGGGGCAAGGCACACCATACCATTAAGTTCCACAGAGGTAAACATCCATGCTGCCACTTGGGCTTAAGGAAGTTCAGATTTCTGGAGCACAGCATCCGTTTTTGCCCCATGTTCCGTCTTGGGTCCAACATCAGAAAGAGGAAAAACTAAGACAAATTCTCTCCAAAACCCTAAGTGACTTAAACACACTGACCATGAAAAACAAAGTCTAAGAGGAGAGAGGTTGGGCTTCACAGATCTTCTAGGACCTTCACCATGATCATCCACTCCTTATCAGCTAGCCCCTTTCCCCATGAATTATAATTATAGTTTCTTCATGAAATCTTCTGAAGATCTGCGTTAAAAGGTAGGACTTGATCTAATTTACACTATTTTTGGCCCTCTAAGAAACAAATTTTCACTATCATATGCTATAAATCCTTTATTCCCTTCGTGTAGTAAAAGACAAATCACATATACAGGGACCTGAAAGAACAGAAAGAACAAGATTTTATTGTTTGTTTGCTTCTCCATATAGCAGGTGTTAATATCCACACCTGCTATGTGGAGAAACAAACAAAAAAACCTGAAACACACATTACATCTTCACTGTATCAAATATATAGCAGAGGAGATCAAGCACCTTGGTACCAAATCTGTAAGAGTTTGTCCTGCCAGCCACGAAGAAAATCCATTGTCAGATATTTAACCAATGTAGTTTAATTTTCTGACACCATAGCTGGAAGGCAGGAAAGTGAAGTTATTGAAGGAAGTGTAGTGCTTCAAATACATTCAGAAGCTTTAAAGGAAGATTTTAAAATATTCAATATGCTTTACATTAGATCCATATGCTGGTTTCTTGCCTATTTTAGGTATACAGTCTCCCCAATTCTCCATTCAGACATTAAAAAAAGACTTAGATGTATGCCTCTAATAGTACAGCAAAGTAGTTTGGGCTTGATTCCAATCTCACCAGGAGCAAAGAAATTCACAGCAGAGATAATCCATACTTCAGGGTTATTTGATTCCTTTTAGAGTTCCTTGAGAAGCAGAAGTCAAGTTACACAGTTATAACGACAAAACAAAGGGGAAAATTTAAAGGTGTATTATAACCTGTGCTAGGAGACAAGAATGAACAAGTATTAAAACAATGCAATAAATTATTATTCACAGCATTTTCCTCATTTATGTAAAGACAAATCAAGAAATGCAATCTTAACACTAATCAAATAATCCATTAATTAAACCAGTAACTAAAAAAATTCAGAAAACAGTATTCACCTATAATAGCAAAGTATCACTACATGTCTTTTTTCAATCAATGTAATTACTAGCTATGAACTGAATAACCACTATGACTGGCTGTGTAGGTCAACTTGACTTTACCTAATACAAGAATGGTTTTCTGTAATACTGTTGAAGCCACTACTCCAATTTTATTGCCCATTTGTAATCTTGGCAACTTGAATTTAGCACTCAGTTGTTTACCTACTAATATTCTTCATGACAGAAAGTGGACTTCACTGGCAGACTATTTCAAACATTTTTACAAGTTTTACTCTTTCTCCTCCCCTCCCTTTTACATTGTTTCTTGAATATTCCTTAAAGCTCTACAACTACCACCAAGTTATTTTGTCCTTGAAGACATTCACAGCATTTCTCTTCCACCAGCAAATACATACACTTCATCCTCAGCTGATTTTTTTTCATAAAATTGTATTAATTACCTTAACAGTATTCTGCAAGTACAGTCCAAGTCCACAACCATTCACAATAAATTCAAATTACCCTGCCTGGAGTCTTTTCCAAATGCAACTAGCTTTGCTGTATGGGAGGGCCTTTAATATTCACATCAAATAACCTTCAGATTGTTCAACAACAACAATAATCAAATCTACTGTCATGATGAATAAACCCTGTGAAAATGTGCCCATGAATGTCATGGACTATACAAGTTCTTAAGTGACAAGATACAAACCACAATGTGGAAGTGATTCTACTCAAAACTTAAAGTTTGTGGACTCAAAAAATCAAGATGGATACTAAAATGAAAGAATGTAAGGTAGTTGCCAAACTATGTAACTTTTTTCAAAGGTATTCTTCCTATATGTTCCTTAATATTTCACAGAGTTGAAGTTACAATTATGAAAGTGCAGAGGTTTAAGAGTGAATTCAGCTCATGACTCCTTAATACACATGTCCAAAATCAATCAAATAAATAAAGACAGGTTCTAATGCTAGCCTGAATAATCTGATTGAACGGTAAATAAATCAGAACAAAGACCAAAACTTACTGAATCACCTAGAGGGATCTCTTATCAATAGAGATCACCCATCTGACAATAACTCCGTGTTTGAAACAGACAAGACCCTTTACAAGACCCAACAAACCCACACTATAACACGCAGAGGCAGCACGCACACAGAATTCCCTTTTCCACCGCCATCAGATCATCAAAGGGACATTCACAGTGGGATTTTTGCCAGTTCCCTGCACAGAGCCTGCCACGCACGGTCTGCCTGCCCGGTGAGCGAGCGGCCAGCACAGCACGGCAAGCACAGACCCTGCCTTAGCGCCGACACGAACACGGCACAGAGAGAGTTTAAGGGCTTCTGGATACTCCCAACTCCGCTAGTTACAGCGCCCGGCAGCTGCAACGATCCATCACGTTCTGCAGAGGCACTCTTCTTGCTGCAGAAGAGCGTAGCGATTTGTTAAAGACAAGTTTCGAAAGGACAAACTTGCGGGAACACGAGCGGAGTTTCTCTCGCGCTAACCCGCACACGAGGCAGCTGCGTGCGCGCTGCGTGGGACCAGCACGGATTGAGGCACAGCGAGAGCATCACCGGTGACACACCGGGAAGGCAAGAGCCTCCCCCGGAACACCAGCCTCACCCCGCCGTTTGTTTCTTATGGAGGACGGCAGCGGACAACTCTGGCCCAGGGGCCGGGGAGCGGGACCCGCTGCCAGGGCGCCTTCCCAGGGTGCTGGGAAAGGCGGGATCCGATTCGGAGCATCTGGGAAGCAAGCACTGACCTGAGGGTGCGGTTGCCGGCGCAGCCGCGGCGCTCCATGGCGGCGGGCACGCAGCTGGTGAGCTCGGTCCAGTCGGCGTGCAGCCCGCAGCTCCAGCCCGTGGAGAAGCGCGAGAAGAGCCAGGTGTCCTTGTCGCCGCCCGGGCGGTGGCAGGCGCACTTCTTCTGCCCGGCGCGGCAGTAGCAGGGCTGCTCCAGGTGGATGTTGCGCACCAGGTGCCGCCCGAAGGTGGTGCCGCCCGTCTTCTGGATGTGGAGGAAGACGATCACGTCGCGGCCCCGCATGTCGAACCGCACCCGTCGGCACAGTTCCCCCCGGGCGAACGGGAACTTGGCCGCCAGACGCGGCATCGCCGCCGCCTCCTCCTCCTCCTCTCGCTCCTCCGGGCCCCCCCCGCGGCGGGCGGCGGAGGCCGGCGGGCGGCGGGGGCAGGCGGCGCCGGGGCAGGCGGGCGACACGTACTGGTAGACGATGAGCAGGAAGAGCAGCGCCAGCAGCGGCGGCAGCAGCCACCTGTTGAAGCGCTCGTCCATGGCGGTGCGCGGGGGCAGCGCGGCGCGGGATCAGGCGCTGCCGGCCGCTGCCGGGGCGGCCGCCCCGCTCGGATCCCGCAGCCGCGGGGCGCCCGGCTCCCTCCCCGACGGCATGGTCCTGGCAGGCGGCAGCGGCTCGCTCCGCTCAGCCCAGCGCGCCGCGCCGCAGCCCGCCCGAGGCGGCCATCCCACGCCCGCCGCTGGGCGCCGAGCGCCGTGCCCGGAACGCGCTGCCCGGCGGCGGCCGCACAGCTCCGCTCCCGAACCCGCTCCGCCGCAACTCCAGCCCAAACACAGCGCCCGGCTCCCGGCGGGGCGCGCCCCGCCCCCGCCCGCTGGCCAATCGCGGCCGGGCAGGCCGCCCAGCCGGCCAATGGGCGGGCCCAACACGCCGGCCCTGCAGCCAATCGGAGCGCGCGGCGGCCCGGCGGGGGCTGGGAGAGCCGCCCCGCGCTCCCCTCCAGGTACCGGACCCGGACCGGCCGCGCGAGGGGGCGGGGCGCGGGCAAAAGCAGCCAATGAGAGTGCGGGGGCGGGGCTTCTGGCAGCCAATGGGACGGGCCGGGGGCGCAGGCAGGTGAGCGGGGCTCCGTCAAACTCCTCATTCCCATCACCTTCCCGTGGGGAATGCGTGTCGGGCACGGTTCGCGGTGTCGCCCGTGATTCTTACAAGGAGGTTCGGACGGCACCGACCACCCCGCAGATTAACTAATTAATTGTAGGTGAGCTGGCACGCGGCGCTGCTGGTTCTTGTAGTCTTCAAAGCACTAAGTCGCAAACCATGAACCCCCTTTTCAGAACACTTTTACCTTCCCGAGGCAATAACATGGGTTCCTCAGCAGCGCAGCTGCTGCATTAAAATGTCAAAATGTTACTTTCCAATCCCTCTCATGTATTTACAACAACCCGCATCCTGAAACTGCGTGGGTTTCCCTACTAAAAATTATCCTTTTTAATAAGCATTCAAATCTTTAGCCCGCAGATCCCACTCAGCTGAGTTTTGCATAAAACCCCACTGTTTTGCCTGCGCTGTGCTCCCCATAATGTTAAGAGTTTGTTACAAGCACTTCATATCCGAAACCAAGCCTCATATGGCTCCTGGATTGCAATATATTAATATGCAAAGCATTTTGTCTTAGAACTGATTGCGCATCTCGCTTATTTAATTGCAGAATGCCTTTATTTACTGAGGGATTAATTAGATATCTGACAGTGCTAAAGCAACTTTTTTTTTCAACTCTAAAGACAGCTTCACCTCTGCAAAGCTGATAACGGAAGAGTAGTGCCTTCCCATGGGACCACTTAACTTTAGAACTTATAAAAATAGACAAATGTATTTTAAACTGAATATTTTTATATAGAAACCAAGAGTACTTGCATTTTTTTGGGGTAGAGTATCTGCTCCCATTAAATCTTGCCAGAAATCATAAAAATTACCAGAAAATGGTCTAAATAGAAGGAGCTCAAACTGTAAATGTTGTAAGGTGTCCACAAGAACAGCAGCTTCATCACCCACCTCCAAATATCTACCGCACATGCATGCACGTTCCCAGCATCCCATAGCAGTGTTGTGGTGTCACACCAGTTAAAGTCTGACAGTGGAAAATGTTTGGGTCTTGCCAAAACATGGAAAGAAATGATGCACTACTACTTTCAATTAAATTTTTTAAGGAAAACGCCATAGGGTACTTGGTGAAATTCACCCTTGTACAGCCATGCACCACAGTACTGGAAGTCCTTTCATCCTTTGGAAGAAGAATTCAGAGTCTGGTGTCAAATAAACCTACTTAGTCTTCTTCCTCTAATGGCAAGAGATGTGCACTCGCTGACTATTATTGAAGTAGAAAACAGCATTTTCACCTTGAAAAATCACCATGTTCTTTGCCAGCATGAGCAGCAGAGCACCCATCTCTCTAGGGAGACTCCCTTCTCTGCTTTGGTCGTTACCATGTTCACCTGCTTTCAGACTTAGTGAGGCTGTCTTTTAACCTCTTTCTTTTACTAGGTGCCACAAAGCCTGTCCTTTATATGTGTAAGATACAGAAACATTTTGTTCTCATCTCAGCCTATGCACTATTTAAAAAGAAATATGGTTAAATTAATTTGAAATAGAAGTGCTGCTAAAGGATTTGGGCTCAAGTAGCTCTTCTGATGCTTTTAGTATGATACAAAAATATAATCATTTAAGATTTCCTCATTAAATACTAGATTGTTAACTCTATACCTTCATCTCCATGAAAAGGAGCTCAAAACTAAAGTTGGTAAACAGAGAAACCAGTAGAATTTTAAATTCTTATTTATTTATTTATTTATTTAAATTTACTCAAGACAGTTACTGATCCATAAACACTGGTAAAAATTATTGGAATAGATGTACAAAAATATTTATAATGTTGTTTATCTGAAAAACTTTACTTTTAAAAGGTTCTCCTTTTTCTGAAACAAGAAGAGTTACTTGTAGTGCCACATGAATCAATGTGTTTATGTAGCTTTCAAAGGCAGGCTTTTACTCACAAATTTAAATGCTCTTAATGGTGGTCTGTGGACCACACTTTATGTAGAGTCACAAACCACAGCACAACCAACAACACGGTTTTCATTTGGTGATATTTTATGTTCTCTTTATAGAGGCCCACGTTACTGTGCAAGTCCCTGTGGGATTAAGTTCTAATAAAATCATTTAGCTTCTTTGCAAGTGCGTGGCTGTAACTCCTCAGCATCAATGAAGCAATGAAAAGGGTAATTTTGAAAAGAGTTGTGTTCCCATTGATTTAATGGGATCATGACTGGGTTCAAAATGAAGTTCTAAACATGGCAAACACTGCTCAATCGCAACATTTTCCCTTTCAAACATAACTCGTCTATAAATCTCCAACGACACTTTAACTACGAGGAAAATCTGAAGTCAGTTAAAAGCTAATTTTGAGATAATCTTACAAAATCAATGTAGTTTTGTGGATTTCACAATAAAAGTTACATGTAAGACTTCAGATTCTCTTGTTTTTTTCATAATTCTCTAAGATCCTATGCTGACAGCAGATATCTCAGAGTTCACCCACTGAGCAATCAAATAAAATAATATTGAAATTATCTATTCCTTGTGATAATTTCAGACAAAATACCTTCCCCTGTTAAAATTTACATGCCAAATTTATCATCATTTCTACCTGAAACAGGCTAATATGCAAAAGTGTTGCACACAAAAATATTTTAGAATTCTAGTGCAGTATGTCCCTCATCCTTGCCAATTCCCAGGTAACACTCAACACATTTTCCAAGTTGCTAAAAATAAAAATTGGCATACTTGCAATATATTTAAAATGATAATACAGTACTTCTAGTCTGAAGCAATGGGCATGTGAAACATGAGTAACCAAGTTATATTTTATGAAGCAAAGGTACAAAAACATTATTTCATTTAGCAATTACATGTCTGACAAGGTTAACATTTAATAGATCTGTTAATGTAAAATTAAAGTGACACCTACCTCACACTCGTTTCTTTAAATTATTTATCACTGCTTGACCTGAGCTGTTTCAATACTTGTAGTCAGTTGAGATTTCCAGTAAGCCAATTTTTCAACATGCAGTAAGTCCCAGGTGTTTCCCTTGTCACAAGGATAGGAATTGTTAAATTAATAAATTAACGTTAACTTCAGTAATTTGTCTGGGATTAATTTGTTTCAATGTTTAAAGTGTAAACCTCCCTTATTTTGTGTCAGATTAAATTCTAGTATGTGCCCTTTAATCAAAGCCTCATTTCAATGGCACATTGAGCGCCTTATTCTTCCTTGTAAAACAATTTATGCATCACACTGACAGCAGTCCTTCCTCTTGTAAATTGGCAATTCAGCCTAAGGCTTGTTACTTTACACTTCTGCTTGCCATTCTTTTTCTGGATGTAATAATTCTATTAAACCTATGAACACCTTTAATTTCATTTACTCAGAATGCAACCACTACAGAAACAATGTTTTCAGTCAGTATCTCATATGTGCCAGTCCATAACCAGAAGCTTCTGCAAGTCATTCCTTACCCTGCATAGTTGCATGTTTTTTTTCCTTAGGAGAGAAAGGATCAGCTATATTATGCTTTGAGTAGTCATAATTCCACCTCTATACAACACTGACCTTGAACAACTGGAACATCATAAACTTCTTCCAACACTCTAGTACTTTTTTTTTTTGTTTGTCTACAGCCATATAACTCTTCAGAGAACTAATACAATACCTTTCAATAACTTTATTTAGGTTACAATAGTTGCAAAGGTACCAGTTTCCCAATCAAGAAACATATCTGAAAACTTTGAGCTACATTTTTTAGATAATGTCAAAAGAAGATATTTAAAGGCAGATTCCCTTTCTACCAGGTAAACTTGGTCATCTTTGTTCTTTCACTCCTGGACTTTGCAATGGGGACATCTAGCAGAATGAAGAATGACCAAATGTTCTAACCATGTTTGGGCATGTGCCAACGAGCACTATCAAACAACTCCTGGATATAATTTGGGAGTCAACCATTCCAGGAAGCATTTCCAACCAGCACTCAATGACCAAGATTACAGCTTCAATGTAGGTCAGACCATGTCATGCTATTTGGCCTCAGTTCCCAAGACAGTTTCTGACCATGCTTAATTTACTAATGGAGACAACACTGCTGAGCATTTGCATGTTTCAATTTAGGCAAGAAAAATTTGCGTTCACCCTCTTGTATTTTGTACTGTGGTGTAACCAAGTCACACTTATAAACTCAGCTTGAAGTTAGTGTGTTAGCTAGCAAAGAAAATCTCTGGTATGTAAGGCTAAATATGGGCTTACTGGAGTCCACTGCCCAGTCAATGGGGTGGCACTCAGGGAGCCTTGTTGGTATCCAGCTATAATTGCAACTGAAACAAAGATGATGCTAAGGAAATTAGCCAAAGGGCTCCTGGCTGCTGTTGATAATCAAAGGATGTGTGTGGCTTCATGATGTGGCCAAAGTCAGTGTGTAGGAAGATACTTTGAGAGAATGAGAAACATTCCGGTTATTGAAAGATGCAATATCAAATGACAAGCAGCCAAGGGGAGAAAGTGAAGAGTATGAAATTCAGGGTGTGTTTTTTGTAATCCCAGACCCTAAACACAGGGTGCTTGTGTATATAATCAGAGCCTGCAACATGAAGACAGCATGAGGAAAGCATTTCACAGGACACAGGCAATTGTTCTCTCATTTCTGCTCTGTGCATAGAAAAACTTAAGTGTACTCACAAATATTCTTTCCAGTCGTCAGCCTTCTTAATCCTGCAATATTCATGATGCAAACTCTAGAGTGTGGAGAAACTTTTGGGTACTTATTACAGATAAAAGGCATGTCACCTGCATCACATCCACACTTATTTTTCTACATTTGGGTCCAAATGGAGATGTTTCAGACTCAGTCACTCTGATTACTATGTGAAAGATATCACTACTGCATTTTCATATGGTGTTTTGGTTTTACTAGTTAAGAACAGTCTAATAGTGATAAACTCCCTTGTTTAAAGATTAGGGTGTCCACGAGGATTGCAGCTTCCTCTCTAATCAGGGAAGTCAATGCACAGAGAGATATAACTCTTCTGAAATTGGTGCGTGCTTTCTCCTGCCAACAAAAACTAACAAATATCCCCATCAACATTCCCACCGAGACCCCAAAACGGCTCATACGGCAAAAGGAATTGCAAGACTGTGTTATACTGCCACCTGGTGATAAGCGTCACAGAAGCATTTTCTTACTCCTAGCATCACACAAAAGGCTTTTGCTTCCTTTTAGGTGTCCTTAATCGGCAAGGGCCCATCAAACATCACTTACCCAACTTTCCAACTTTTGAGCACCTCCGCTTGTGCTTAGAAGGGAAATTGCTGAGATTTTCAAAGCTGTGAAAGCCATATCTTGTCTTCTCCTTCGAAACAGACTTCTAGGTGTGCCATGGACAGGCATAGCCTATCTTGATCCAAATCCCCATCACAACTCTATATGAAGTCTAGAAATGTTAGTGTCTTTGGAGAAAAAAAATCTGAAATAATATTAGAAATTATCCACTAGATTTTCCCCTCTCTCTCTTTTTTCCTCTCAATCTTTTCAGTCTTTGGGGTGTAATGTAAATAAGTAAATAAATAAATACAAAAATCCCCAAACAAACAAAAAACAAAACAAAAGGCAAACCCAAAAAGCCCCAATAAAAACAACAAAAAATCTTCCAAGAAGTTTCCTTCTCCAAGATGGAAAAAAAAAAATTCTGTAGTACATGATCTCTGAGTCCTTCATCTGATCTCTGTGGGATACAGGTGAAAAACGAAGAAAAAATATGGTAAATGGTAGATCAGGCTCAATTTCTAGCACCTTTATCTGGCTTTCACAGCTTTCTGTAAGTCTGAACCTTTCTTTTATAACTAACCTCCAACTCCTTAGTGAAAATCACAGCAAGCTGAGAACTGCTATCACTTTCTGGGTTGCTGCTATTTCATAAAAGATCTTTCTTGGATTCTTTTCAGAAAGCCAACCTGGACCCTTTGAAGTTTAAATTCAACAACCACACTTTTTAATGTGCTGTTATGAGAATTTTTAGAACAATTCCGTCCTTTGGGGATTTTTCTTAACTCTTTCTTATTTAACTATCATTCTGTAAACACCCAAAAGCATGTACTCTGTGGTTCTTCCCTAACATGTGGCTGGCCATACAAAGATTGAATGTTTTCTCTTTGTGTATTCATAATACATAGGAATGGTAATCTTTATTTTTTAAATTATCCTCCCAAGATCAGTGAAATATTGGTCCCATCATCAGTTAAAAGATCAGCTGGACTTCTGGAAAAGGCTGAGAGGAATTCAGGTTTAATGCTGAAGGGATCTAAGTTATTTCACAGCTGAGGCTGCAGCAGAATTATTCCTATTACCTCAAATCTGACCAACCTACAACAGTCACAGCACAGAAAACTCACTAGCACTGTAAGTGAGAGGTTAGAAACTCATACACTGTTTGAAGTATCCATTTGAGACATCCATCTCTGGCATTAATTTATGTTATGATCTTGGATTAAAGTATCTTGGAAACGGTAATTACCATGAGAACCAGGAATTTTAAGCTGTAATGGCAATCTGTGGCAGCAAATGTCAAGACAAAAACAGTTCCAAGCCTCAGCAGAGGGAAGGATCTGTTGGCCTTGCAGTCCATTTGCAACAGACCAGTGACTACATAAGAAATATGAGAAGGAAGAAAAATTGTTCAACACTGTGACAGATTTCAGATGAATAAACTGTAAATTCAGAGGGAGAGTTGAGGTGAAGATTGCTGGAGCGTTCAAATTAAGAACTGGCAAAAAATAAGGGAATAATTCTTCAGCTGTCAGAAAAAGGAGATCAAAATACAGATTGGTCAAAGCAGCTTGTTTGACCAAGGGTTCTAAGGGCACCTCATATTGAAGTGGTTCAATGAGAAGCATGTGCCTACAAACTGCCAACACTGCATGTCATCTTGTGGAAAAAGAAAATCTGAAATAGAATAAGAATTGCACTGCTAAGAGAAGACAGAGATGGTCCACAGCAGTGTAGCCGCACCGTGGCTTGCAGACCATCGATGGTGAGTGAAATACCAGAAAATAATTAGCAACCCTGTACCCTCTGCCAATGTTTTGTGCAAGCACAACTGAGAACTGACAAGCATTAAAACATTTAAATTTATCCTTATAACATAAAAATTAACATGCTATAAATGTATTTTATTTAAACACAGATGTTTTTAGCACAATTATCATCATCTCTCTGAACTGCTAAGAAATAGTAGGATGCAAGTATTTTATAATTGCATTCCTTTAATAAAGTGGTCGGGAGCCCCAAATTTATAGCAAAACTGTGGGGAAAATAGGAGCTCACACTTTCTTTTGAAACGAAGATTCTTTGAAAGAGTCTTTTGAAAAAATTTGCTTGGACCTTCAGCAAGCAGGACCTGAGTTTTCATTCTTTAGTAACACAGAGTAGACCTATCATTTAACCTTAATCCTTTCAGAAGGGCCAATTTTATCAACCTAATATACTAGAGCAAATTCTTGTTGACAACTGCCAGTTATCAAAATTATAGTATGAACAGCAGTATATCAAATGTGAATAACCACTACAAACAGTGTGTTTCTGATTTAACTTCATTTAATGTAGGAAATCAGGATCAAAGAATAACAGGAAACAAAACAACTAAAAAAGCCCAACAACAACAAAAAATCCCAAACACACACACACAAAAACCCCCCATGTTTTCCAGACAAAAATCTATCTTTAATAAAATTTAGTAGAGAAAGATAACTTTCCCAAGGTGTTAATGATTACCATATGGTAATCACATAGAACTGTGACCATTTTATTTAATTTATAATGATAATTTTATTTCAGAGACCAAGTTATTCAAAAGAGGATACATCAAGATAGCATTCATCCAGCACTAATCCCGTTGCCTTCTTTTTTTCTTCCTTTCTGTGTCATCAGCATCCCATAATTTGGAGCTGCACATTGCTCCTTCAGCAGTGCTAGGGAGGGAGGGAAAAGTTCATCCCACTGCTCTTCCCAGCAGTACAGAGGAGATAAAGGTAGCAGCAGCTGGCACATCAGGGGTTAAACGATTTAATTTCTTTAACAACACTTCATTTTTGTCCTCAAAGTTTATCTACATTAAAATATTCTAAATGTAGTGTGTTTCTGTAAGTCTAATTATATGCAGCATGAGAAAACATATTTGATAATCACATTGCTAATTATGTGCAATCACTTCAATACACAGGTGCAAAGCTCCAGAAATATGCACATTTTAATCACCTTGTATATAGACATAAACCACAACTTTTCATTTAAGTATTCAGTGACTCTTTATTTTTCTGGGACTATACTTCCTTGGATTTTTGACTTGCTAGTGCCAGAGAAAGAAATATACTAGGCTACTACAAATCTGGAATTTAATTTATATATGTATGTTCCAGTGCTAAAAAACCTGTAATTCCTTACTTTCCCATGGTTTATGAATATTTTAAAGCACACATTTTATAATTTATTGATGGATACAGCATGCTGACTTCAGAGATATGGGAATCATATTTTTTATTTTCCTTCTGGGAGCTTTAATTCTCACAGTGTTCCTTTTGTATAAATTTGCCTGGAAAATCATGTATATGTGCATGGAAATGTGTCTTCTCCAGTTTGGATTAAACTTGCAGGACCTTCTTAATGGTTTAAAAACAGAAGGTCATAAAAATCTTGAGCAATAATTTCACTTTCATTATATCTATAATAGCTTGTGGCTCCACTTATTGTTTCTCTTTCATTTACATTTAACTTATTTTTTACATTGATTTTTAAAGCTGCCTTCACAAAATTAATTGCGATTATCTTTGTGTGTAAATCATAAAAATAGAGAATTTTATATACTTAGATTAACTAAAAAGGACATAAAATATTAATTTGCATAATTCAAGAGTAATATTTCTATTTGCTCTCTAAAGATATTTAGCATAAATTACTGGAGGGAAGAGCTTTAGATTACTTCTCTGTAAGTATTCTTTTTCACTTTGGGAAGTGAGCTGAAATGACCCTGACGGACAAGAAACTCATCATTAACAGCAGGATAGATCAATAGAAGGGACACAGCAAAACCAGAAAAGCAGCACTGAAATTTGTCCCCCTGCAAACAAATCCATCATATTTCACAAAATAAAGCAGCCAGCTTGTTCTGTTTCGCTTTAGCTACACAAATTTTTAATTAAATTACACTTAAGAGTCGCAGTATTATGTTGCAAGTATTATGCACACCAGTCACCATAACAATGTTTGACAAAGTTTTCACTAAATTAATGAGCCAAAAAGAGACTTTTCTATGAAGTCCTTTTTATAAATAGTGCTACAGCTTAAGCTAGGCACCCCCAAAAAAGACCCTGAACAAAGAAATCGCTGGGCAATTATACCCTTACAAGTTTCCCATGCCTTATGCAACTGATTGGACCAGTAGTAATACTAAATTCATGGTGGGCACAACATGAAGCACAGGGAGATCCATCTAAATATGAGGAAAAGCTTTGTTACTGTGGGGGTGACAGAGCATTGACACTGGCTGCCCAGAGAGGTTGTGGAGGTACTCAAAATCTGCCTGGACATGATCCTGTGCATCTGCTGTAGGTGGACCTGCTTCAGCAGGGGTTTAGACTACATGATCTCCAGAGATCTCTTCCAACTCCAATCATTCCATGATCCTGTAATTCTGACTGGGGTCTTCCCATTCTTCCTTGGGTCCTTTCACTGTCTCTACATGGACCATTTCCCTTCTTCTCTCTAAGGCTGCAGCTTCTGCTGATGATCGCAATTTCCTTCTCTTCTGATTTAAACTGCCTCTGGGGCCTTCTTTTATTTGACCATAATGTATCTTCAAAATATCTAGGTGAACACTCACAGCTTGCAGCCTACAACTTCAGCAACTTTAGCTACTAATGCTAAGCAACTTGTGCAAAGCAAGTTCTGTGTAAGCAGCACACCAAATTGCACCACGCAGCTTAGGCTGCATGAGTAGACTGGAGGCCAACTTGTTCTACTCGTGCATAAAGCAAGACCAGCTTCAAAGCCACCTCAGGTTGCTCAGCACCTTGTCCAGCCAGGAGTCACAGCACAATAAAAGTCAGGTATAATACCACGTCACCACGCTGAAATTAAAATAAAATGCACAAGAGTTTGGGAAGTCATTTTTGTTTGGTGAAACATTGGAACAGGTTGGACAACAGGTGGCAGTTGCTCCATCCCTGGAATATCCAAGGTCTGTGGGGACGGGGATCTGAAGAACCTGATCCAGTGGTAGGTGGTCCTGCCCATGGCAGGGGGGACTAGATGATCTTTGGTGGTCCCTCCCAATAAAACTAGTCTATGATTCTATCATTCTTCTAAGAAGTGCATTATAGCTTTTGCTCCTGCAGTAGAGGTGCACTAGCAAGACATTCAATGGGAAGTGAGAAATAAACACGAGATTTGTCTGCCAGCTGCTCGGTCACATAAAGCCTGCAAGCCAGCTGGTCCTGGCACCCAACTCTGCTGTGACCTGAATGCTGCTCCATGCAGAACAAGGAACAGGGAATTACTGCTCAAGCGACCTCTTCAAGAGCCCATGCCACCTTGCAAGGCAATGGCTTCTGCGGAGTCTGTAATTCAGCCTGAGCCAGGAGTTGCTGTCAAAGAGCCCAGCCTCCCAGCACATGCTATCACTGGAGCACTTTGGATGGGGCAGTCTGCACCCTGAACAGGTGGAAATACAATTGCAGTTCTGACCCAGTTTAAAAAGGATAGAAGAATTAGTTCAAAGAAAAACTGCACTTGGCTTTAAGTAGACAGTACGTCATGGTTCTGCAGTCCTTGCTTCTGTCAAAGGTGACTTGGTTGAGTGCACATTCAGGACTCACTGGCTAATTTCCCAACTTACATTTTATTAGGCTTTCTGGAAAGGATTCAGAACTCTGCTCACTGATCTGACTAAAAAGGGAAAATCACTGATATATTTTGTCGCACAGGTACATTTTATCTTTATATTTTCCACCTTGCATGTAGCAATAGCACCTTTTGATCCCTACATGATAGGCCTACAGTTCAAACCCTACTACCCTGTTCTGGGAAATAGTGTATTTTCTCAGTGAATGCACCTGTACCTTCACACTAAAGCATCTTCTGGTGCTGTTGTGGCACTATCTGGCCAGAATTGTCCTGAGGACTTCATTGCACATACCAGCTAATCAATTAATGTAAAAATACTCAACTCTGTGCATTTTATTTATAAATATTTTATCTCATGAAGTTATAATCTCCAAAACAGTTGCATGTGACAACTCATGTCTAAAATACAAGTAGGTGGCTATTATTTGAATCATCAACAATGGTGACTTAATAACCTTATTGTACACTTTAGGCTAAATTATATATCAGCAGCATATCACCTGTGCTCCTTTCACTAAGTACATAGAGTCACAACTTACAACTAGAAAAAGAAGGAAAAATGTTCTTTTTTTCAACACCCAAGAACCTCACAGTGTGTTGTAAATAAGAGATTAATTATGAGCACAGGTCAGTTAACAACAAAGATTGTTAGTTGGCATTAGAAGTGCCAACTCATGCTACATGTTGAGCATGACCCAGGAATAATAAGCTAAGATTTAGCATAGACAAACTCAGAAAAATCCTGCAACATTGTAGATAAGCCTTGCTTTTATCCACTGGTTGAGTTAGCTGCTCAGATTTGGCATGGTAGGAGCCAGGGCAATACAAAAATCAATACAACCACACCGTTTGTTGGCACAGCAGAGCAGTGGCATTGCATATGAGCTTGAGCATTTTACTGTTCTCCACTACACAGTATAGACGTGCCCTGAGTTTTGTAGGAATTTTGTTGCCCTGGTCCAATACTCTCCAGAACTCTGAGGTGGATAATTTTAAATAAGAAGCTGTAACTCCTATGTTTATTTCACAAAGCTTGTTTCCTCTTTTTCTCTTTTTCTTTCCAGTAAAAGTTGGAAAGAGAAGCATTCTGGCAGCAAGCCATTTACTATCACTTGCAGTTATATACATGGGCATAGCAAAGCAGCATAAATTCTCATTGCTAGAAAGTTACCACTGAGCAGATTCTGTGAGCTGTTGAAACCAGGCTTATGTTACTTCTGCATCAATTTTTCTTTCACTGGCTAATCCCTGTAAATCAAAATGAAAAGTTAACAGACTATGAAACATATTTTGTATGGTCTGCTCCAGAATAACACTGTATTGAGATATGCTAATCAAATAACCATGGCTGGTCTATAATGGAATGGAGAAAAAGTGATGCAATACACTATCCTTAGTCTTTTCAGGGAAACACCTCAAATGCCTGTCACAGCAGTGACATTGACAGGTTCTGAAAAGATTGGCCTCCAATCTCACACAAGATAAAAGGATGTCAGCAGCTACTGCTCAGGCCACCACTTAATAACCATGTAACAGGAATATCATTTGATTAGTGTTTGACATTTATATTACCTCCAAGTTAGGGAGAAAGGGAGCCTTTCACCATCAAAATTGTTTTCAATCTGTTAAGAAAATAAAGTTTTATTTTCAGCAAACTGAATACGCTGATGAAGCTCAACTTATTTTTACTTATTGCTAGTGTTTCTATAAAATAGACATAGCTTACTGTGACTTACAAAACATTTGCAACTTACTGAGAAGCATTCATTAATCACTCCCTCTATTCACACTGAAACTGCTATGATAATCAATTCCTATTTGCACAGCTGCGATATGAATAATTTTAAATTTTGGCTCTAATTGTTTTTCTGTTCTGCTGAAAAATGGTTTCAGAGAACTAAGGGTTTTTTTCACACATATATATGGAATATATGTACAAGAATGGCCAAGTGTTACTTGAAATACTTAACTACATAAAATTCTGCTGTAGAAATGAAGTCTGCTCTCCATCTTCTAGGTTTGCATTTTTGCTTAACAGATTAAAATCTGCCTTTCTCAAACACACAGAAACAGATTATTTTAAAGCATGTATTGGCTCTTCATGGCTAGAATGTAGTTAAGGTACCCAAGCAAAGGAAAAACTGATCAATATGCAAAAGCTTTTATAAGGAATGCAATGTTCTCTTACAACACTATTTCTTTCCAAGGAGCAATCCAAACTGCATCTTTAGATCAGGTTGCCCAGAAAGGCTGTGCAGGATTGCCTTGGAATTTTTTTCAACACTTGACTGGACCTCAGACCTAATCTTGTTCTGAGCTGGAGGCTGGATTAGAGACCTTCTGAGGTCCCTTCCAAATTGATTTCGCATATCTATAATCATAAATTTAAGGTCCCTAATAAAACAATAACCCTAAATAAGAGATAGAGAGATATCTCAGCAGAGAGATTCCTTGTGTCTAACAGAGATCTCTGAATTTAAGAAAAAAAGGATCTTTTTTCAAGAAAACTGTAGCTCACCAAGACTAATCAACTGGCCTTTGATTCACAGCTACCACTTTATCTTGCCACTGAATTCAAAGCTAGTTATATTTCCATTGCCAGTGCCAACAGATTTTCTTTTTCTTTTTGTATGGCAAATCATAAATTGTCATAGCTCAAGATGAAACAAGTACAAGCTTAGGAGTTCACATTTAAGCAATGATAGCAGACTCTTCAATATCAGTAGAAAACAAAATAACAGAACAACTTTATATAGAAAAGCAATTGATAGATTAGAGTAAGGTGGGTACATCCATCATCACATTGTATGACATGGAAATATAAAAAATGCACAGTAAATGTATCTGCATGGGGAATAAGCAATGCACATCTCAGTTTTGCTTCAAGAAACATCAAAAAAGCAACTTATAGCACCTTTAACCATAGGATTACTTGGACTGGCATGTATTTTGGTAGATGGTCAATATAAACCAGCTACGGTCTATTTTGTGCAGAACAAGCGTAGCATGAGCTCTTCTAAGTTCATCAAAAGCTTTTTGAACTTTGCTAGGGAGGGATGCAAGTGTGTTTTATCACTTCATCACATGTGTATTTACTTTCTGTGGATAGAAGAGTTTGGTCCCATACCTGGGCTATGAAAGGCAATGGGACCAAACTTACTCATCCATACAGTACTCTGGCCATGCCATCCCTGTTAGCAGCTGCAGCAACTCCTGAACTGGCAGTAGGAAAGCAATGAAGTTCTTTAGACAACGTATCACAGCCTTTCTCCATAGAACAGATGCTGAATTTTGTTATTTCTAATGGCCTTACACATAAACCAAAACAAATACTCCTGTGGTTTTCATTATTTCTGCAGAGGTGTATTAAGGCTGCACTAGCAGTATTAGGTAAGATTTACTTCAGCTATTAACATTAAAGTTGGCATCACTGATGTGACACAGTGGTAGCTGGAAATGATCTGAGGTCTTATAATAGCACAAATTTGTGTGAATAAATGCAAAAAAAAGATCAACCACAAAGGCTCCAGGCTGAATTTACATGTGAATAACCCTCAGGATGTATTTTTCATACTTTGACATTTTAAAGATCGGGAAGTTTTTAATATAGCTGGGGGAATTCTTCCTTCAGTGAACACCTATGCAGAGCTACTATGTATTAGCATCCCACAACACAGCTCCAGCAGCACCAGCCTCTCTCAGGTCTGAAAAACTGAGGGAAGGGAGCAGCTTTATTGAGGAAATGGAATTAATTACGGAGATTTTAAACACAGAAAAAAAATCAGAAATTAGAGAACACGAGTATGAAAATTCTAAGACAAGTTCGGCAGAAGATAGAGGCAGGGTTCCTGTGAAGCTCATGCTTCTTGAGGGGAAAAAAAAACCTACGCAGATAGAAAACAAAACACATCTCAAAATAGAAGTTGGTTTGGAAAACTTGGAGGAAGGGGAAATTAAATATCTCCCTCTCAGAGGAACAACTGTGTGTGTATATTATGTCTGAAGCTGCTCACCTAGAGTAAGACATTACTGTTTGTAGATGGGGAAGGCCGAGGGAGAGCAGCCCGACAGGACACGGTCAGCGGGGAGTTAGGGAAGCGCCAGGGCCATGTCCCTCCTCAGCCACCTACACCCGAGTCTAAGGGCACCCTACGTACACACTCTTGCACTAAACAACTCGAAACCCCTCAAAAAATAAAAATAATTTAAAAATAACGGGACTGCCCCGACGGAGGCGGAGGGGCGGGGCGACGCGCGCCTCAGGGCGGAGGGGGCAGTCACGCTGCTTCTGCGCTTGCGCACTCCCAGCGCCGCGTGTCACGGCGCCGGGGGACGCCCCGCTATTTATGTGCCGTAAGCCGCTGATTGGCCTCCGAGTTGACCAATAGCATAACGCCGAAGCGCGGCGCAGCCAGTAGCAAAGCGCCATGGCCATGTGGGCGGGGCGTGCGCCGGGCCGTGAGGGCTGTGCGGGATTGGGCGTCCCCGAGCACCGCTGCTCCTCATGGCGGGCTGGGCGCTGCTGCTGCCGCCAGCGCTCCTGCTCGCCCTGCTGTGCGCCCGGCCATGCCCCTGCGGCACCGCTCCGGCCTCCTCCTCACAGTCCGTGACCGCCCGCCTGGCCGCCAAGTGGCCGGCGACCCCGCTGCTGCTGGAGGCGAGGTGCGTGCAGCCTCCTCCTTTTCTTTCTCCTTCTCCTCCTCCTGCCCTGTCCCGGCCGTCTCCTGGGGAGCAGGAGGGCCGAGGGACCCCCTGTCCGTCCGCTGAGCGGGAAGATGGGCTGTCAGAGGGGGCTCGCAGCGTTTCCCTCTGTCGGAGGGTGTGTTAAAGTACTTTTTGGATGCGAGGCTGAACTCCTTTCTCCCTTCGGAACGTGTTGTGGACCGTGCTGGCAAGGCTCTCCCACGCTCTGAGAGCTGTACAAGCGGCTTCGTATTTAACCTGCTCAGGCGTTTTGCAGCTCGCTGGGTTTAGGAGATGGAATGGGCCAATTGCACAGTCCGTGCCTTCCACTGAATAACATCTTCGTCTGCCCACAAGTGGTGTGCACGTTAATTAAGTGATTGTAAATGTTCTAGTGTAGATGTGAACCTGCAAAAGTGAAACACTGTGGTACTTTTAAAGGTGTTGTTAACTTGTAATCATAACTTCAGCCTGGAGAAGAGAAGGCTTTGGGGTGACCTAATTTCAGCCTCCTGAAAGGAGCCTACGAGGAAGATGAGGAGGGAGCCTTTCTTACACGGGCATGCAGTGAGGGGACAAGAAGAAATGGCTTCAAACTGAGAGTAGGTTTAGACTAAATGTATGGAAGAAATTCTTTATTGTTAGGGTGGTGAGGCACTGGAACAGGTTGTCCAGAGAAGTTGTGGATGCTCCATCCCTGTCAGTGTTCAAGGGCAGGCTGGATGGGGCTCTGAGCAAACTGCTCTAGCAGGAGGTGTCCCTTCCCATAGCAGGGGATTGGAACCAGATGGTCTTTAAGGTCCTTTCCAAGCCAAACCACTTTGTGATTCACAATAGAAAGGGAAAATGTTTTCCAGTTTTAGATGCTTGTGGCTCCCCTGCCCATTTGGCTTATATTTGTTTTGTTTTTAAACTTATTTGCTGCTGTTCGGAGAACTGTAAGCTTCTGTAATCAAAGGAGAGGAGAACTTCCAAAGTAAAGATTAGAAAACAATATAGTCGTGCTAGCAAATAGAACTTTTTAGTAGACATAAGCAAGGGGGAACAGAAACAACTGATGCTCCCTTAAAGAAAACCACAAACCTTAGAATTGTTACCTGTAGATCACAGAATCATGGAACAATTTGGGTTAGAAGGAACCTTAAATACCATGTAGTTCCAACCCCCCCCTGCCATGGACAGGGATATTTTCCATTAGACCAGGTTGCTCAGAGCCCCATCCAGCATGGCCTTGAACAATTCCAGGGATAGAACATCCTCAGTTTCTCTGGGAAATCTGTTCCAACACCTCACACCCTTACAGTAAAGAATTTCTTCTGTTTATCTAACCTAAGTTTTACCTCTTCCACTTCAGGGAAAAAAAAAAAAAAAAAAAGAGGAAGGGTGGTATTCAATAGAAATAAACCTTACCTTTTATGCTATGTAAGAATTAACCCACGTTTAAAAGTGTGTCAGAGATTGGTGGTCTCCCTCCATGCACAACAAAGTAGATGTCCTTGATGAAAGCCTTTAAATTAATGAAAAATTATAACCTGACAGAGAGTGTGTTATTGTATAGTTAGCTACTACTAAATAAAATTTGTATACCGAATTGATTTCATTTATAAGTGTATATTACACTATCTGTGGAAAAATAAAGTGAACATTTTGGGAGTTTTCTGTAACAAGAGAACAGTCTGCATGCTTTACAGCTCTGATTGTTGAGTTTGGATGATAGTACTTTGTTCAAAATGTCTTTTGACCAAAATACAGCTCTGTTCAGTGTTTATGCTAAGGAGATGGTTGTTAGTCTTTGAATAGCTAACATTTGGTTGCTGATGGGTATTTATTATTTTAAACAACTGAAGATTTTTACTGTGATACATCTTTGGATAAAACCAATCCATGCACAATTGATTTTTATTTTTAAACAGTGAATTTATTGCAGAAGATGGTAATGAGAAGTTTTGGCAGTTCTTGGAAACTGTGCGGGAGCTAACAGTTTATAAGCAAGGAGGTGAGTTAAACAGCATGCTGGTTTTAATCTATTATCTTGGCCTATAACTTTGAGACACAACACCTTAATTAGTTCCAGGCAGGTCAAGCCTGACTCTATTGCTTACTAGGTAGTTTTCTTTCAGAAAGTTGTAGTATATTTTCCCCTAAGAGCAATACTTCCAGAGGAGTTGTTTTTGGTTTTGTTTTTGTTTTTTAAAAGGAAGACAAGATGGACTGAACTGCTCTTACAATATGGAACAGAAATCTGAAGATTAAAGATGCCTACCTGCTTACATGACTTGTCAAGAGCTTATAGGGTATTGAGACTTCATGATTTCTGTAAGATGGGGTCTTGCAGGGCATAAAATCACACAAATAATTAAAATGAGAATGCTAGGAAATGTTAAAGGAAAAATTTCAAGAATTACCTGAAAAGGTTTAATACTTGTACATGGCATGGAGATTGTTTCCTAGCATCAATACTGATGTTTTAAAGTAAAGGTTTATTGCTGACAAAATAGAACTAAAAATCCGTGCATGATTAGACAAAAGAATATTAAGTTGTTAGAAATTTGGAGAGAAGACCAAAGCATAAAATCCAGCAAAAGAAACATAAAAAGCCACCCCAGGAGAAACTTTGGAGAACAGCTTACTAGAAATGTCCATGGTAATGAAAAATTGGGAGATCTATGGGCCTTTACACCAGGTTGGGCAGTATTAGACCTGCTTGGTAGGTCAACAGATGAACAAGGTGAAAAAGGCTTCCAAACAAAGTAAGGCTGCTTCATTTTGCTCTTACAGAACAGCACAACTCTTCAGGCATGAGTGCAAGCACCTAACACTACCACTGGAAGAGATTTGAGGGAAATTTAATGTTAATGGTCAAAAGATAAAAGATTGTAGGAAGGTCATGCAGAAAGGGGCAGTGAGAAGTGCAGGTACATGAAAAACACTGTATATGGGAGAGAGGACTTGAGAAATAACATTTCAACAGTTTTGACTGACTAAATACAACTTCAAAACTATTGTGGTGTGCATATGATAATTTGAGTGTTCAGCGGCACCCCAAGCAGCCAGTAGATGTAAAGGACTAGTAAGAATGGAACAAGGACATACATGGTAAACATAGTTTTGGTACTTTTGATTCCATGATGTGCTTTATGTCAAGTAAAGTGTGATTTTTGACTTTACTAACTCCCTGTGTTTTCCTGACAATTTCTTTAGAGTGGAAAAAGTACAAGCATAAAATGTACAAATACTCTGATTTTAATTGTAGAGTATCAACTGGGAAAATCATTAAAAAAACCATCCGGAATTACTGTGAGATGGTGATCTCAGGTATGTACAAAACCAGAGATGATCACTGAGAACAGAATACCCAGGTAGTGAGTGCTGCTAAAAGCCATTCTGTATAAAGCATGAGGACATGGAAAATGGAAGTAGATGCAGAATTTGACCCGTGCTCAGCTGCTAGTAGCGTTTGTTGAGGCAGATACTGTTGTCTAATGCTGTTTAAGGTCTTTGTCAATACACAGGACACTGGCATGTGTTACATCCTTCACAACGTTGGGAATGACACAAAACTGAGAGGAAAAGCTGGAGGGTAGAACTGTAATTAGAGGGACCTTGGCAGGCTGGAGAGAGAAGGCCAACAGAAACATTGGGAAATTCAGCAAAGGCACTTTACAGACTCCCTGCATGTGGGCTGGAATAATCTCAGCAACAGCGTAATCTTGATGCTGACTGACTCCAAAGCGGTTTCTTGAGAGAATGGGGATCCTTGCAAACATTGAAAAGGCCAACTGCATGGCAGGTTGCAGCAGCAAGGGGGTAGCCAACAGGTCAAAGACAGTGTTTATTTCACTGTATGAGGAATACAGTGTTTATTCCACTTGTAAGACTGAATGTGGAGTGCTGGGGCCATGTTGGGGCTCCTGTGGAAGGAAAGATAAGAGTCCATCATTGGAGCAAATCTAGGAGAGGGTGTCTGCAATGCTTAGGAAACTGGAGCAGACTTCTGAGGAAAGGCTGAGACAGCTGTGAGTGAGCCTGAGAAAGGAAAGAGTAAGGAGAGACCTTGTATCTTCGGCTTCTTCAGCATTAATAAAATGATGTGCAGAGAAAGTGCAACCAAGTCCTACCCAAAGGTACACAGCAGTATGAAAAAATGCAAGGGGCAGAAGTTGAAACGTGGAAGTCTTGGTTAGATCCTAGAGAAAGTGTTTCTGCCATGGGATTCGGTAAGCACTGAAGCTGCTCCAGGAGGCTCTGGACTCTCTACTCATTGAGATAATTCAAAATTCTAATGCACTAGGCCTTGAGCAGCCTAGTCAAGCCTTGAAATTATATCTCTAAGTAACTGTTTGGATGAGGTGACCTCCAGAAGTCACTTTTAACTTACTCTTTTTTTTGTATGAGTGGTTTAGATGCAGTTGATATTGCCTTGAGATAAGACTGCTGTAGTAGATTATGTGGGTTTTTTTATAAGCCATCTCTTTCGCTTGCTTGGACACACGTTCTAAGGAGGTTGAAGCTTTAATGACATTTATTATTAGTGACACAGATGTCTGTTGAAGTTAACTGTTAGTTAAATACCTACTTCACCTGGATAAACTCTGTGATTGAGAATAAATTCTGTGACAGAGAATAAATAAATTACAGTAGGATGATCTCCATGACCTATCATGCTAATGAACTGTTAGATGCTGGCAGTTGGCAACCTTGAAACTGTACTAAAATGGTACTTTAATTGAGCATATTGAGCAGTTGATGTGTGTATTGATCTGTATGGCCAGCACACACCTATGACAATAATGCAGGAAATTTTAAAGTTCTGGCACCAAGTTTCTTTTCTAAAAGTGGAGCCATAGTTGAGGTAGTCTTAATCCAAGGAAGTGGATGCTCTTCATAAAGAGGAAATCTGCATTAGATGTTTATTATAATAAACTGGTTAGCTTGAGTGAAGAATCTGGTACTGCAAGACTGCAGTGGCAGTTTACAGTAAGGTGTGTAATAGTTTACCTCTGAGGAGAAGTTGGTCCTCTATGTGGTGTGGAATGTGTTCTGTCTTAGTCTTAGTTGCTGCATGTCAAGATACACTGATGTAGAGGATGTTCATGATGTGTGGAGACTGATGTAGCAGCAACTACTTTAGTAAATTAAAGTATCTGGCTGAAAAATGATTGGTTGAGGCAATTAACTTTTCAGTTGTTCTCTGAGTTATGCCAAGAGTAGACAGGATGAATAAGCAGGAAATGAAAGCTTTGTTTGTTTGTTTAAATAGAAACATTTTCATGAAAGATAAAGAATTCCTAGCTTTGAAGCTGAAAATCTGCCCCCACCCTCAACATCTGGTGATAGAATAGATACCTTTTATCACACTCTGTATTGTAACGTGTGTCTTATAATCAGGTGCGGCTTATAATCATGAAATTACTGTACTCAAATCAACTTGGGCAGCATCTTGATTATATCATATGGAAAACATGAAAAGGTTAGTGATTGGATACACTGTATTGAATTAATGTCTTCAGGGAACATGGACAACATTGTTTATATCTACTTAATGTGCAACGTATTTCTACCAGGCTTGTGAAATACTTCGAAAGGCTGATGATGCTATTTTGAGCTGCAGGTATGTTATAAAGAAACAAAAGCATCGAAAGTTTCATATTAAAAGCAGCACTTACAAAACACTGAAGATGACATTTTAAACTAGGAATATAAAAGCACCAGCAAAAGGTTAATTTATGATCACTGAGGGAAAGTAAGTAGCCAGTTCCCTGCCGACTAATTATCACTTGAGTGTTTACTGTCTTCCCAAGTGCTTCAGTTTATATATTGAATTTTCAGCAGCCTCATAAATATATATTAAAAACCAAAACAAAACCTATGCGCAAACATATTTTCTCTATGAAAGCAATTTTCTCTGAAAAAAATGTAACAGTATTTTTCATATAAACAACAATCATGCAAATTATTTTTTGCAATCTAGAAGACTACACATTATTCACAGCTAAATTAGACAAGTGGTTTTTATGTGTATAGTTTCACAAACTGATTTCTATACTAATAATGCAATAAAATAAAGTATTCCCTCTTTGTTGGCATCTTGCTTGAGTGGCACAGAGATTTGACTGGCTAGTGATTGCCGGAACTGTTGTTACCCAAGATCTCTAACTCCCTAGCTGATCTGTGAATCCAGACATTCATATCTATGCAGTTGGAACAATCCTCATACATCCATCCCACCAAGTAATTATTCCAGCACGCTGTGTTCTTCTGATTAATTATGTTCTTATGTTTACTTTCCCTACCTCCTGGACCTCTGTACTTTGAATTCTCTTGTGGGTTGCCAGCATATATTCACGTTAATTTTGTACTGTGGGTGCATGAGGTCTGAGGAACTTTACTTCCTTTTGTGACTGCCCTTGTTTGTCTCTTTTAATCATTTTTAACTTATCTGTGATAAAAGATACTACTGTAAATTGAGGATGGTAAATGTCAACATTACAATATGAGTTTGCTTAGGTGGCTATTCAGTTCTTGCTGTAGCCATTCTAATCAATTTGGAGAGTTTTTCAGCAGACAAATTAAGGCATCTCCAGAGTGAGCTTTTCAGGTTTTGTTGGCCACTAGGCTGTATTTCTCATGGCTAGGATGAAAGTTCACAGATGTGAAGCTTGCATGTACATTTAGATGTCTGCAGTCTGTAACTATCCTGTTAATGTGGTTTCTTACTTGCTTTTAAATTACTTCGTTAATGATTCTTTGGTAATATGCTGTCATGTAGAATTTTATAACCAGAAAAATCTGTTTGTGATTCCTTGTAACATCCTAAGAAGCTTACTATGAATTCTGCTCTTTTGGTGATGTTAAAATGAGCGTGGAGGGCACGTAGTACCAAATTTCAAAGATTCAATACTATGTGAAAATAATTTGCAAAGCTCAAACCATAATTCTGATTAACTGAAATTAGCTCACTTAGAGGATGGTGCTAATAACCACGGTCACAGATTCACTCCATGTACAGGCCTTAAGAGTCCACTTAAATTCACTGTAGTGTTGAACTTGAGAATCCTTGTTTTTTGTTGTTTTTTGGGGTTTTTTTTACTTATTAAAATCATAATTGTCATAATCATCCTCCAGGAAAAAATTGTCAGCTGTTTTAAACACAGCAGAGAAAGCACAGATGAGATTTATAAGACAAAAAAAAAAAAAAAAGACTTGTGTTAAAAATATTTTATTGAGGCAGTATCTTTGGAATTACATATTTAATGGCTCTTCATTGTCTTCAATAGGATGTTATTTGAGGCTGAGTGGAGAGGCAGAAATTTCAGATTTTATTTTATCTTTGTGGAGATAATTTGAAGAAAATTTGAAAATACAGTTATCTGAAAAATGTTTCAATCTGGAAGAATTTGTTGCTTCCGAATTTTTATATTCACTATTTTAAATGTGTGAAACCAAATTTGTCTCATTTAGAATCATACAATGATTAAGGTTGGAAAAGACCTCCAAGGCTGGGTCCAACCTTTGCTGCTCTCAATTAAACCGTAGCACCAAGTGCCATGTCCAGTAATTTCTTGAAGACCTCCAGGGATGGTGACTGCACCGCCCATTCTATGCTCAACCACCCTGTCAGTGAAAGAATTCTTCCTGATGTCCTGCCTGAACCTACCCTGGCACAGCTGGAGGCCATTTTCCCTTGTCCTGTGGATACTTGGCAGGAAGAAGAGGCTGACCCTGACCTGGCTACAGCCTCCTCCTTTCAGCCTCTTCTTCTCCAGGCTAAACATTCCCAGCTCCCTCTTCTGCTCCTCGTAGGAGACCTGTGCTTGAGAGCCTTCATCAGCTTTGCTGCAATTTGGCTTCTGCCAGGGCTATGTGTGGGTGTAGAGAACATAGATAGGTTTTTCATCTGTTGAATTTAATGTAAGATAGTAACAATTACATGTCAGGATTAACCCCAGCCAGCAATTAAGTAGCACGTGTCCACTCTCTGTCCTCCCCAGTAGGGTGAGGAAGAGCATTAGGAAAAGGTAAAACCTGTGGGTTGAGATAAAACCCATTTAATCATTGAAATAAATTGAAATATAATAACAACAGGAAAAAGAGAGGAATAAATCTCAAATTATACACAATGCAATTGCTTATGATTCACTGGCTGATGGCCAGCCTGTCTCCAAACAGAGATGGACAACTCCCAGCCATCTCTCCCACTTTATGTACTGAGTGTGGCATACCACGGTGTGGAGTGGCCCTTTGGCCAGTTTGGGTCAGTTTCTCCTGGCCGTGCTCCCTCCCAGCTTCTTCTTCACCTCCATGCTGGCACAGCATGGGAAACTGAAAAGTCCTTGACTCAGGGTAAGCACTGGCTAGCCATTACCTAAAGCTTCAGTGTGTTATCACATTGAATACAAAACACAGCACTGTACCAGCTACTTGGAAGAAAATTAACTCTACCCCTGCTGAAACCAGGACATGATATAGAATTCATGGGAAGAAGCTTTCTTGAAATGCAGATTATACACTTTTCTAATGTTAGGGTTTTTTTCTAGTGAATTGCAGCCAACTGAGCCTTTCTAAATAATGAGTTTTAAGGAGGAGAAGGCAGAAAGGAGATACTAGAGGCTTCAAGAGCAAAAGAAGATTTTAAATTTTTTTTCCAATCACAACAGGATTGTAAAGAAGAAAATGAGAGGATAGAAGCTGCTTAGTTATGAAAATCGAGTATGCCTCTAGAATGAGAATTGAAGGTTAATTATTTCTAACCAATGTTCTGTATTATCACTTCTGTCATTTCCAGACACCATCCACCTACTCTTACTCAGAGTCCTAATTTTGACCTTGAAAATACAAGATAAGCAGGGAGGGAGAAGCTATTTCATATGTTGTATCCATTCTCATGCTCTTGTTTATCTTATATTTTAAGGAAGAAATAGAATATGTGAGATTAGCCCAAAGAATGACACCTTTAGAAGATTTTAATTTATGTAAGTTGCATGGTTGAAGTGTTCAATACTAAATGTGAGGAAATTATTTGTAAAATAATACTCTGTTCAGGACTCTCCATATAGATTTTTTGAGAGACTTTATTGTTGAGTGAGTTTTTCTATTGCTGAAAATTATTTTGCTATTGAGTTCTCTTCTGGTTTTTTGCTTTGGTTTTTTTGGGTTTTTTTTTTTTTTTTTAGTGGGTTTTGGTTTTTTTGTTTTGGTTTGGTTTTTTTTTTTTGTAATTTTAGGCCTCTGAATTCATAGGAAAGGAAGCAGTTATTAGTGGACAACACTGAAGACTTTTAAATGCCAAGCAGCACTGGCATTAATGCTTGCTTATTATGCAGTGTGGGTAGATATGCCACATCTTTTAGGGCTAAATACTAAAAGTTTGTCTTTTATTTTGTTGGTTTTTTTCTCTCTTCAACAGATTCAGAGTACTCCTATTACAATTTAATCTTGAAGAAAGCAGGACAATTTTTATCCAATTTGCAAATCAATCTGTTGAAGTTTGCACTTTCCACACGGGCTTATTCTCCGACTGTTCAGATGTTTCAGCAGGTGACAGTATTGCCTGATATATTTGGTACATGATTGAATGAGGTATTTTGGCTAAACAATGTTTGTCGTTACATTTCAGTAAAATATATGCCAGTATTGTTTGGAATCAAACGTGATAAAGGTGATGCTTTATAAGCTGGTTATATTGACAGGAACAAATATTGATGTTCAATTGTGTGGATAACATTCCTTTCAGGATAGAATTTTTTTGTAATTGTTCATTTTTTAAAACTCAGGTCATGTGGATGTTTTGCATTGCTTCAAATAATCCTGTGGCAATTCAGACATTCCCAGAGTAGGACATTTCTTGTAGCTTCAAGTAATTTATATTTGTTATTTAGCAGATTTCTCATCTTTCTCAGTGTTTTTTTATTTGAAAAGTTGAAAAATTGGAAAAGCATGCTTTATTAATGAAAAAGTGAGAGGATATAAATTCATTGTGCCTCTAAACCTAAAATTGCTACTCCTCCTTTTAGCAATGCCATCTTTAGGATAAAGTAAGAAATCCATGTTTGTGAAAGGTAATAAGCTGTAATAAAGTTAGGGAGTTTTGCAGGTGTTCTCTGGAAGGAATATCATAATCTCAGACTCGTCTTTTTGTGTTTACCTTTCAGCTGGTGATTCCAGACTCACTGACATGCAGTCACACAATTCCCACTTCATATTTGAATAGCTGAGTAGAGTTTGTTTTAAAAGGCGAAGGATAGGAAAAGGAGAGAATCAAAAATTGACATTATTTGTTTGGGATTTATTGGTTTAGAAATCTAATCTTCGGATGTTAACATGATTGCTGATAGCAACCAAAGTTAAAAATATCTCAGAGTACAGGCTGTGATTTCAACTTCTGGAGGAGATTTCTCAGTCCTGTCTTTACAGAACATAAGTGTACTTTTCATTTTTTGGAGTATGACTACATTTAATAAACAACGTCTCACAAAGCTTATAGGGTCTTAATCTTTTAATATTTTTCTTTTTTTTTTCTTTTTCCCCCACATATACCCAGTTTTGAATGGGGCTAATTAGAAACACTGCTTAATGGCAGCTGTTGAGTTATTTTAATCAAAGGGATGTGAGTTTAAGTGCAATCAAAGCATTTTGGTTGAGTATAATTGTTGAAATATTAGATTGCAGCTGATGAACCTCCACCAGAAGGCTGCAGTGCATTTGTGGTTATCCATGAGAAGCACACCTGTAAGACTAATGAAATAAAAAAGCTGCTGAAGAAGGCTACTAAGAGGTAAATATAATGATCTGGTTTAAGAAGAAAAATAGATTAATAAAGAGCTTAAAATTATGAGTGTTCATCAGTGAATCAAAGTAGGTTTTAAAATAAAATTATAGACCTTTGGTCTTCTAATCACATGGACAATTTTGTATTTTTTCCTTTTTTTTTTTTTTTTTCTTTTACATGGAATAGTTAAGTTTAAGTTACAGTGTACTTTCTGTACAAACTTAGTTTTGTATGTCTGACACAATACTCTGCTGACAGACCTTTCTCTGTAGTCTGTGTCACTGCACTTGAGGGTTTCAGGGTTGCAAGGCATAGAAGTAGAAGAGGAGTGTACCTCAGCGGCATAACCTTTCCTCACCTTGTGCTAGACTTAGCAGCTATCAACCTTTTCTGAAGATTTTGTCCTCTGGTAACTAGCATCAGTCCAGAATTGGAACTCTGAAGTAAAAAAGTGTAAAACCTATCAAAATAGCAGTAACAAAGTAATGAAAGCATAATCTTTAATCTCTGTTTTTAAAAAAGTTCTATTTTTTTGTTTTGTCAAGACCTGCATGTAGCATTCTTTTCTTTCTTGTTTTTCTTTTTTTTTTTTTTCCACCCCCTGCCATGGTCTCCATAATATACATTAATGTCCATACCCTCAGCCACTTCATGGAGATATGCAGAGCTGAAAGATGATTTAGTAGGGTGTATTTCTTGGATTTTGCTTTCTGTCAAATATGAATTCTGGGGGAAAGCCTGAAAACCTATAAATTTGTCTCTTTGTGGTTGGTTGCTTCTGAAAATAATTTTGTGTTTTACATGTGCGATTTGTGGTATATTCTAAGTCCGTTGATACAATTACAACCTAATAAATCATTGTCTTTTGCTTATTCAATAGCTAAGGTTCCTGTAAAAACAACTTACTGTCTAGTTTACAATATCCCATTTTTACTAATTATATTCTTCTAAAAATGTCTTTTTTTCCTAAATAAAAGCCAAGATTACTACAGACAATTTAAAATGTTGTTGAATTCTTGTGACCATACATTAAGGCATCATAAGACCATAGCATTTTATTGCAATTGCATTTTAAAGCAATTAACTGGATTCATCACATTCTCCTCTCTGGAGATATTATTCCTGAATGTGCAGAATTCTGGAAAATCACAATACTAAACAATACAATTCTGAATTATTCAGAATTCAATGAGTTAGACTTCTAGAAATCATTAAGAACTTGCAACAAAAATGAAGTTTCTTTTATTTCATTGGTCTTCTATTTTCAATAACTTTGCAGTCAGTCACATCACACTATTCAGAGTTGCAGAGACAAAAATATTGATAAATTTTTTCTCCTTCTCATCACCCAAAAAGTTGTTGTATCACTCAAATATTTTGAGTACCAGAGCTAGACTCTGAGAAAAACATACATTCACATGTTCAGGTAATCATTCCCACTGTTAGTTCCATTTGTACTCTGGGTAGCAGATGCTTCACCTATGCTGCTGATATTTAGGCTAGGTGATAATGATGGGGCTGTGCTCTTGTTCTTTTTTTTTTTCTACCAGGTGAACAAATGATATAAGGGACAGTGTGCTGTGTCACAGCTGGTTGCTCTAAACCAATCATTCTTTTTCTGTTTTTTCATAGAAGAGATCTTTTTGATTTATTGATTCTTTTTTCTATTTCAAACTATTTTCCTTTGTGTTCTGTGTCTTCTGTCTGTCATGACTCTTACAGTTCAGCCAGGCCAATTTAAGCTATGTTTTCAGTTGTTCACCATGTTTTGATGAGGATGCTAGAAATGCCCTGATTTTAGGGACTGATAATTTCAAATCTCACTGGAAGAGAAAGAAGAGGCTGCAGCATTCTTTTTTGCATGTATTCATCATCTCAACCCAACATTCAGGAAGTCTCAGGCTCTTTGGACTAAGGAGAGCCCAAATACTCTGCATGTGAAGGTTAAGGTTTTGCTTTATTCAGTCCTCTATGCAGCAACAACTGTGATTATGTCTTTTGCACTTTCAGCCATGTTGCTTATGGACTGTGTGGCTCTAACTGGAAGTATTTTGTGAGGAGGTGCAATGGCTTCAGAGCTCAAGGGCTCTGGGCATGTCAAAGAACACATGGTTAAATGGTTAGGATTGCTTATCTTGCTAACTGTCCAAAACACAGCACTAAGGTTTCTGGGGCTGTCACTGTGAAGAGCAGAGGCATTATTTGGAGTCACATTTTGCTCAAAACCATCAGTGCCTTACATTTGTCAGTATGTGTTTGCTGACTCCTATCACGTTGCTTCTGCATCCTATCCTGGGTATCTAGACAAACATATAGTTGCCTGTACTACCCTAGTAACTGATTAGCAAGTGCTGAACTCCACATCTGTGTAATTTTTTAATCTTTTCGTCTGCCCAGCTGTTCTTCCTTGTCTTTCAGGCAGCCTTCTTATGAGCATCTCTTATGGCAGGAAATTAATTACCTTTCAGTTCTAAGAGCAGGAGAATCAATTCCTTGTCACTACTATTCAGTGTTCAGGAGAAACAGAGAACAGAGGCTTATCTTGGATTTACAAGGGCCGAACACTTTAATTTTCAACCCAAGGTCATTAGAGGAGCTCTATGCAGTGTTATTTCATTGCAACACTTAGTATTTTGATGAAGCATGTTCATTGTGATGTGAGACTGTCACTATTCAAGTCATGGCAGCACTCAGTAACCACCTTGGTTGGCTGGTTGGTTGAAGTAGGGTGCATAAAGTTAGATAGGAAAAGAGAAATTCCCTTGGTTGAGGTTTTCCACTCTCTCCATAACTGTGGCAGATCTTGCCTCTCTGAGAAGGAAGTTGCACAGCTCACATCCCACATGTATGCTTTCACTGGGCAAATCTGGATCAGTTCTTCCACAGAGCTTGCTCATTCAAGAGTCATTTCAGACTCCTGGATCTCACCTATTTGGTCTGCCTTGTCCTGTGGTAGCAGTGGGAGGGCTTGCCTGATATTTGTGATGCCTGACTACCTGCACCCAAGTTAATTCTTAAACTGGGCCCCTCCTTTTATTTCTGCCTTAAAAATGAGGTCTTTGATTGCATATCTGCCAAACTTACATAGGACATTGATGTTAAAACCCTGAGTAACCTCATACAAATTGTTCCTGCTTGAAGTGAGAGTTTGCAGGACATTACCTCCAAAGGCTACCTTCACAGTCTAAATTATTCTCTGTTATTTTTATGTTGAAAATGTTCCAAAGATCTGCATCACAGAAACTATGGTGTTCTGCTCAAACCTTTCCAGCATGGCTCTTTATTGAGTGTCTACCACACACAGTTCTGTACTGTGTGTTAAAATAGAGCTCCCTAACTTGTCCTGGGGATGCTTGGAGACAGTCTTTTGACTGCAAGTGCAAAGGCAGCTTTGAAAAAATGAGCTCATCAATAATTGGTACCTTGAGTGTATTACTTAGTCATATCCTCTGTTACTTCTCCATCTTTCCCAGGTTTTATTCAGAAGATGTTTTCAGTCATCTAAGAAATCATTGCAGCATTACTTTTCTAGTCATGATTTTTGACTAAGAGGGTTAGTAGGCAGTCAAAATTTACAAAATTAGCTAAATTAGCAGAGCTTGATGGTGTCAAAACAGTATAACTCCAGTTAGTTTCCAGGTGTGTTGCCAGCTTTCTCAGAATCTCTCTCTGCTATTCTGTTACTCCCTGATTGCTCTGTGCATCTCTGATAGATATATCATTCAAATTAAAAGCTTCAGGCTGTTTGATGCACAAAATCTCCAAGTGCTATACTTTTTGTATGCTTTGTGTTGTGATTTGATAAAATACATTCAAATTATTTATAGTTGATACTGATTTTTCAGTTTCTTACACTTTAATTTGTGAATTTGTTGTTCTGGGTTTGTTTGTGAGCAAACATGATTATTTTGTGATGATTTTAACATGGCTATTGTATACTTTTAACATATAAACTTTTACTAGTTTTTTTAAATTGTGAAGTAGAAGAGCGCCACTCTTTTAATTATTTTTCTGACTTTATAGTATCATAATTATTTGTTTTAAAACCAGACCGAGGCCATATCTTTTTAAGGGAGACCATAAATTCCCAGCTCTCAAAGAGGATGGCCCAGTGGTTATTCTCTATGCAGAAATCGGTACAAAAGACTTTGTCAAATTCCACAAGATTTTATCTGAGAAGGCACAAAAGGAGGAAATTGTTTATGTTCTCCGGCATTATGTTCAGGTATGCAATTAAAATCAGCATTGTTTCAGTAAATTGTTAGTATTGTGTCTTTGCTTTGCTTGCTTTTTGACAAAACACATTTTCTACATTTATTTTTGCATTTGCCTAAATTACGTACAATACATTTTCTAATATTAAAACTCTTCAGGTAAGTGACTCACCAAATACAAACTATGAAGCCAGGAAAGCATGGTAACATTACCAGTCCTGCATGCAAGAACTGATTGCATCACTGATCTTGAAATACCTCTGTTTTGGTTATATGTCTGGGTTTTGTACAGTGTACAAAGACATCGGGTGAATCTTGGTGCAGCAGACTGAGCATATTAGTAACTAGAATTAGAAAAATTGAAAGTAGAATAGAGAATCAAATTGAGAAGTTGCCAATTAGGTTTTTACATATTTCCCATGTAATCTCATGTTCATTGAGATACAGCAGCATGGGCTATCATGACCAATATCATTGACCAATTTTAAAATGTTTGTGTTCCATAGTGTCACTATTTAAGCATAGTATTTCTGAATTATTTTCTTAACTTAGTCTTCTCCCCAAAACAAAACAAGAAAAATACCAGCACATGGAACTATATTGTCACCAGTTTTGATTATTAGAAATCTCTTGTGATTTATATTCAAACTGCAGCGCTCAAATAGTGTGACTAATCTTAGAATAATCTGATAGAGTGAGAGGTTGCTGTGATTTATGTAGACCAGACATTTCAGGGAGATGAGATACGTAGTTTGCAGATGACTTTGAGTTGTTTGCTCACATTAATGAAATAGAGAATTTGAGGAAACCAGTCTTGAATTTAAAGTTGTATGTGGTATAGTTTTTATTGAACTTTGTTCTTTTATGCTTTTATTTCAATTAAATGTCTACTTGCATATAAAATGTCTCATTGCTCTGCCTGGCTTATGCATCATGGTCTCCCTTAACACGTGTTGTCTTCTTGCCTGCACCTTTTCTCTTTTCCTACCTCTCTTCCCTTTTCTTCCTTCCTCACAACCTCCATTTTTGTTCTTTGGTACACACTGGGATGGATTCTCCCTCCTTTTTTTGCATTAAATGCCAGAAGAGGGAGCATTGATAACAGAAGAGGTACGATCTTTCTGCTCTTTCTTTTTTTAACCAGTATCACTGATGCTTCTTAGAGAGTGCTGTCTGCTCCCTCTGCCTTGAGTTTTGCTAAGAGGATGGACAGAGAAGCATCCCAGCCCTGCTGAGTTTTCACCTGTAGTCTGGAGGTTTCTCAGTGCAGAATGGCTCTTAGAAATTACAAACTAAAGCTCAAAGGCTTCCAATAAATTGCTGCTGTGCATGTGCAGATTGCATTTTGGAAAGGGGATTTTCATACATTTGGGGCAAATTCGGACATGTATTGAGAAATAAGTATGCTTTGTGTAATTATACTGTGGAAGTCAAACTTGCACTCCAACATTAGAAGTATCTGTTGTTTGTTTTTTGTAAGTGGCAGCCTGTTTTTAGCAGTGATACTTTAATACATTTTATTAATACTCCTTGCAGAAAGTGATTAATTGTTTTATCAAAACTTTTTAAAGAGCAAGTCTGATGCAAAAATAGAGAATTTCCTCTTAACATCCTGGAAGTCTGGCAACATTAGAAAGAAATGAGTATCAGTTTGAAATGTGAATTGTGGGGCATCAAAAATTGTGTAGGATGCTATGAGATCTGCCTATTCTAGTCCCTCTTCTAGTATTGTGTAAAGACTACAATTGTGACCAGCCTTTCTGTGATTTGCAGGAGATAAAGGACATTGTCACGTTCTTTTCCGTGCCTTCTCAGTGGACTGTCAATAGGCCTTGCACTTTGAGTTGAAAGATGAATTCAAGTAATGACTTAAATGTCGTACCATTTTAAAGTTACAATATTAGATATTGTTAATCTCCTTTAAATACATTTTTTAAGTTATGTTTTTTCTTCTGTTAAAATATCGTCAAGCAGAAACCAAATTCCAGGAAAATGTATTTGTCTGGATATGGTGTGGAACTTGCAATAAAGAGTACAGAATATAAAGCAGTAGATGACATGGAGGTTAAAGGTATGTGGGTTTTTTAATTTATTCGACATCGTGTTGGAGGTACTATTGAAATGTATTAAAATCTTCAGTTTGTACAATAGTCAGTCATTAATGCTTTGAAGACTATACTGAATTTCTGTCTACAGAAGGAAATCTCAGGTATTAGGAACTAAGAAATCAAAGTACATGAGAACATTTGTAGAGATCTGTACATTTTTCTAACTTCTAATTGCTGTTTTCTGGGACTCTTCAAACCACAGTCTTGTCTTTTTCCTCTCAGTAATTTTAAGTTTGTTTACCTTTGTCTTCAGTTACTTTATGACTGTTGGCATCTCACATATACTAGTGGCTACAGTATCTACACATAAGTCTTTCAGGGCTGAGGGTTTTTTTTCTGAATTTCTGTGGAAATACTTTCACAATCTTGTGTAGAAAGGTACCATAGTACCAGAATGTACCATAGATGTACCATAGAATTTGGACTGGTGCATGTTATGATGTATTGAAATGAGATTTGCTACAGAAAGTGGTAACTACAGCATGGTGACAGAGAAATTATTTTGCAGGGACATACAGAAGATAAAAGAAAAGTTAACTCTCTTTAGTAAAGACTAAGGTTTAGTGGCCTTTGAGTTCTGTGCAAAAATAGTTTAGCTTTTTTGAAGGGAAAGAAACTGATCTCTGATTTACATCAAATGCCAGTTGGAGATTAAGTGCTTTTTCATCAGACTTTTCAAGAGTAAATTTGTTAGTAGTTAACTGGAAAGAATTATACCTTATCACTTAAATCAAACTGAGGAATTTCTGTTTTGGGAAGTGAGCTGTTGAACCACACATATCTGATTTTATATAAAAATTGTTACTACTGAATGAATTATATTAAAAAACTAATTTTAATGTTGCAAAGTTCTGTAGAGTAATTAATTCAGATGCCAAAATATGTGAGTATAAATTTAATTTAAAAACTTCATCTGGGAATGACAACTTTGTGATTATATGTTTCTATTAACTGTTTTAAAATTAATAAAAACATAATACTACAGTAGCTTTCCTGGCTTATATTGTCTACCTGTGTTATGTGATTAGGAGCAAATGAAACAAAAGAAGAGGAAGATGAAGAAGAGGAGGAGGAAAGTGATGTCCAAGGATTTCTCTTTGGCAAGTTAAAGTGAGTTGATAGAAGTTATAATTAAACTTTCATGTTTGTTTCTGGAAACTCAACCAGTTGGGTTTTTTTCATAGAAAAACTGAGATTTATGTTGGAAAGTACTTTATTTGGTAGTTATTTTTATTTTTTTTTTTTATGTCTTGTGAACATAAAGTTGCAATGGGGATGTTTATTCTCTTAATTTCAATGTATTGCTTTTAGTTTTCTAATTATCTTAGAATGTATACAGTAAACTTTTTAAATGAAAAATATCTGCCTGGGTAGCACTCACAAAATCTTAGAACATTGTGATTTAAGATTTGTTGGGTAATTAGAATCAAAATGTTGGTTGTCAAAATGCAAGAATAGCACAAGAATCCAAACCCATGGGCTGTATCTCCATAAGGTGTTTTTAAGAAGGATAATAATGGATTTCACAGAGTTAAGGAGTGATATTTCTAGGAAGATGGGCTTACTATAGATACCATCTCATTTTGGGGTTTGTGAATTTGTCTTCCAGCAGGAACTCTTATCTTCAAACTGCAATCTGTTAGATGGAATTGAATGTTACCCTACTGAGCACTCCTTCCAAATCCTCAGTTGGTGGATTCTTTTTGTGGTTTCAGTCAAAATGCTTCCCTTTTCCTGTAACAGATCCATGTAGTGGATCATAAATTTTTTTCCTCAGCAAAACCCCTCGAGATTGTGAGTCTTCTCTAGATGTCATTCTCTCATTGTTTAAAACAAAAAGTAAGCTTGTTTGTCACTGAACTGTAGATCTCAGAGTTCAGAGCTGCTAAGTCTGTCTAAATTCTTGAGAGTGCATCCCCTTCCTTCCTGCCTTTTTGTTCTCTAACACATTGAGGTAGACCTCAGTGATCTTGAGGCTGCCCTGTTGTTTCACCTATGTGTTTGAGATTCTGCACAGCAGGTAATACCAAATGCATATGCCATATCTTTATCTGAGCTTTTTTCCTTGTATTTTGCTAGGTTAGCTATAGTTAGTGGTTAATTCTCTACTGTTACTGATTTGTGAAGCTGTCCGATAATTCTGTGTCCGATAATTCTAGGTTCATTGTTTTTTTTCTCTTTTTTTCACCCAGGAGGTGAAATAGATGTTTCAGTAGTCTGTAAATTGTCCCTCTTTTACAACTATGTCAAAAGTTTTACTTTTCTCAGCTGTGAAATAGTTATGAATGTAAGCAGAAGACATAAAATGTTTAGAAATTTAATGGACTTTTTTATTCAAGGATGTCTTTTAGCAGGCTAAAGTACTTGCCCTCAAAACTTCTTTACCTACCTATTATATTTTCAAAACAATAGATAAGCTTTTGTGTACCATGTTTTTTTTTGGTCTGACAGATGATTTCTGTGCTCAGTAGATTGATTTCTGTCAGTGCTGTCAATTTATAAAACACTGTTCTCAACTTTGTCTTGCCTATACCTCTTGTAGTTAATGCCACAAAGAATGCAGTCAGTTACACTCAATATTTAGTACAGTTGTACAGTTAGGGATGCATCATCCTATGGTAAGCTAAATAAACAGTTACCTGTATGGTGTGTTAATACTGTCCAATCTTTGACTTCATTTATTCCATCTAAATTTGTGTGCCAGGTTTTCAGACAGATCACTACAAAATAAGTGAACTCCTGGTATTTAGTAAGAATTTCCTTATGGAGAGAGTTTTTGAGCATTGGCACAGGCTGGCCAGGAAAGTGGTTGAGTTGCCATGCCTGGGTAGATGTGACACTTAGGGACATGGTTTAATGGTGGACTTGACAATTCTGGCCTAATGGTTGGACTTAAGGACCTTAAGGGTACTTTCTAACATAAATGATTCTATGATTCTCTTTAACTGTAGTTTAACCCTCAGAAGTTACCTTTTCTCACCCAAGATCCATGTTTTTGTTTCAAGAATGAATTAAAGTTCACTCTTGGTTCTTATCCTAAGAAACGATATTAGCTGTGAGCAGTACAGTGGATAAAAGCAGATATTGATGGATGTAACTGATTCTTCTTTGTAATAAAATATTTTATTGTAGACGAAGGCATCCTGATCTGAAAAACAATCTGATGGAATTTAAAAAGCATCTGATTGAAACTACTAACAACATGGAACCACTGAAGGTTTGGGAGATGCAGGGTATGTATTGCATTTTTTTGAATTAACACAATACTCTATTTAATATTCCTGTGCTATTTTAATGTATTGATATTATGCTAAAAGCTTCTTTTAAGAAGAGACATAATTTTATGAAAAGGCCATAATACCTCAACTATTTATAAGGCATGTGCTGATACCTTGTATTGTATGCTAGAAATTAAAGGAACATTGAAGTAATTTTATAAATGGAGAGATACATTGTCTGTTTTTCTACCTGATGTGTCATCTCAGGTATTAAAACTTGTTTTAGATATTTTTAGAAGTCAGGCAGAAGATAAAATTTTGACATGACTACTGGGTTGGGATGAAATACATGTTAGGACAGCTTGTTTTCTTTAATTTGTAACTTTTATCAATGTACTGGAGTTCACATCGACACATTTTTTTAATATAATGTCAGGTGGAAGAACATGCTTTTAAAAGCTTTCCATTAGAAAAGGAAAACAAATGTGTTGATTGCTAAAGCTTATGTGCTGATGACTTGCAGGACATTCTGTAGATTGAATGAAATTGTAAATTGCTCTAAAAATAGGAATCTCTCATAAAATGTCACAACATTTAAGTTTACACAAGTGTTTAAGTTTACACTAGTACATTTTCCCTTACATTCTTCTGCTTTAGAGGACAATCTGATCAAATTAGTTTACCTATGTATTAGTGCAGTGAAGGAGACTGAGCAATTATCTGAGCTTCAGTTTCTATTGGGACCCTGATGTTACAGAGCTTGCTGGCAATGTCCATCTCGTATCAGCTGTGTGAGATAATTGTAGTTCACTTGTAGTCTTTTATCAATGAAGGTGAACTGCAGGATTAACCTTTGTCCAAAATCAAAAACAGTTCAAAATTATTCTTTAAAGTTCTCCTGAGAAATCTACTTTGGAATAAAAATAGAAAAAGAAAATAGTGGGTTTGACTATTTTTCTTGTTGTGTGTGGTTGAATTCCACTTGGCTGATATTAAAGCTGAAGCAGCCTTGAAACTTCAATCCCTTTAATGTCTGCCTTCAAAAGACAGTACAAGGTCTCTTTTTAGTGATGGTCTTTTCTGTGGTATTATGGCTATATATATAAAAAAGGAAACTGGTTCTGCTCCCCAAGAAACCAGTTCTTAGGTTGATAGTAGTTAAGTGTTGGGATGCTGTTTATTTATGTCAGATGACTTGTAGTGGCTTATGGTTCAGGATCTTCAGTCTTCAGCGCCCAGATCTTTTGGTGCAGTTGTTTTGAACCCTTGCTGCTGACAAGACAGGATGCTTTCTCTAGTTCATTCTTAATGACTAATTTTAGTGGCTGAATTAATGGCTCAGCTTCTCTCTGATTTCCTTTAATTAGCTTCAAAGTAAAAATCTAACTAAATTTAAGCAAAACTACTTCAGCTATAGGGCATACTTCTATTTATAAATGAACCTAAACACCATTCAAGAGTTGTCTTTCAAGAGCTTTTATATTTTAGGTAAGTAATTAGTAAGTACATTTCCTCAAGGTGCCTTACACTGCAGTCTCAGCTGTGAGTGCTGCAAGTGGAGGTCTGTAAGTGACAGCCCTGACCAGAGATAGCCAAGGAGGTAAAAAGATCAATTGACCTCGGTGGTATTTGAATAGTTGTATCCTGGCTGTTCAGCATAAAATGGAAATTATTGACAATTTATGAAGGGTTTTAAGTGTATGACCCAAGTTCACAGCTTCCTCACTATCTGTATTGCAGCAACATCTGGGTGTTGTTGCTTCAACTGAGGCACAGCTTATGTGCCTATTGAAAGGGTTCTGAAACCTACTTTAATAGCGATTCCTTTTTATACTTCTTGTTAAAAGTATTAAGAAATAGAAGTTAACATTCCACCTCTTACCTATATTTTTCAACCAAAAAGTATTTTATCAGGCTAAGCTGGGAATGTCTTACTCACTTTGATTCAGATGGTGCAAACTATTACTAGGCAGTATCCTCTATGACTTTCTGCCCAGCACTTTTTGCTATATGTGGCATCAGCTTTCCTCAAACTGAATAACCTGAGGCTTTCAGGTTTTACTTAAATGTCTTAACTAGAAAATTAAGAGGAAAACCATCACTGCATGAATTAGTTATGCAGATGCATACAAGGCACATGGAAGCATCTAGTATAGCATTGCCTTATCCCATTAGTACTAAAATCTGATTTGTCCTGGTCTTACATGTTAAAATTTGTCACGTTCAAGTTAGATTCCAGGGATAGCTCACTGAATTCCATCATTTGTTTTCAGTGGATAGAGAGATTAATTTTAAGCTGTTCCATTATCTGAAAATTTACTTCATTCTGAAAATGAGATCCCTTTAAAAATGTGCTAGGTGTTTATGAGAACTGAAATTTTACAGTAGTTTGACTTTCCATTTATGAGTTGCCATTCTCTCTGTGAAATTGCTGCTCCTTTTGAAAACTGTGCAATTCACATGCTCAATGCAACTTTTTACACTAAATGTATCCGTTATCTGAAAACTTGTGAAGTCCTGGGTGTGGAAAGGTCTTGCTGTTTGCTGCAGTTGTGGGTGTCTGTGGATTGGTGTGTATCTGGGTTTGAGTGTGGTACTACCCTTTTGATGATAGCATAATACCTCATGATGAATGGTCTGGGCTTTTTCAGAATGTTTCTGTAAACGTAGAAATTACATATATAATGTGCATGTTCAAGAAAGTCAAGCAGAAAAGCCGGAATTTAGCATTTCAAACTTTCATGTGACCAGTTTTTCAACGTTAATAATGTTACTTTCTTAACTGTTGAATCAGTGATTGAAACATAAAATATTGAAATAGTGAGAATGTGTATATGGAGCAGTTTTTTTACTATAGGTGGTAATGATTGAGTGATATTTCCAGTGATTTTTTT
>PYHW01009637.1:1155563-1169997 GCA_013186435.1 Turdus rufiventris
TAATGCTATTTTTATGTCTGTATTTGGCTGTAATTACAGTAATACAGATTTATATCCAAATCCTGCAATCAGATATTCATGTTTGACAGCTTGCTAGATGGATTCCAGGCAATTTCATTGAGGAGAAGATAACTCCAGGGAGAGCTCATGATCAGTCTCTTGAATGTTTCCTGTCTGATGCAGGAGATGCCATGAGGACATGCTAATCCTTCAGGCACTTAGTCCTCATGGATTTTACTGGACTGATATTTTCCCAGGTGAAAACTTTTGTTGAATTAGTAGCAGAACTAGTAACAGTGGAAAGAGGCAAAATACTATTAAATAACTTCAGTGGGTATCCACACACAGGAGTTCTAAGCACAACATTGATGAGACTGGGCCCTGGCTATTATTCTATGGTAGCGTTCTTACTGGGGAAGATCTGTCTTCCATAACAGATTACTTAATAAAAGATCAAGATAGATATTAAATAAATGAACATGTCCTGATTTTAGCTTTCCTAATATGAAAAATTGTTCTTCCTGTAAGCCGATAGTATTGTAATTGGGAAATGCTTTTCTTCATACTTAATAAGTTCTTCATGTAATCCTATCAGCAATATTTGCTTGAATTATTGAATTAAATGTGATGCTAAATAGGGTTCTTAACTCAGCATGCTTTCACATTTTGCCACTCTTGTTTAATTGTCACAGTATTTCATTGTCACCCCTGATTCTCTGTAAGCGAAAATCTACACCATAATGGAAAAGCTACTGTTGTAACATCTTATGTCAAGGAAGCAAAATGCCCTTTAAAATGCCTGAAGCATAATTATTATGAAATAGTATGGTATAAGTTTGCACTTAGATTAGCAATCAGAAAATTCAGCTTTCCAGTAGGAGATAGTGGAAGCATACATAATGTCAAACTTCAAGTCCAGTTCTGTTCTTCAAAGGACAGGGAAAAGTCATTTTGAAGTGTGCCAGGTGACATTTAAATCATTGATTTTACAAGTCATTAAATTGTTACATTCCACTCCAACTCCTGTTGTGCATTTGTGGCATTAGAGAGCTCAATTTGCCTACTCTTCAAATATTTTCTGGGTGAAAATGTAAGAAGATTTTAAAATTATTAAAAGGAGAATCACTGTTTCTGTCCTTCATTATTTATTCTAACATGGTAATCTGGCATGTCATTTTTAACATTAGAGGTTACAAATATTTAAATAATTTAAATTTAGTAGGTCTACATGGACAACTTAAATCAAAGGGACATTGTGTAAAAATAGTGCACAGAATATATTTCATTAGTAGTGTAATCATGCTGAACCTGATGAGTCAAAATACTAGTTTGGGGAAAAAAAAATAGAATAAACAGGAATGGAAGAGATAGTGCTTAATCACTTTAGATAAACAGCCAATCATAATAATAATAGTATTTTTAAACTGTTTAAGTTTCAGACAATTTTTATATGAAAATAACCATTTTTCATACACTAAATGTGGTTTTTAAAGGCTGTATACAAATTTTAGAATTGTAGTTTGAAAATAAAATACTGCATGTTCCTTAAAAGTGGGGTTCCTTGGACCATAAAAAAACTCCACCATTCCTCTGAAATTTTCTTTCTAATTTTTTTGTCTCAGTATTTCCAGTTGAAAAGGTTAGTCTGAGGTATATTTTACAAAATGTCATCAGATGTAGACAGTGTACCAGCTGATATATGTCATGGCAACATTTTGATAAGCCTGATAATTATAAACTTCACATGCAATACACTATGGCAGAAGAAGATAAAATAGTCTTCTAGAACATTTATGAAAGGTAAAAAAGACAAATCAATGTGTTACCTTCAAAGGATGGAATGACTAAAGAAACTAAAACTTTGTCTGTGAATGCTTAACATTTTCAAGGGTCTCTATCTGCAAATCTCTTTTTTTTTTTTAAGTCTCAGCTAATTTTAAAATGGTTATTCTTTGTCTGTTTTCCTTGCCTTTGTCCAGACAGATCCATGGCTCTCTACGCTATAAAGTTGAGTACCATGGAGACTTAATATTAACGTAAAATATGCAAATATGGTACATATTAATGTAATAATTTAGATAACCAAAAAACTTAGTTTTTTATCATATACATCCAGAATAAAACAAACAAGCCATGAGGAAAGATTGAGAGGGTAAAAAATATGTTGATGATATTACTGCAAAAAAAAAACCTGGCCTGAATCTGAAACCTGTGTTTGTTAGAGTGAGACAGAACAATATTTGTCTTAAAAATTCAGTGTTTATGATACGGCATTACTCTTCTTTTTAAGACTTAATTACAGCATTCTTCAGTTACAGTGCATTGGATGTTTAATTGAAATACCAATTTCACATTAAAAAATGGTTGTTAAAAACTGCAGTGGTTGAGTGATACGAATGTTTCATTTTAACAGATCACTGACAAGAGTACCTGTAGACAAGAAAATGCAAAATGAAGTGGAAGAAAATCAGAAGGTTTGTTTTTATTTTCTCAGGTGGACATTTGAACTACTACTGTTTTGCTGTTTTTGGAGACTTTTTTTACTGTAACAACTTTCACAGTTTTTGTAAGAGAAAAGGAGCTAATTATTTTAAAAATCTGTTGTGAGACAGGTAACATTTAAATATGCAATTCACGTATTTAACTTTCTGCTATTTGTGAAACTTCTTCCGTTCTTTCTTTTGGTTTTACAGAATTAGGCAAGGCCAAACAATTTTCGTGGAGTGTTGAGTTGAGTCACAGATTGTGTGCTGGGAAAGCAAAATAGGTATTAGTTACTTTTTCTATAGCTTTGGTGTTGAATCGAGGCCTGCTGCTCATATTATGGTCAGCACATGCTAACTTCAAACTTTCCACACTCTCAAAATCACACATTCTGCCGGATGTTCTGAACATCATCTGTGACAGATGGTGGTTTTGTTTTCATCCTTGATTCACTGCATTTTTGTTCCTTGTTCCGTATGAGGAGTCCTTGTTCCTGTGATTTTGACTGATCTGAGATTTAATCTGAGATGCTACTTAATATTTGTTGAATCCATTATGTCTTTCTCTGTTCAGTTTGGATTTTTTCTTTCAAGTTGAGTGTTGCAGTTAAGCGCTAGGCACCATTCTTGAAGAACTGATCATGTGAAATGACATCCATAGCACTGTCCTTAGTCTTGATCTTCAGAATGTGTATTTTCATATGGTGTTAAGACTGACCAACCACTGTAGTGAAAGGGATTTATACCTTATTTAGGTGACTCCTGTACTTTTGCAATATTTCCATGTATCATTTTGCTTTGTATCCATTTAGGCCTTTTCCCCTTGCATTGCCAAGAATGGTATTTACAGGGGAATACCTTTTCCAGATTCTTTCACTTTCCAAAAGAGTGAAAGTGAAGAATATCCTTCTTGCACTGGTGAAACCTTCTCATAAAGAAGTTGTAATCTCTGTTGTAGCAAAAATATCACATAAATGTTTTTAAATTCTACACCATGCAAAACTCATGTAAGGCTTTCCAGTCTTGAGTATTTCCTGCCCAAATAGTGACAGGCTTGAGCATAAATCCTTGTAAATGTTTATGCAAACAATTGTGTAGGACTTTTTTTGTCTACAGGTGCTTAGATGTGGGGCTGGTATATTGAGAAGACATTTCATGTATTTCAGCAGTTTACCTCCTTGAGTTGTTCAGTTTTCTTGTGTGCAGGGTACATCTTTGATACTTGGTTTTCACAGAGATCTTAGAGTGGGCTCAACTGCAGACCTCTTGTTTCTTGTGGTAGTGAATTGTTCTGTAGTTTTTGATGGAGGGAGGAAATCAGTGTCTGCACTTTATTGCTTTCTGTACACAGCCAAGATACACTTTTCCCTATAACTCTTTGTTGTTAGGATTACAGTCAGCATAAAGCAAAACAAATCCCAGATGATCGCAGTTCCTCTAGAGCATGAGTGTTGGTATCAGGACTTTTCCTTTTTCTTGGTCTTTACAATGACTTTCCTTAATTGCTGCTCTGTTAGCATGTTAGCACAAAAAACTAAGTGCTTAATCAAAAACTACTCCTCCACCACAAAAAGAAAAAAATAAAAGGTCTGTCGGGAATTAAACTGACCATTGCTAAATATAAGGATTGGGAGAAGTAACTTGCAATTTGGATCTGAAACAAATTGCAATGGATATCTGTGTGCTTGGTCAGCTGAATCACTCCTAGGATTCCAATAATGTATTAACTACATTAACTTCAAGAGTATTTTGTGCACCTATCACACTAAGTTTTAAATTCACGTGAAGTCACGTTCTTCCTGTAGTCTAAAGGCCTTTAGAAAGCTAAAAGCTAAAATATGTTGAATAGAAGTAAGGAAACTTTCTGAACAGTGCTGCTTGAGCACAATAAAATTGTCATGTGCATTTTTGAACTGCAGTACATCCATCTAGCAGCAGGAGAGATATGATCCCATGCTGTGTGTAACTGGATGATTCCCTCTCAAGATAATGAAAGCTGAATAGGAAATGCAATGGAAATAAAGTTATTAAAAGTGAAAGACATGTGATGATTTAGGTGTAATGAGTTGATACCTAAGCAAGAAATAGACAAAGAACTGCTAGAGATAAAAGAACAAAAAATCTCATTAAACTGAACTCACAACTTGGAATGCAGTAATTTGCTGAAGTTTAGCAAGAAAATACTACATGAATATTATCAGCCTTAAGTTCTAGTGTTGGGTGCCTAAATAAATACTCCTTCATCAACATTTTTATGACGAAGTGGATGCACTTCTAGACAATCAAATATCTAGCATCAAAATTGCATTAAGAATCTCACCTCTGATTTATCAATATCTATAAGTATCTGAAGGGAGGGTGTCAAGAAGATGGAGCCAGGCTCTTCTCCATGGTGCTGAGCAATAGGACAAGAGGCAGCAGGCAAAAACTGATGAATGGGGAAGTTCCACCTGAACATGAGGCTGAACTTTACTTTGCAAGTGGCTGAGCACTGGAACAGGCAGATCTGGAAATCTGACTGCCTCTTCTGTCGTGAGTTGGAATACACTACTGCTGTTGCTCCTATCACTTATCTTGCTACAGACTAGATGCTGTTGTGCCTCAGAGCTCTGTAGGAAAATGATAATACATGCTTTGCTCCCTAAATACAACTTTTCTCTTGTATTTGTTTATTGTGGTCCTTGTTTCTTCTTTGAGAAGCAAATATATACTATGTTATCCCTTTCTCATCTGTGTTTTTTCCATGGTCCCTCTGTTAGACAAGATTTTAAGTTTGTAGTCTTTTTTTCCTAATTCCCTGAAACAATCCAACTACACATTTTTCAGAATTGAGAGTTATTAACTCATTGTGAGAAAGCTGCTTTCAAGTGGAGGTCTGAGGGACATATGCAAGGTCTCTCTTTGCTGAATGGATATATAGAAATAATTTAAAAACTTAAAAGATGTATTTCTGTATGTTTGTATATTCACTTTCTGTTGGTAATCACTGGGAATGTGTCCTTTTCTCTGCCTTGTGCAGGTAGTTGTTTTCATTTATATCTGTCCATCTGAAATGTATTAAATAGCACTAAAAAAAACATGTGGTCATTGTTTTTTCCAACACTCAGATAAAACAAGAAATTATGTGGAAGAGATTTGATGTGTCTGTTCTGCAGAATTGCTTAAGGGTGTTTATATGTGTTAGTGTACACATATACCTAAATAAGTAAGCAGTACTTTTTACTTTTTAGCGTTTCCATGAAACACTTGGAATTCAACCTGGAGAAGCACGTTTATTTCTAAATGGCCTTCACATTGACCTGGATTTTTATGATCCCTTTAGGTAAGGTGTACATTTTGTTTGAAGGTCACAGAATTACTAGTAATACTGGGGAGTTGTGCTCATGGTCCTAATCTCACCTGTTGCATTTTGGGTCCAGGGAGTGTTCCATGTTCCAGTAGGAGGAATATTGATTTACAGTGGGTTTATTTTGATTATGGACGTTGTATAAGTAGTTGAAATAGCCTTTTCTCTTGGAATATGTTTTCTAATATGCCTGTAATTTTACAACTCACCATGTAAAATTGATTTGGAAATGGAAGGAATTTAACATGTGCTTGTAAAAAGGCGTGAAAAGTACTTTATAAAGAAGTAAGTAATGCTTTCATATCCCTGTTACTTAAAAATCAGGAAAATATAGACGTGAAGACAGTCGCAGTGTCTTGTCATCTGTGTTCTGCTATGGAGTACTTCAGGGTTTTTTTATTCCTAGATTTGAACTTTCAGATTCCAGCAGATGTTCCAGAGTCCTGCTGGATCTTCTGGAAGGTTTTAGCTGTGTGTTTCCTTTGTGCTGTTTTCTGAGTTCTGCCATGATACAGGCTTAGAGTTCATCTCTGTCTCTATCACTTGCTGCTTGCTTCTCTACTCACTTGCAAAGCTCCTTCTTAGGGTACCCCAGCTTGGATTTCTGCCTCAGGCAGGACAGTGCAGCAAGAAAGCTTTCACTCTGCTGTCCTGCCACTTCTTACTAAAGATGGATAAAATTGCTTTGTATAAAATGTATCTGGATGCATAGAAGAATTGTATAATCTGTTGTAATTATGTTTTGAAATAAGGTAGAGACCTAGTGTTATTAACTGATGTTGTTTTAAACATTAGGCTGGGAGAATATAAAGAGAAAACATTTCTAAGACTATTAATATGAAGATTGTTTTTAGTTCTAAAAATAATTTTTATGTCATGACAAGAGTTCTTTGTAGACATTATGTACTTTATCTTCCTGAAAAAGTATTTTAGAGACTCTTAAACTGGAAGGAAAAGTGATGCATGGCCTTAATGAGCTTGGAATCAAAGGGGAGACCCTGAGTAAATTTATGAGGTTGCATATACATCCTACAGATAATAACTATGCACTAGATATTCGTCACTCTTCAATAATAGTAAGTAACTAAAGTTATTTGTTTAGACATTATATCTTTGATAATTCTCTGTATGAAACAGATTTTCTTTATTTTTTGGAATTTAAATACTAGGCATAAGGCCATATATCAATTAGCAGTTTAAAATGTTTTCAAGGGTAATATCCCGTCAATATTTTTTAAGAGTAATTTACTCTAGTTTATACCTTTCTAAAATTTTAAGGTATAGGATGTTTAAAGGAAAAGAAGAATATATCTAGAGTAGTTGCACACCTTAACTATAGAATTTCTTTTATAGTAATTAATTTAGCTACACAATATTACATAATATATTATGGAAGACTTCTAAGTGTATTTTACAAGTATAAGTATACTTTACAAGATAAGTGAATTGTGGGCCACTTAAATATATTATTTCTAGCTGTCCAATGGCTGTGATTTTTACCTTTCTTCAAAATTCACACAGGTTTCATTACAAAGGTTATATACCAGGGGAAAAGGCACTAAAATATTATTTTCTTGCACCTGAATGAGCTGGATTTCACTCTTCTGTTTGCCCCAGCTTGCGCAGAAGGGACTAGAAGAAAAAATCAGCCACATGTTAATTGGTTCCTTTGATCTATCTAAAGTGCTCTTTCTGTATGTTGATGATAAATACTGTATTTGGATTACAAGATGGTTATGCTGTGTTACACACATCTGTGTGATACATTGTTATGATGTTTGCATAATGAAAGTAATTTTCACAGTTAAAAAAAAGGTTTTATTCACATCCTTATACACAGTACTAATGGTCTTTTTTCCTTTTTCATCCACTATTAGTTTTATTCTGTACTGCAGATAAAAACAGTTTGATTTAAAAGAAAAAACAGAAGTAACATTTAGAAGCTATTTTCTATTCTTTAACAAACGGAAGGGAGGCATTTTATAGTGTTATTATGTTCACATATTTTTCTCAGTGTTCAATGCATGTTTTCTAAATGGCACCCTTTTTTGTTTTAGTGGATTAATAATATAGAACAAGATCGCAGCTATAGCACATGGCCTACAAGCTATCAGGAACTGCTAAAACCCACATTTCCTGGATTTTTACAGGAGATTAGACGCAATTTATATAATTTGGTAAGTTTGGAGAGCTTTGGTTGTTTTTGCATAATGTATATGTTAATACATGTGCAGAAAGTTTATTAAAAATGCAAATGCTGGATTTATTGCTAAGTTTTCTGTGTGTATCTGCTAAGAATAGTGAATACTTTATCTAGGGAGTCATATGTGGTTATTAGTTTGATTTACAGATGGATTTGGGCACAGTTTTGTGAAGAATTTTTATGTTCCTTTCCATGCTATCCATAGAGAATTCACTGCTATCAAAGCATGAGGGAAGGTAGTGATAGCTGTCCATGGTTTAGAGTTGGTAAACTGAGGTAGAAAGGTATTTAAGTTATAAAGCAGACTAATTAATAGTGCAATGTAGCTTAATTTTTCCTCTGTAAATCGAATTCTGTATCTCTTAAGCTAAGGAAGCAGATATTGCTGATTTAAATTAAAATGACAAAATGTCATCTTATGAGCCATGGAATCACAAATTGCTTTGGGTTATAATGGACCATTGAAAGTTATCTTGTCCAGCTTTCCTGCAATGACCAGGCACCAAAACCTCATCCAGAGCTGTTCTTTAACATTTTCACTTTGCACTTGGCCTTGTTGAGTAAGATTGCCATGGACATGCTTCTTGAGCCTGTCCAGGTCCTTCTGAATGGCTTCCCATCCTTCAGGTGTGTCAGCTGCCCCACCCAGCTTGGTGTCCTCTGAAAGCTGTTGAGGGTGAACTTGATCCCTTTCTCTTTGATGTAGTTGCTTGAAATGATGCAAAGTTTGTGTATAAAAAGACAACGAAAATACCAGCAAGAGGTAATAATATGTTCATAATGAAGTGTAAGATGTGTGTAATATGAAGTAGATTGCATTGCATATTCAAAGTTAAATACAAGAGCTATATTATAGAAATCTACAACACACCATTTCACTCTAATCTAGAGGGGAGTGATCAAACTTTTAAAAGTTATTCTGCTTCATTTCAGCTACTCTAGCAAAATGATAAATTGTAAGGGTAGTTTGCAGTACAAAGTTGTATAAATGAGGTACAGATATCACAATTAAATCTACGTAAGGATAATTTGCCTATGCAGACACATCTCAGTTTTAGATTCTATGCATGCCTGAAAGATGTGATTTTATACTCCAAGATACCCTAAGTGAAGAGTAACTGCAGAGATATGTAGGAAGGCAGGAACAATTTTTTCCCCAAAGCTCAATTTTTTACTTAAAGTTTTTAGCCCAAGTTTTCTGCTTTTTTTTTTTTTTTTTTAAAGAAGTATCAGAAAAATCAAGAAAAATCAGCATTATATCTTTTCTAAAGAAATATGGAGTTTATTAAAACAACCCAAAGTAATGGCACAGAGGCTTTCAAAGGAGGAAAGCAGGATCAGTTGGTTTGAACTACAGTAAATGGTTAAATCCTATTTTCATTATTTGATCCAAATTCATTAATTCTGATGTTATTTTCATTTATACTGTTAATGTTTTCTTACAATGAATGCTCTGAAAAATTGAAAACAGCTGAGGCATACAGCTCCTTTAGAAATTAATATTCTTGTCCTAGAATTTATGTCTGAAGAAAAAATAAAAACAGACATCAAGAATAAATATTGGATGCCTGATATGTTTTCTCATCTTAGATACTTTTTGTTGATCCTGTCCAAGAAGATACTGGTGATTATATGAAATTAGCAGAATTATTCTATCACCATGATGTACCACTTAGGTAAGGAAAACTGAAAGTTTTGAGGAAAAGTCTTTAAGTATTCTTTCCTTTTTTATTCTTCATCTTCTATTGAGGACAAGGATGTGAATTCTAGTGAAATCCAATGCAACAAGATTCTAATAAGGCACATTGGCTACCCATTTGTGTCAAGCTTACTCAGGTATTAGCTATTAAGCAAATAGATTGCAAAGTATAGCATACCTGAGTATGAGTAAAATGAACTGCAAAAGTCTGATAAAATTTTATCTTGTCAAATAGTCCCACTGGGCACCCTTGCGAAGTTGCAGTCTAATAAAAACACTTCTTATGTAAAACATGCTTTCAGGGAATTTTTAAAATTCAGGTTGCTTTATCGAATGTTATTTTGGTATACACAAGACTAAGGTGAGATTATACTCATTGAGTTTTGAGTTTCTGAAAGTAAATTAATCATCGTTTGAGAGAGAGACACTTCTGAGGAACAGTCTGGTTGATCTGATATACCTAGTTGTAGAAAAAGTGAATTGGTCTTAGAAATGGCTGTTTATTTCCAGAGTTTATCCAAGGATATCCAAAGTTCAGCAAGATGAATTGCACGTTAAATATTTAAAATCTTCCTGTGAAATGGCTTTTTGAGTTCTCAGTAAATTACAGGTGTTTCATTTCATTTTAAAATTTTACTAGTTCTGATCTTTTTTTGTTGTTGTTTCTCTTAATTTTTTATCATTCAATTACAAAAGCATAATGAAAGACAGATTGCCATGTGCTGTGTGTTTTCACAGCAAGGTTTGAGTTATAAGGGACCATAAAGATAGTATGGCCTAATGTCAGTCCAGGATTTTTACATGAGGACGGTATCAATGCACCACCTCCAGTAGGACCTTTTTACCTCTCAAGCCTCGTATTCCTTTGGGTTTACTTTCAATTAATGAAAGTTTAGGGATTAGTAGTAGATGTTTTTAAAACTGACATGAGTGGAAAATGAACGGCTGTGCCATGGTAGTGGAAGACCCAGAAGGTTAAAAAGGCAAGAGAAGGGCTAGTAGGAGTGGCACGCACTGATGCCTTCATGCTTCTACTCAAGATATCCCTTTCTGAAAAGTAAAAGGCAATGCCCAGACTAAAACAAAGACTCAAGCCATTAGGAGATGATGGCAGGAATGTAAAGAATCAAAAGCCTTCATACAAGTAAGGACAGAAAGTATTAAACTGTCATTAAACCCTATTGACTCTCAGAAATCTTAATTGTTGTCAGCTTTAAAAGGTATTTGTCAAGTGAGTACATAGTTGTTAACCTAAGCACACTGTAGAGCTGACGGAGGATGCATGCCTGGTATCCTGTGTCACCCCACAGTCGTGGAAACACCACCCAGGTACAGGGTTTTTATTTCTAAGTGCTGGCCAGATCATTTGAATGCAAATATTTTGTTCTGCTATGTTTGTATTAGAATGTGTGTGAAGCAGATATTGTACTAAAATGTATTATCTATTTTTATTTTCTTTATAGAATTGGAATTGTTTTCATTTTAAGTACAAAAGAAGAAATTGATGGAAATGAAGATGCTGGAGTAGCTCTTTGGAGAACTTTCAATTACATTGCAGAGGAATCTGACATCTCTCAGGCCTTTATGTCGATAATTAACGTTAGTTCTTTCAAAAGAAATCAGCTATTTACTTCTGGTTTATAATTTATTAATTTTTTATATAGCTAGGATCTTGCTACCTTGTGATAACATGAGACATGTATTTACTTTATGCAGAGATTAAATATTAAAAACATGTATAGCATTAATAGTCTATAGAATTATTTGCAGAAATACTTTCCTCTTGCAGAAACCAATTTGCTTTTGTAATTTTGCCTATTAACAGGCTTTCTTTAATAATATAAAAAAAATAGATGCATGCCTTGTAGCTTTTTATGAAAAATTATTCTGTATTATTTGCGTTAACGTAGTGGCCATGTCTTTGCCTTCTGTATCTTTTGGAGTACAGGGCTTTTAATGTCACTTTGGCAGTCCTATAAGATTTGAAAAAACCTTTCTTATTGTCCACGTAGGAAGTGAAACAGTAAGATAATTTCTTTTCTTTGGTCATCCTTGAGCTGTCCATGAGTGCAGAAAACATAAAAGTATTCCAGGCTTGCAGCTTAATGAGACAGGTTAACTTTGTGAGGGAATGCAGATTCTTATAAGACAGGAATTTCAGAGGTGAGACATGAATGGAGGACAAATAAGGTGAGCCATCTATGTAAAGGCTCTGTGGGTAAAAGTCAGAAAATACAGCATTTATACATAACAATTTGTCTTCCATTTGTTTTTTGGTTTTATCTTTAGTGCTTAGAAAATGTCGTTGTGTCATGGACAAACTTAGAGAGTTTAAGATTAAAGTCATTCAAGTAACTAGGAATACCTTGGAAGAGAAATCCACAAATGTTAGGGAGCTGACATGCATGGTAACAATTATCTATTACTAGATAAAAAAGTACAATTTACATTTTTTAGAATGTTGTATTCCTCTCTTTATTTCATAATATAAAAAGGGGGGATGATAAATATAATTGAAAGATAACAAAAATAGAAGCAATAAAATAAAGTTTGAGATATTCAGAGCTATATAAGAAAATATTGTTCCTCATTTGAAGAGAAATTGATTGAATAATTTTCACTTCAAATTTTTATTGTATGTATGATGAAAATAATAAAATATTACTCTATGAAATAAAATAACATTGGTAAGAAAAAAATCACTATAAAAGAAAGTATCACTGGTCGGTTTAGGCTTGGATTAATATGGATTCAGGTAACTACTTATGTTAGAGAGAATTTAGATTACTTCTCCAATTAGTACAGAGAAATAACCTTTAACATTCAGCTCACATAAGTGTATTTCTTTTGCCACTTCAGATTTAGACTAAAGGTGTCATAATAGATCAGTCAGAACAATGCTCTGATAAAAAATTGTGCATATGTGCAATGGTGATAATAATTAAGGCAGTATTAAAAGCTGCAGTAGAGCAATAAAAGCAATATAAAATTGTACCAGTAAAAAATTTTAGAGCATTATAAAATTATTATACTTACTTATTGTTTATTTACTTCTATTACTTTTATCAAGTTGTTTGACAACTTACTACGTTTTTAATTTCTTTCGGTTATAATTCTTACAGATGTACCATGAAGTGAAAGATGGAAATGTTCTGACAGTAGATGATGTGAAACATGTTCTCAGAAGTGAGTACCCTCATGCTGATGTTCAGAGTATCCTGGATGTTCACTCTGAATATGATGAAGGGAGGAAGGTATGTTGACAGCTATGCTGAGTAAGAAATGCTGCAGTGTATACAACTCAATGCATTTACTAAGCTGAAGGATTGCTAGATGTTAAAGCAAGTAAATACAGCACCTTCAAGTCAAATTTTTCTTCAGCCACCATTCAGTCATTATTCGAAATGTTGTAAAGGTTTCTGATTACTACTCACACTATGAAAATTAACTCTTGCTTGCTGTTTCAGGAGCCACAAGTATTTTTCTAGTAGGCATGTCAAGGGGGTCTCTCTCAAATTCTGCTTTCTTATCAAATAAAACTTGACTTAAAAATATAATAACCTTTTGAGTTTTTTTAGGGTTCTTTCTTTGGTAAAAGCAGCTTTGACTGTCTCAGAGATCTTCTCAGATGTTACTTGCTTCTTTTTTATTTTTATTTGCTAGGAATGTTAAGCAAAGTAAAAGACAATTTCTCAGCAAGATGATAAAGCAAAAGTTCAGAGCAACGTATATAGATCTGTAATTTTTTTTGTCATTCTGTTTGACAAATGAGTCCCATCTGTCCTGTTTTGTTTCCAAACACTTTTTGTGTTGTCCCTGCTACTCATGACAAGGTGTGACAGTGAAGAGTGCTTGGAGATTAAGTTCATCCTCTCTTGATATTACTTTCATTTTTTTACTACGGTCAGCCGCAGTCTGTTTAATCCTGTGATATTTCTGATTTGATCAGGCAGGAGCAACCTTTCATAAGAAGAGTGGCCTGGGCGCGCTGCCTCAAGCACTGTTTAATGGCGTGCCCTTTCCCAGAGAGGAGATGGATGCGGCAGAGTTGGAGACGCTTATTCTTCAGAGGATTTTTGATGCCAGCGGCTTCTTCCAGCGGGCAGTGTTCATGGTATGGTTAACATTTCTGAACGAGTGCAGGATGAAATATTTGACAGCAAATTGTTTCAGTCATGTTCATATATTATGGGGTTTTTTATAAGGAGATGGCTTGAAATTAGTAATATCACTCCTGTAGTTACATTGTTACAGTCATTTGTGGTCATGGTTTTGAAACAGTATATGGAAATTATTCAAAGCTGAAGGATATAGTCGTTACATGGAATTTTTCAACCAGAAACTGAGAACTGTACTGCAGTTGTTTGTAGAGGATACAGATTCGACTGCAGATACCCGTGTGAGGCCCCCTTGGTACTCTCTTTGAGATAAGAAAAACTACAGTAATTTCACAATTACAAGCCACACCATTTTGAATAAAATTTTGGTCTGAACACAAAAGTGCGGCTTATAATCAGGTACGGCTTATATATGGACAAAGAACGAAAAGTTGCTGTTTTAGTTTGGGGGACAGATGTCTGCTGAGAAAGGCAGGAGCTTCTCTTTGAAATGGAGAATGTAAATCCCCTCCCTCCAAATTATTATAATTTTGAAATCAAGCGGCTTTCAGGCAAAGATACGGAAATTAGGAATAACAGTTCTTT
>PYHW01009637.1:1170275-1180899 GCA_013186435.1 Turdus rufiventris
CCCCACCCTCAACATCTGGTGATAGAATAGATACCTTTTATCACACTCTGTATTGTAACCCAAGACAGTTGCTGACACCCAACATGCGGCTTATAATCAGGTGCGGCTTATAATCATGAAATTACTTACTTACTTACTTAGAATTAGTTACTTTGAATGACTAATGCTAGAAAATGTTAGATTCTTCCTTATCTTTCTAGAAGATAATTGGTTAGAATTTAGTTTTTGTAATTGCTTATTTTAATCCTAGAATTTTTATGTAGATTGGATAGTGTTTCAATCCTATTCACTACTGGCTATTTTCCAATCCACCCGAACCCTATATAAATACCTGTAGCTCTCCATGTATTTGGACTGCTGCCTGACCTACCTTTCACAGAAGAAATAAAGCCTGTGGAACTCATCTGAGGTGCTGTCCCAATCTCTTTCTTGTTGGCTCAGAAGGCTGTGAGCGAAGATGAAAATCACAAAAGAGCTGACTGCCTAGATAGCCAGTGCTTACAGGCCTTGTGGCAAAAATGTGCCAGAGGCAGATAGCCACAGTTGTTCATTGAAAAATGGGTATCTGATATTTTGAAATACTATCTGTGTGACATTTATATGGTTTTGACCTGACATTGCTCATAACTTGGTGTATATAGAAATGTTAAGCTCAGTTGAAAGAAAGATTGCATAAATATTTGGTCTTTGTTTCAAAACATCTGTCTTAAAAGTACAGATTTTACATTTTTCCTTTGCTCCAGGGTTTGTTAGATGATCATGTAAATGCAGTGGATTTTCTTATGGATCAGAACAATGTAGTTCCCCGTATAAACCCCAGTATTCTTGGAACAGAAAGAAGATACATCCATTTCAGATCCACTTCTGGTAATTCCTTTTCTTGGAAGTTGTTATGATGTGCAGGTTGTTTGTTTGTTTTGTTTCCTTTAAGTGTAATACTTTGTGTTTTACATTATGCAGTTCCATATCATGTGGAAGACTTCTCTACTTTCTCCTTTTTGGATTCACAAGATAAAAGTGCTGTAATTTCAGATAACATGAAGTATTTAACAAAAAAAGGTAATTACTTTTCTGTATAGGTTATTTATCTGTATATATATGGGTATTACAAATTGTTTAAATTTATCAGTACAATATCCCAAGGTTCTATGTCAATTAAACATTTCTCAACATCACAGTATCTTCTTCCAGGAAGCAGAGCATGTCTGCATATTATAAATATAAATGATAATTAATAGGGTAGTTAGTTTTTGTAGCTTTGAAATGGGATGTATGTTGTGGCTGTTGTTTGTGTTTTACAGACACAAAGTTAAAAAGCTTTACAAGACTTTTGCAACTGAAGATAGACTCAGCTTCCATAGATATGATTTTACTTGAGGATATTGAAGTCTGTCAGTTTTTCAAGTGGCTCTTACTTGCAGCATTGTCAAGTGCAGAATGTATAGAGTTTGTGTGTTTATACCAAAATTAGGTATTTCTAAATATACAGAATAATTTATTATCTTTATAATTTATTAACATTAAGTATCTCCTTATTTTTCCTCTAGTTAGATAATTTAATTTTGCTGAATAATCTTTTGTCTTTCTATAGAAAATAAATAGAATTTATATTCTGATTATTATAACTAATTTATACATTTTGTGTTTGTTAAAACTCAATTTTTTTTTGTATACATTTCGATTGCTTTTTGATATAAAATATTTTCATTGCATATGCAAGTACTTTTCCTTGAGTGAGAAGTTACAACACGGGGGTCATAATTCTGCCTGGAATCTTACAATAGTCTGTGGCTTATGAAATTCTGGAAATAGACATTTAGCAGCTACTCATTTACCTCAGTCCATCAAGGGACACAATAACCCTGTTAATAAAGTGCTTTCTTTCAGTGATTTTTATGTGGTATTTACAGAGTTTTACTTAATTCATTATCAGAAAGAAATGCCAAACACTTACATTTCTTTATTTTAAAGTTATTTGACTCTTATTTGATTCTGTATCTTCAACCACAGGGACATCCCAGCTGTCAAATGTGGTTTTCAATCTGTAGATTTATTTCTAAGACTGAGATCTCTTGTGTAAAACTTATAACCTTTAAGCTGGAATCTACATTTCAAATCTCTCTCCCCAATGTGTTTCTCTGGACCACAGCAACAGTTAATAATAACCTTTTCCTAGCATCTCACAAGAACCTTGGAAAGTTTCTGTCTCTATGCATTATGTTTTAGGGGATATATGGCAGATCTGAGTGGACTCCAGACAATTCTGCAGAATTTTTAACCTACCATTGCTCTTCTTTGACAAAGAACAGGAGACCATAGAGCAAGAAAAACAGAAATTATCTGTGGGTACACTTAGGCAGTAGTTTACTATCCTTGGACTGTGTTTAGTATATTCCCATTTGTGTCCAGAAATGATAAGTTTTTTCCTACATTTAGTTGAAGGACTTTCCCTTTGCTGCCATGGAAAGTGGTCTAGTTTATGCAGTATTGTAACTACTTAATTCTTCTCATTTCTGGCTATATGATCAGCCACCATCAAAAGTTCACAAGTAACCTCTGGTAAACCAAGTTTTGTTAATTGGATCTGATTATTTAGGGCCCTCTTGTCTCAATGCTGCAACAATGGATCAGCTCTTTTAGTGACTCTCTCTTATTAACGTTATAAATTGCATTCTAAGAATCTTAATTCAGAGCGCAAAAGATTCTGGCAAAGATTATTCTTACTGTTGAAGTCAGCAGTCAAACATACACATGAATTTTGAAATTACAAACAGAATTAATTTGTTTTTCATTAGTCATGAGAAGATTCTCCAGAATGTAAAACAGGATTATCTTTAATTTTCAGATGAAGATGCATTATATGCTGTTACTGTCTGGATTATTGCTGATTTTGATAAACCAGCTGGTAGACAACTACTTTCTAATGCCTTGAAAAGCCTGGTGAGTTTCTAGCAGGTTTTATTAAAATAGTTCTTATGAATATGTTCTTAACAACACTCTCTGCACATTCAAAAATCATACTTCTAAATAAAAGTGTAGCAGCTTTGTTGTTGTTGGTTAAATGCAGACTTAAGAGATTGTGCTTTTTTTTCACTCAGTTTCTCCAGGGAAATGATAATTTTGTTCATGGACTCGTGAGGCAGGAGACAAACTGTGACACTGTGTATTAAAAGGTGAATTTCTTCCCAGTTAGACTTTCTCCCATCAGGTAGCCAAGAACATCACCTGGAAGGACTTTAGGATACTGCCTGTTGATGTGAACATTAAGCAGTATTGTTTTATTGTTGTATTATTGCAGTTCTTCTGTATTATGTGGCACAGCTGTGCCCATGAAGCAACCATTTTTCCATGTACTGTTTGTGTGCTTCTAAGATCAATTTTTGTGTGTGTTTTAATACGCTCGGAGGATCATCTGCATTTATGAGTTTGTTTATTTTTAAGTTCTGTGTTAATAATAGGATTTAAAGTATGAATGTCTGAAATATAGATATACTTTAGAAAGTATAAATGTCACGTCAATATAAATGACAAAAAAGACCCTCTGTTTGTGACAGGTTAAAAGAGTCCTTAAATTGAAATCAGGACAACATCTAGACTTTCTAATCAGGAATGAAATAGGAACCACCCTAAGGGAATTAGAAAATTGGCAACAGACCAGGAGAATGTGGTAGCAGCTATGTCTTAGAAAGAGGCTTAATAAAAGGTAAAGAAGTACAATAATTTCATGACTATAGGGCGCACCCTTTTGACTAAAATTTTGGCCCAAATCCGGAAGTGCACCTTATAGTCCGATGCACCTTATATATGGACAAAGTTCAGAAATTTGCCAACCCGGAAGTGTGAGCCACGAGCTGCGGGGGAAGCCAGCAGGGCCACGGCTGCCAGGTGGAGGCGGGGCTGCGGCTGCCGGGTGCAGAGGGGCCCGCAGAGGTGCGGCTGCCGGGTACAGGGGGGCCCGAGGGCCTGCGCCACCGCTTCTGCCAGGTACAGGGGGGGCCCGGGGGCCTGTGGCTGCCAAGTTGAGGCGGTGCCTCAGCCAGCAACTGCGCGAGTGGAGCCAGCGGCGGATCCTCGCTAAAAAAAAAAAAAGAAAGGTGCACCTTATAGTCCGGTGCGCCTTATATATTGGCAAAAGTTCGGAAATTTATTTGCCGACACCTGGAAGTGCACCTTATAATCCGGTGTGCCATATAGTCTTAAAATTACTGTATATGCAGTACACTTCCTTGTTGCAGAAAAACATTTAATTTCTTGTACTGCTTGATTTATGTCTCAGGCTTGACAGATGTACTCCCTCGTTTTTTAACCCTCTTCAGCAGCTCCCATCTACGAGGTGAGAACTAGCTGGGCAAGTCCCCTTGTGTTGGTGAGGAGAATCTAGATAAATCTCATGTATTGCTTGATCCAGCGCTTTTCATATTTCAGCAGAGATCAAACAAAACAGTGTTTTTTTGAAGTCTGTTGATTTGTATGAGATTATTTACTCCTTTCTAGTCCCTTTTATCTGTCAAGTCAGGGTCTGCTATAATTCCTGATAGTAGCAGAATTGCATAGTGACCACTTGCTCATGACTTACCATCAGCATTTGAAGAATACATGCAAAAATCTGGGGGTGAAAATGGCTGAAGGAAATTCACTTCTAGCTATTCCAGCTAATACATCTGTTTTGAAAACTGATAGATTTTTACTTCCTTTGAAAAAAGCTTGAGCTGTCTTAGCTGGAAGAGACCTCTTGAGGTCATCCAGTTCAGCCTCCCACTCAAAGTGGAATTATTGCCTTCATTGCATCAGGTCAGCTGTAGATGTGTTTGTAGCATTTCTGAAAATCTCCAAGGAGGTGACTCTGTCCCTTACCTTTTCAAATTACTCTGGTGTTGCACTGCCTTCTTGTTGTAGTTCTCTTCTGCCAGGCCAAAATTTGTTACTCTTTGCTGAGACCAGGAAGGTCATGTTTTTCACTGCCCCTGCAGTAGCTGTTGGTTGCTATTCAAGTTCTCTGTAGTCTCCTCTTTGCCAGATGGAGCAAGCCCAGATTCTTCAGTTCTTCCTCATAGTATTCTGACCATCTTGGAAGTACTTCATGGAAGCCTCCCCAGTGCTGAGCACTGGTGATTGCATTCCTTATTTTTTTATTCCTTCCTGCATTGGAGTCCATTTTACCTTTTCTTCGGTTAGTGGTGTTATTTGATCCTACCTTAGAATCATCACACTTTCTGGTAAAACCTGAGTGGCATCACTGATTTTAGCAAGTGAGAGACTTTGCTGCTGCTGAAGATTAAAGTGATAAAGTGGATAAATTCTCTTGCATTACTTTATGCTTAGTTCAGTAGTTTTTGAAAAGTAGAAAGATATCTATAAAACTAGTTCTGAAAACTGTATATGAACACTTTTTTATGTCCTTTGTTAAAAACATGCTTCTGCAAAATGCTCAAAGGCAATTGTTCTATTAAAAAAAACTTAACACTTATTTTGAAGATATTTATCACAGAATAGGTGTATCCTTATAATCACATTTTTACTCGCAGTTGGAGTTCTGAATTAGTCATTGATGTATCTTTTCTAAAGATGAATAGCTACAAAAAATTAAATACTTAAGGGCATTTCACATAGTTATAATTGATATGAATACATTAGGTAACAGCAGATGGAACTGTTAAATTACTTATTGTTCTGTGTTATTCTTTGCAGAAAACAAGCAGTCATACACGAGTTGGGATTTTGAACAATCCTTCATCAAAAATAAAGGAGGATAACACAGCCATTGCAAGAGGAATTTTGGCTGCTTTTTTAACCCAAAACAACAGCAACTTAAAAAGTTTCCTAAGTAAACTCATTAAGGAAGAGACAGCAAAATCCCTTGCTGCTGGAACTAAAATTGTTAAATTCCTCATCCCAGTGAGTGCAAACTAAATTAAATTATTTCCTTTTTTTATTTTGCATACATCTTATTGGAAGGAGGTGGTGAGAATAAGTGTGTGGCCATGAAGTTTATAACCCTGCTAACTACTGTTTTTCTCTCAGAATGAGTTGTGAATTTTAGTCTTTTTAAATAGGAAGAGTTGGAAGACTAAGAGAACTCTCTGGAACCATATTAGAAAATTAATATTTTTGAGTCATGCTCTTGTTTCATTGTTTAATAAATTTTGAAAGACAAAGGTCTCTAATGAAGCTGTGTATGCTAAGTATATTACTAATTAATGTCAGTTTATTAATTGTAACTGAATGAGTCTGTTTGCTTGGTCTGAATATTACTAATGAAGAGATACATAGCAGAATAATTTTGACAGGGAGGCACAGTTCCAGTGTAAGTTTTGGCATGTTTTTCCCCACTTTGAAAATGGATTTGTGTGTCTTTCTGGATGATGCTGGCTTCCCCAAAACATGTTCAAATTGTATCCAATGTCCATATTAGAATGACTGTTAGGTTTTTAGAGTATTAAGAAATTTTTAATATCATTTTCCTAAAAGAGAGAATACAGTTAAGTTGTTAACAGAGTGTTACTTTTCGCACAGCTGTTGTGCTGGAACATGGAAAAATTGCTTAACCTCAGGCTCGGTTTCGCTCCCATGGTTATTCACAGTTGTCCCAGGGTACAAACTGCACTCTAGGTGGTTGTGAGACTGTGGCTCACCCCCAGCCTACACTGAAGCTGAGGTGGCTATTTTTCTTTAATGTCTGGTTACCACATAACTTGAAGAAACCTTTTACTTCCTCACCTGTTATAATTTTTTTTTTCTGAATCATTCCAGCGTTTCATGCTTTACCTTTGCTTTAGGGAATGGATGGCAATACTTTTGAGAAGAAGTACAACACTTTAGGACTGGATTTAATTAAAACTCACAAGATGTTCTGCCAGGAGGTTCTGAAGCTGCTTCCTGGGCAAATGGCTGTTATTAGCAATGGCAGGGTAAGAAAGAAATTAAGTCTCAATCTTTTTTTAGGATTTTTTTCCTTTGGGAACTCCGGTTTCAAACTAAAGAAAATGCATTGTATTGATTTCCCATTTATTCAGGCAGTTGTTGAAGAATGGTATGAATGTTTACCTTGCCTTTTTTTTTTGTTTGTTTTACTCCTAATTTATTCATTAACTCCATTCCATTGAAGCTACATGTGTGTAATTCCCACAGCTATTTTAGAGTTAATCTGTCAAAATTCTCAAAACAGGTTAGTGTCTGATTTATAATTTATGATGTTTAAAAGTAACTTGATCCTGAAGTTGGCTTTATTTTACCATGTAAATAAATGTATATAAATTACATTGACTAGGTTAGTATTTCAAGCTCTAAACCTCCACATTTTTATAAATATTAAGTTGTTTTACAGTCTTAATTCTTAATATGCAGATAAAAGTACAGTAATTTTGTTGATCCAGTTTCTTGCACGTATATGCTGAAACAATAGCCTTAATTAGAGTTTGTCAACAGATTATCTGTGATCAAAAATATAATGTTGCATTCAATATTTAGTGCTTGTTAAATGCTAGTCAATGTCTTACATTACAAATGCAATTTGTAAACTACTTTTTAATTCTTCTATTTTCAATTTACTCCTCCACTGTTCAAAAGAAATAGAAAGACAACTATGTTGGCATCTCGTTACTGGAAACACTATAAATTGTGAGTTTAGTTACTCTTATGCATCCTAAATGCTTCTGAAATGCAACTGAAATACTGCTAAGAAACACACAGAAAGCATTTTTGTCAATGAAGCCTTAAAGAATTGTTGCCTTTTTTGTGTCAGCACCCTCGTAACTAAATTAGTGAATTTATTTTATAAGTTATTACTGTTCTCCATGCCTAAAAAAGTTCAAATAATGTAATATGTTAAGTTTTGGGGAAATAAGTTTCATAAAAATAATTTTATAAATTTAATAATGTATATTCATATTTCTGAAAGTGTGATTTCACTCAAAAAGACTACTTTTAAAAATACATGGGATATTCTTAATTTCTGTCCTTGCTATTTCATCACAGAAGTTTGCTTTTATGAGCAAATTAATTTTTTCTAATGATGGCTTCTCCTAAATTACCATAGTATTTCATAATTACACTATGGTTTCATCTATCTCATGCATCATTAATAAAAGAATCAAAAGTGGAATTTGTTACAAAACCTCTCATTCATAGGAAGCAGTGCGTTCAGCACTAAACTTACATCATGACATTCTGTATCCTGGGAGCCAACATACTGAAGTTGTCTTGGGTCAATTTGGCCTGATAGACTGAGTAGGAAATCCAATTCTGACACCAAAAATTGAGTAGTAATCCTGTATCCTCTCATATTATGCATCTTTTCCTGTTATTTCTATCCATTCTGCTTCATTTGACAAGTCTTAGAAGGATATTGACTTCATAGAATTAAACAACTAAAGAGTGTGGTAGACAAGTGTCCATTAGAGTTTAGAATATTTTACTTATGAGAGCTTTTTTCTTAAATGTAGAGTTATTTCTAAATAGTATATTCCATGACAGAAGGTTGTATAATGAAAAAATAACATGAATATTTCCATTGCAGTTATTCTTTGTGATTGATAATTAACTGTAATCACATAAGTGTAAAAACCTGATCCTGCATAGTTACTATAGAGTTTAATCAATTTTATGAACAATAGTATTGATGTATATGAGGATTGGGGATTCATATTCAATATTGTGCACTCATTTAAAAATTAGTTTATTTTTACTTACAAACAGAGCATTATTGGGACATTTTACACTTAACTTTTTTTTTATTTTCTCTAAGGTACTGGGTCCTTTAGATGAAAATGAATTCCAGGCAGAAGACTTTAATTTGTTGGAAAAAATAACATACAGTACCTCAGCAGAGAAGATTAAAGCTCTTGTCAAAGAGATGGGGAACACTAGTAAAAGGTAAAATTCTCTTGCCTCATAACATGTGTACAGATCTGCTGAATTATTCCAAATACTCGTCCTATTTTCGCTGTCCTTACAAACAAGAATACAGCTAATGATGCCTGCTAGGTTTTGTTTATATAAGAGTAATTGTAGAGAGTAATAATAAGCTTGATAAAATACTGTGTATCTTGAGCCAAATCTGAGAATTAATATTTGAAGTCTTTGGGAATTGTTAGTAAGAGAGCCTGTAGAGGCATGGGCAGGTGTTGTGACACCACAGTAAACAACATTTACACATCTGTTCACTGAAGAAATGTAAAGATGAGATGAGGTCAGGCCATCTTCTAGTCTAAGGATACAACTTGTGTACGAAAAAAGAAAGCAAAATTGTATTCTTCTTGCAGTATCTATCAAACTTGAGTATCATTTCTGTTATCTAGAAGGACTGGCATAACTGAAAGAATCGTTACCAGGAAAACAAAATCAACAAGACGTAGAAACTCAAGGAGATAGGCAGTGAGGTGCAAAACTTATTTAGACAAATATTGCAACTTAACAACACTGAAATAGAACTAAGGTTTCCAAGGAAACTTCGGTAGGAAATGTCAGTAGAAAAGACTTAAATATGTAGCCAAGTAAACTTGAAACTTGGTCATTTATGTATGTTCCTTGATGTTGTCATAAATGGGGAAAATTTTAAAAATTTGAAAGGATTAAAGAGTTATAAATGTCAGCAGATTTTAACATCATATACTCACTTCTCTTGATTCTGAATCAGGTCTTCTTGGCAAATTTGTGACTAATAAAAACTTGTCATTAATTTGGGTTTAATTTGTCTTATGAACAGTGCTCCACATTTTTATCAAATTACACAGATTTGAACACCCAGCAATTGAGAAACAATTGCTGTGAGGCTGAATGATAACTCTGTGAATTCTGCATCTCTTAAAATTAAGAAGTGTACATTTCACAAGGTTTCTCTAAGGCTGTAATGGTTCTTGGGCACTGTCATGCTAAAGATTTAACTCCAAGCTACATGTCCTGAGGTGATAATCACTTTAGAGTCCAGGTCTGGGATGTGGGCTTCCTAAATATCCTTTATGCAAAGAGATTGACATTAAAACGTTAATGTTTTATCCCTTTTCTAATGAAAACCAAACTATATGTGCCTTATTTAATACAGTGGAAGTGATTTGATTATGAAAATAGATGCCCTGCTGTCATCTTTGCCTAAAACAGAGATGAGACAAGATGTTGAATTACTCAAAGAACAGCACAGGTCAGTTTGGTCATGATGATGCACTTGTTAAATTTTTATTAACATTTGAATGTACTGATGGTTACATAGAGTCTTTGTAAAGTTGAGTAAGCATTCTGATTTTAAAACTGTTGTATGAACAGCCTGCTCATCTGCCATAGCATAATGCATCTTTATCTTTTTCTTAATAAATTGAGTGGTAATACCTGTTGATTTCACAACCTTACCCTTCGCTGTAAAAAGAGCAGATGGGTGCATGTTTTAAAGGGACATATGATAATACAAAAACAGTGATCAAATTACAAATTTTTATAAAAATTTTTGTCCTGCTGTTTCCAGATCTCTGCTTGTTTTTGTTGGTAAAGGGGCTCCACTGTGTGTGCCGTTTTTCTCCTTTTTCTTTCTTAAAAAATTGTGTTACCACCATTACAGTAAATTCACGACCATAAGGCGCACCTGACTATAAGGCGCACCCCCCGGGAGTCAGCAAAAATTGCAACATTGTAGATC
>PYHW01009637.1:1188887-1239830 GCA_013186435.1 Turdus rufiventris
AGGGATGCCTCAGTTTCCTCAAGAGTCAGAAGAGAAGAGGTCCCTCCAGAAACTGATCCTTCCTCTTTGTCTTGGATACCTGTTTTATAGTTGAGTGAAGTTCCTTCTGAATGGACTTTTCTTGGGGTTTTTTTGACTGTGGGAGTTACCTTGAGGTAAATCCCACACAACATGTTTGTGACTGTAATATTTTGCTTTTCCCACATAGTTAAGTGACATAATTTATTGATGAAGCATTCCTTCCATAGATAAAAGGAGCAGTTTTAGCAGAATATGAACTGGAATATATATTGCTTGAAGGACATTGTTTCGATGTGACAACTGGACAACCTCCTCGAGGGTTACAGTTCACTCTGGGCACAAAGAAGAATCCTGTCATGGTTGATACTATTGTGATGGCCAACCTCGTAAGTACTTAGTACAGGGATCGTCATTACTATAGCACACTTCTTGTGAGAATTCTTCATGAGCATCTTGTTCTTTAAATCCATTTCTCTGTGTTGCAAGCTTAGTAATGCAAAAGTAACAGGCACATCCTGGAGCTGAGCTCATCTCCAGTTTGCTGAGTTTTCCCCCCTGCTCCTCTCCTGTGATGCAGTGTAGGTTTAAATATAGGCTAATTTTATACTCTTGCCTGAAGTGCCTAAACTGGCAGCCTAATTGCCTCTAGTAGGTGGTAGGAGGCAGTTATATTCAGGTTGAGATTCCCTGACAAATGTAAGGTATGATTCACATTCTGCTTGAAATAACCTTTTTGTTACACAACGATCCAGGCAAAAGAAGGCTCCCATTTTAGATGCTTCGGGTAAGTGCTTAGAGCCTTGGTGGGACATACCCATACCTGAGAATTCCTCTTACCATGCAAAGTAATTCTTTTTCATGTTGACAGTCTGTAGAGCAGAAGGCCATGTGACTTCTGAAGTGAAAGATTTCTGTTCTATTTGCTAAGGGAATTTGATAGGGGAAGGATTTTGATGAGTAAGACCTTTTACCTATCTGCTGTTCTCTAGTCTCTGTAAATACTGTATCATAAGGAATGAAATGCTTAATAAATTGTGAATCTTTGATTTTTGCACAAGTATTGAATATGGTCTCAGCAGTGGATGATGTTTGGCATGATGAAACTTCTAACAATTCTTCACATTTCTAAGCTTGCTCTGTGTGACTTTAACATAGCGATAGCTGTTTACAGTTTTCCTAAAATGGGAAGGAATTGTGTCCACTTGGAAAGTTGTTCCAAACAAAAGCTTTGAGTTTCAAAGAAGCTTTTCAATTTAAGGTCTCTTCAATAATTTTTTTCTTTGCTGCTCTTTTACTTGCTGTCCTTGGTGGAGTTTTTGTATGCGACTCAAATTCAGCTAGAAAGAAATGGTGCACTGAAAGACATTAAAACAAACTATACAGGAAAGGTGATAGTTAGTTCCATCACTGACACACTTCTTTCAGGGCTAGTATAAATGTTGAATAGTTGATTTTTATATATAAAGATCATTGAGTCTGAAATGTGCTTGTCTTTTTTACTTAGGGGTATTTTCAGCTGAAAGCAAATCCAGGTGCTTGGACGCTGAGATTGCGTAAAGGAAGGTCTGAGGAGATTTATCAGGTTTTTTCGTAAGTATGAATCCATCATTTGGAAACAAAAATTAATCTGAAAGTGCAACATAGTTTGAAAAGATTTGACAAGACGAAGGAAAATGAGCAAAGATGGCATTAAAAAAGTGTAAGATGCAAATGACGATTTAAAGTACGTGAGGCATACCTTATTTCCTTGTGTTGTTAGTTGTTGTTTGATGGCTTCATGTGTTTTTGAAGGCATGTCAGCTTGTTAATGCATAATAAACCTAAGCTGCTCAGCTAGACTGGATGCTAGCAGTGTCTCTCACTATACAGTTATACTTACTTGCCCTGTCAATTCCATGCATGCTTAGCATTATCACACAATGGCTTGTACCAAATTCTGTAGAAGTGTCACTCATGGTTTTGTTTATTAATATTTTCTTATTCCCAACATACTTAACATGTAATTTCAAGATTATGTCCATCAAACATTGCTCTTCAGAACTATCTTGATCAGCTGGAGGAAGTACCATGAATTTCCCTCTCATAATTTTTTTCAGCCCTGAGGATGCTCTGAATCCAGTGTATTTACAGGTGGCATCTTTTTAAACAGGAGCATTGTAGTCATTGCAGTTCTAGACTTTTTTCTTTGATTAATTCTGAGTGTTTCTTAGTTGTCTAAATCATCTAAGCATCACTGTGGCTACTCCTCCTCTACCTTAGGATATCAAAGGACCCTTCATTTCGAGACCCTGTCTGCATGTTGACTGCACCACATTTCCCTCTCTTGGGAGAAAGCTCTGTCCATAGAAAGAAAGTTGTAATCCTGTAACTGGCATTTAAGTGACATCTCTATGGCTTCTAGATCTGTAATTTCTGTGGTTGACTTTCATGTAAAGGAATATATGTGCTCCTCACCATTATTCTAACTATTCCTTAGAAAAATCACCATTTCCCCATGTTTTATGGAAAAGCATAGACCTGTAGCATATGAGAGCTTTTTCTTGAAGCTTTAGATCTAATCTCTCTTCTAGAGGAGCAATATTGTTTAATTAATCTCAGCTTCAGTTATTCCTTTTTTTTTTTTTTAATTTTTCCTATTATCTCTCTTCCTCCTCAAAGTAATTGTGTGGCTTGAAATAGGTCTACTTCTTATAAAATATTTATTATTACTTGAAGCCCAGGAATACATAGTTCCATATGTTGTTAATTATCAGCTACTACTAAAAAACACAAAAACTTGATTAACCTCTTTGTGGTTTTGAACATTTAGTTAATATCAGTGTTACAGAAAGAAATGTTAATAGGATGTTAGATTCATTCTATTTGTTTGTAATTTTCACTTTATTTTTTTCCAGAAATCACTTACAATCTGTTGAAAAAGCAGAAAAACATAGTTCTTACCCTTAGACATTCACCTAATCTCCACCAACTGTATCTGTACCATTTGTCTAATTTAGCATTTAATTCTTAAGAAGTATAAAGTGATTTATATAAGATAGCTCGGTTTAAAAAATAACGTAATGAGGTGTAGTTGAGTTAAATAATGAAACCACCCTACATTCTAGCCTGGATGAAAGGAAATTTAAATGATCTGCAGGGATTTTGCCCATTTTTTCTCTGTAACACAAATGGGCTTAATTAAACTCGGCTAAGTTACTGAAAACTAATACCTCATGAGGAATCTAAACAATAGAATTTATTTCATCTTATTATTCCAACTGTAGACTTAAAGTACAACAGGAAAAGTGTGTTTGTGGAGCTGCACCAGGATCCTTGTTATTTCTTTTACAGTATTAATAGTATGAAGTTGGTATCAGAACTCAGGCAACTGTTTGATAGGATTGAATTTTACCAAGAAGTAATGCAGTTTATTCTCCATCTATATATATTAGTCATACCCTCTACTGTTGAAGTGTGAGACAACCCTGTTTTCTTTGAGGCACAGGCCTGTGCATTATAAAGGGAGTTTTAGAATGTTCTGCATCTCAGTATTTATCCTACTTGCTTCTCTCACAGTTGGAAGTAATTTATTCTCACTATATGTAAATGCACAACATTTAAAATAAGCTGCCTCTTTCTTTTGAGACTGCTTCTAACAAGGATCATTATTTTGATGCAGTCATGACTGTAAATCAATTTGCTATTAATAAATTACTATGAATATTAGGAAAATAAAAATTGTTATATTCGGCAATAATATGGGCACTGCTTATTATTGAGATTTTGATGTTGGTAGGAAAACAAGTAGGGATTGCAAGATAAGATTGCAGAAAATGATTCATAGCTAAAGATGTATATAAAATCCTGATGAGTATTTTACTTTTTTAAAAGGCAGGTAGATATAATTTGTTATATTTTGATATCATGCTTAGCTGTAGGGTTATATCTTTAATAATTTGGGCAAGGAGTTGTATGTTTGTTTCTTGGGCTTGAGGTTTTAAAGGATCTCCACTTGTTGAACGTTAATTCTTTTATTCCCCATACGGAAAATTATAATTTGTATTATGTTGGTATGAATTTGTATTAAAAGCATCTAAGTGTTTTGAAACATGTTAAAGTTTTGACATAAATAGTCTGCTGGACGTGTTTAGCTTTTTACAATTACATAACAATAAGGCAGCTATTATTATATATGTCATAGTGCTGTCACTATGCAAATGTTTTGCTTGGATTTAACAAGGTTGTTCATGGTAGGACAGAAATTCATCAAACTGAGTTCTCTGCAGAATAGAACAGTTGGCATTCAGTAAAGATGGAGCCCACAGGGAGGCATCCGTGAAAGAGATTTAGGGAGACAAAGCAATGTTGTTGAATTTACATCCAAACCAAACACTCTGAGGATATTGCAAAGACTTTGGAAAATCCTCTTTATCAGCAGAATCCTCTGTATCTACCTACAAAATTCATAGCACTGGGATTTTGAGGTAACTGAGCAAATAACAGAGAAAATTTTGATTGTGTGACCACTGAGGGCAAAAATGGGAACATTGGACTAGTTGCTGCTATCAGCAGTTTGTGTTTGGATAAAATTTTACTATTTCAGAACTTTTTAGTGACACACTTGATTTAAAATGGAATTAAAATCTGAGCACTATACATCCCTATGATGAAAAGACCATTGTTGTCTGTGTGCATATGTATGATATTTTAAAAGTGTGAAAATAAAGCAACAATAGAGAGTAGAAAAGTGCAGATAATTCTTAACATTGTTTTGTGCAAGGATAGGCCATCTCCATGAGACATAGTGATTGCAGGTACATTTTACAAAAACACGTATTAAATAGAAAATTCAGATGAGTGCGTAAAATGCTGCAGTGTTTAGGTAAGTGGTATGATAGACATTGAAACAAGATTTAAATATTTCTGTTTTCTAGGGAGGAAAAAATGAAGCCTAAGAAGTAGCAGATCACTTTCTTAAACCCGTTTTTGTGTGGGTGGCTCTAGCAAGAGGAACCCACATAATGCTGATAAAGGACAGAAGGGATTGAAGGGGAAATATATGGGCTATGGAGGTGTAAAAGCTAGAAAATTTGAAAATTATGTTATGATACTGTATCACAGTAGCATTTTTCGCATTAGTTGTTCTGTGGACTGCAGTACAGTTTGGAGACACCTGAATGGCTTTAAACTGATCTTCAGTAGGGCAGAGGTTCATGTGGTGCTTGCACAGCCGTACAGGGGTACAGTTTCAAAAGCCAGCCAGTTGAAAGCCAATATTCACTATCTCAGCACTGCAGTGAAGCTTTCCCTACGCTTTTTTAAGCAGATCTATTTTAAAAGTACATTTAATGCCATCACACAATTTCTAAGATGTTTTCCATATTTCAAAAATAGATTGTTAATATTTGAATATAATATATATAATACATAATGTGTTTAGCTCTAGGTTACTGCAGTTTTTCATTGATAAGTAAATTTCCTGTGAAAATTCAAATTAAAAAGTGAAGGCAACAACTTTAGACAATGTCCAGTGATGAATAAAACTCAAAGTTTTTGAAGTTAAAATATAATTAGATGCAACTGAAGTAATTTTTTTCTGTAAATATCAGCAATTCTAAACCTTATTCTCTGATTAAACCCAAGTAACAATGCATATTATAATGAGACAGTACATTTGCCTGGGTTTTTTTTCTCCTCACAGCCATGAAGGAACAGATTCTGTAGCTGACCTGACAGACGTTATTGTGGTTTTAAACAACTTCAGAAGCAAAATTATCAAAGTTCAAGTATGTATGCAGTGTTTCCTTATATGAAATATGCTTATGTGTCTCTGGCTATATTTAATTGAAATATGTATACTGAAATATATAATTTAGATTTTGTATAATTAAGGAGAAGGATGTGCAAATTAATGTAGTTAATTTGATCCAATCAGGTTATACTAATTGTGTGGGAGATTTGTTAAATAGCTGTTAAACATAGATAACATTTATCTCATCTAGCTTGAGGTGCCCAGGTAGTCTTGGTGACTTAAATTCCCTTTCTGCTTAGCAGGAGTCTAAAGGACTGCTCAACCCAGCTCATATATGGATTTAAACTAAGACAATGACCTCTTAAGGCATCAATTTCTCTCCAGGGACTGAGGAGAGATTTTACACAAAGTCCAGATTCCAGAGTGGAAGTGAGAATTAGGTGTGTTGAATTTTACCCCAGGCAACCAAATTTGTGTCAATGAAATTGTGTTGCATTCATTAATGTATCAAAAACAGTTAATGAAGCACTACTTATATTGAGGAGAAAGATCCTCATAATGCTATATATTTTCCACTATTTTGTAAATATAGGTGAGTCTCTCCCCCAGTCCTGTAACTGAGAGTTTCCAGAACCCAAAAGAAAATGTGTAAGACTCTGGAGCACGATGAGCCTGTCTTTAAATCACAGAGAATGGATAAAAGGGTGCCTAATTTTCCTATTTTGAGCCAGAATAGGAATATTACTGTGTGAAAGGTGGAATGTATTAAGCCTATAACTAGAATATGTAAGCTCTGGTATTCACTTGAACTCCTGAATCACTTCACTGATCTGTAGAATGTGGCTTCGGGAGCATTTGCTAAAAATACTCCTGATTCAGTTTCAACAGAAATCTATGTTAGCTTGACAATATAAACATGTGAAATTAATATTATTAGAATTGGGTATGTTCACATATTCAGGGTGTAAGAAGCTATTTGGTTTTCAAAAGCAGTTAGATTTCTTTTAATCAAGGAAATTGAGGTGGTAAATGAAATTATTCTTGAGTCTTTATAAGCATCTGCATAAGACAGCAGAAATTGTTTAAGTTGAATTGGAGAGCTTATGTTTCAGTGACAAATTTGTCACCTTCTCTTTGTGAAGGGCTTATGAGAATGACAATTCTCATTCAGGTAAGTTCCATGGTGAGGTGCTACACTTCTGCCAGATAATGGCTGGATTACAAACTCATGAGGGAGGAAAGTGAGATAAAATTCACCACACTTGTAGTTATTGTTTGTATGTACAGAGGGTTTGAAATGTACTGGCTGATTTATTAATGACCATACTTATTGGCTGTAGGCAGTTAGTACACCATAGTTAGATATCATAAAGCAAGTAGTAATTACATCAGCTACCTTCCCAAGTTGCACAAAGGCATTTGTTTTATTGACTAGGTACAGAAAAAGCCTGATAAAGTGAATGAAGAGCTTCTTACAGATGGAGCAACAGGAAAAAAAGGAAATGTGGAATCAGTGGCAAGGTAATGCATCATTTGCTTCTAATGCAACTGTTCCAGGTCGTGTTTATTTTTACTCACAGCAAGTAAATTTTCTTACTTGATAGTGATACAAATGTATTAAAAGGTTCTCCGGGAGACTTATCATGAAAATAAAAGGGGGGAAAGACAAACTATAATGTCTTTTAAATCTCCTTTTTTATTCCCTTCTTAATCCCTCCTTTGCATTTCCAGTTTCTCTTCATTTTCTCCTTTGGCTGTTTTTTTTCATTTTGCTGTGGCAGGGAATCAGTCTCAATGTGAACATCTCTGCTGGTTATGTGGTACTCAGATATGTCAAACTGAACATCAAAAAAGCAGGTCAATGCTGCTTGTCTGCTCCTAGATATAATTTATGACATCTCAAGAAGTGTTTTTATCTTTTACTTTAAAGTTTGAGTTCTGTAAGTAATTGTAATAAGCTTCTCAGGCATTGCATTTGGGGCTAATAACTTTGTAGTATTTCTAATTTGCTGTTTTAAACAAGACTCAACAACTTTCTTCAGTTTTCAGCAACTTGGGCAATGGTTGTTAGTCGTAGACTGCTAAAGAAAATAAAGAAAAGGCATAACAATTCCACTTTATCCATCAATCACTTTGCTCCAGACAGTCCTGTACACACACATCTCTTGGTAGATCAAGGACTAGCTTCTGTTCCAGCTTTAAAATTTCTCATGATAAGGCCTCCTGTGCCACAAATACCTGCAGACCTAAGACTATATTGAGTCTCTGTTGCTGATTTTATGTTTATCACCATTTATCCACAGATGATTTTACTGTTAGACTATAACAGAATCATAGAATTTTAAGGGTTGAGAGCACCCTTAAAGACCATCTAGTCTCAAACCCCTGCCATGGGTAGGAACACTTCCCACTAGACCAGCTTGGCCTTGAGCACTGCCAGGGATGGGCAGCCACAGCGTCCCAGGCCACCCTGTTCCAATGTCTAACTACCTTCACACTAAAGGATTCCTTCCTACTATCTAACCTTAATTTTGCCTTTTTTCAATTTGTACCCATATTGACTAGATTCAGAAACCCTCCCAGACTACTGTGCTACAGCTCTCAAAGATTTCTTCCACACTGGACCCACACTGCTCCACAAAGGTGCCTCCTTTGAAGAATGATGTTAGTTGACAGAATTTTTCATTGACTTCAAGCTTCCCACTTCTAATTGGCTGCATCAAAGGATGTATGTGCAGAGATCAAAATCTTAACTCCCTCTAAGAAGGTTACAAGGCCAGAGATCTCTCAATCTTCCAGTTTTTGCCTTTTATCACTGTGGCATTCTTCATGCTCTGAGCTTGGCTGGCCAAGGAAGCGCCTCACCCAGTGAAGTTTGTTTGCTCTTCCCAGTGATTTAAAGTTGTGGCTCAAGGGCATTATTTGAGGCTGACTGTCTGTCAGCTTCTTGCCATCTAGGATCTTGTCAAATACCCTTTCTTTTTGTTATCCCAGAATGAAAAGAACATCCAGCAGCACACTGTTTACTGCAGGAACCCAGGTGTGCTCTAAATGGGAGATGTGCACACCACTTTGCCCAAGCCCTTTCATACCTGAGCTGCCCTTCTCCATCTGACTGCTTTTCCCATGTAACCTTACAGGTCAGCCCAGCAGCTTTGGGAGATTTCTGTTTTCTGTAAAGCTTTGCAGAATCAATATTTTCAAGATCCTTGCATCAAACCCCGATTTTCTTTTTTCACATGTGATGGCTGCTTTATAAAGAGCTTGACATTCTTTCAATCCTGCTATCACTAAATATAAGACATGGGACAAAAAGTCAGGAAAAAAGGAGACTGCTTGGACCTGTGAACTGCAGTCTTGTTTAGCCTGTGAGAGTTCAGTGCTGGCTGGGAGGTTGTCTTTCTTATTTGAAGATGCAATACCATGCAGGCAATGCCGCTCCACTGATGTCTCTCTCTTTCACCATGCCTGAGTGAAAAGAACATGGGTTTCTCAAAAGATTATTCACACCACTTAAACACATTGCAGTCTCTCAGTTATTTCTGAGGTTTCAGCTTTGTATCAGTGGAGTGATCTGAATTCTTTTGAATACGTTGGAGATCTGAGACTTGTCTCACTTGCTCTTAAAGATTATAAGATACCTATTTTTACAGTTTCTAAAGGATACCTTTAAAAGGGATATAACCAGAAGAAAAAGTAATAGGAGTGACTCATGCAATCTAAGTGTGTGAGGAATGACTCACCTCAGGAAAAAAACTATTGAGGTAAATTTCCAGCAGTATCAAATGGTAACAATTTGATAACTGTAACCGATCTGGCTCTTCTGAGATCAGTGAAGCAGTGCCTGAGGGACATTGCAGCCACTGTCCCCTGCCTCTCTGTGCTGGAAGGCATGTGATTAAAAACCAGCTCTGGTAGACTTTGGTATTCAAAACAAGCAAAGAATGCTGTGCAGCAGAGACAGAAACCTCTGTACAACATACCTTGAATACATACATTAATTTATAGGGAGAGGAATCAGAGTAATCTGAAGAAGAATTCAGCAAGTGTTCCATAAAACACTGGGAAATCCTGTCAGCACAGACTTCTGAAAGTTATGAGAGTATTCTGGGGAATGCTGTAACTCCTCAGCCTTGTCATTTGCTGTTGGGATGGTGCTGGGCTAAATATGTGATTTTAGCCTTGCGTGGCCATCTTTTCCTTATGCTCAGTCTGTGCTTTAGAGGATATATTCAGTCTAACCACTTGTGGGGCTGTGCAGACTTCCTTCACTTCCAGAATATGCATTGCTCGTTCTGCTGTAGAATGCATGTGGATGAAGCTTGGAAAAATAACTGTTTCTAATTGTTAAAATTACCAGTTCTCAAAATATCCTGGTTGTGTGTATTTCTGATTTTTTTTTTTTTTTACTTTGGTAAAACATTAAATTCTCATCAAATTTGGGTTCTGTTTGAATGAAAATATTGGAGATAGTAAATTGTTTTTGTAGTGCCATTGTTTGTCCTGAGTGACTGGGAATGACATTTTGCTCCCAAAAGATTGTGGTATCATAGACATGTGCAGTGGAAGCAGAATGTAAGTGTATTTGTTTACTGCAGGATGTGTATTTCTTTTGTTTATTTTCTTATTTTTTATTCTTTATGAGCTTAATGATAATTTAATAGGATTTTTTTTTCTGCTGAGTGTTTACTCTATATAATTATTTATAATCATTCTTAGATTTTCAGAAGAAATTTCAACAGATGAGAAGGAAAAGAAAAGTGATATTCTTAACATTTTTTCTGTTGCTTCAGGCCATTTATATGAACGATTTTTAAGGTAAGGAAAGGTAAAAGGCAATACACTAAATTTTCTTAGTAAAACTAAGCAACCTATAGAAACTGACTTTTTAAACAATATCTAAATAAATTTTCAAAACACAGAAAAGTTGTATACACTGAGAACTAAATTAATCTTTAAGAACAAAGGGATTCAACATACAGACGTTCAAAAATACCATTATTCTGTGAAGACACAAAATGTCTTTCATGTGTGAAGTACAAACATGAGAGATGAAGTTCAGTCTCTCTGTATAAAGACACAACTGAAGTGATTTCATTGGAGTTGTATCTGTGTTTAGAACAAACTGCATTTACTACATGCAAGTATGGCCTTACTCATCTCAGGGTCCTTTCAATGAGCAGTGATTGCTTTTAAGGAATTCTTACTGTGTTCCCTGATCTATTCTCAACCATCCCTGTTACTTTTCTGATTTGAGCACTGGTTTAGTGATTTGATTGCTGAGTCATCTGGAGTTTGAGCATTGTGTTCTTCCCTTCAACCTACAACCACCTTCAGAAAGGGAAAGACACATTTACTTTAAAGGAGAAAAAGTAACCTTAAAACATCCTACCTGCTGCTTTGTCTTATTTTCTAGTTCATTATGTCTTGATTTTTAAGGCAAACTTGACGTCTTGTAAGGTTGTAAGGCACTTGATATCTGTCTGGTTACACCAAACAAAAGCCACAGTAGTGAAAAATAATTGAACCCAAAATAGTGATTCTTACAGTTATTAAGGGTTTTCAGAAGAGGATCTGACTTGAACTTTGCTATTTTTCTTTTCAGCAACCTATTAAATTCAATCAGTATATTCTAAAATAAGTTATTTCAGTAGCCAAGTTAGTGTAAGATACTAACCATTATTCTAATTTTGTCAGGCGCCTCTCCTAGAATAAAACATGTTAATAGCTTCACTTTTGAAGTTGTTCCTTCTACTATTGCCTAGCCAATCTGGATCAAATAAGGCTATCTCAAAGTGCCCTTGAACACATGCTGTTTAAAGCTTTTAATTAGAAGTAGATAAAAATTTCTACTTAAATTGGGTTAAAGAAATTATACTTAGAGAATTTTAGGACTTTCTAAGTGCAGTTGAAATTTAATGACCTGTGTGTATTTGTTTGTTTATTGTAGACTTCTGTTTCCACAGAATTATGATGCTTTCTGTCCTCCGTCACACAAAAACACCAGTTAAATTTTGGTTTCTGAAAAACTATCTCTCCCCAACATTTAAGGTAGGAGAAAAGTCTTCCTCTCTTTTTCTCTTTTAAATTGTAAGGGCTTTTTGGTTTTTTTAATTGCAATTATATAATTCAGATTAAATATCTAATTATATAATTCAGATTAAATTTTCACAGTGGAAAATAATCCCTGAATCTATTAAATACTAGAGTTAGGTATAAGGTTCTTCTCTTCTGAAACATGAAGCCAAGTGCTAAATTAAAATCATTTATCTCTCTTCTGATAGTCTCCAAGAGCTTGCATGAAATGCTATTTCTATTGGTGTAGCTGAGGACACTAAGGTACACATTAAGAAACTAAGGGAACATTTAAAAATAATAAATTATGTAGTCAGGAAAACCAACACGGCTGCAGCTGCACTGGAGCATTCACTCCTTTTCCTTTTGAGTCCTTGTGTGTCTCGTATATGTGCATCTGATGACTTTTGTTCTTCTTTTTGTTCTTCTCCTAGGATGTAATTCCTCACATGGCTAAAAAATATGGCTTCAAGTATGAGTTGGTCCAGTATAAGTGGCCCCGCTGGCTTTATCAACAGACAGAAAAACAAAGAATTATCTGGGGCTACAAAATTCTTTTCTTGGATGTTCTTTTCCCTTTGGCTGTTGATAAAATAATATTTGTCGATGCTGACCAGGTAAGAAAAAATAATGGCATATAACTGTATGAGGAATTAATTTGGGCTTAAATTGATCCAGTTTCATTCTCTGTGGCCATTTTATTCAGGTGTTGGTCTCGAAAGACTGTTGCAGGTATACAAACAGAACCAGTGGTGTTGCAGAATGTAATGCAATAATTTCAGTTGTCTTCAGTCATGTGGACATTAAGAGTTTCCCTAAACACAGTTGTCCTAAATTGTCTGTGTGGAGAGAAAGGCACCTGGAGAGATGTGTGTGATCTTAAAGGTGCTTTTCACTGAAAGCATATTGGAGTGATTCTGTCCTTTGGCTGATTGTGAGAGGAATTCTCCACTATGACTAGTGTCTGAGGTGATTTGGACCATTTGAACAACTTCTGGATGGCTAAAATTCTTCAAGATGAATCCTATCTCTATTTTAAATTTGCATGCAGGAATGAACATTGTGTAATGTACTGAAAGGCAAAGTGCTGCCTCAGATGAGTTGAGACACTTGATTGAAGAGCTTATCACAAGGTTATTTAAAAACCTTGAGACAAACTCTGATGTATTTTGGTCCTTTTCCAAAGCTCAAGAACAAATTAAATTTAGGTGTAGCAATGCAGTCTGCAGCTCTCTGCAATTTCATCTGGATACACCATCTGGGAACACTGGTTGTCTGTCCTAACTACTGTAAGGGCTTCTCAGTAATTTGGTAGATATTCCCAGTGGAATAGTTTGTCTGTACCCCACTGTTGTCACATCTGAAGGGTTTTTTTAATTAAAATTAAACGTTGTGAAGCCTGCTGCAATACCTACCCTCATAGAAATAGTAGTAAATTATAAAAATAAACATATTCTTGTTTAGATTGTGAGAAGTGACCTGAAAGAACTGAGAGACCTAGATCTAAATGGAGCTCCCTATGGATACACTCCTTTCTGTGACAGCCGCAGAGAGATGGACGGGTACCGCTTCTGGAAATCGGGATACTGGGCTTCACACCTTGGGAAAAGGAAATATCATATTAGGTAGGACAACGCCTTACACACTTCTTGTGCAGTCTGTGAATTTGATTAACATGTGGGTGTAGGTGTTGATCACTGAGGCTTTCAAAAGCCATTCTCAGTAAGAGATGAATAAGGCAGGAATTCTGATGACATACTGATTTTGCCATTTTATGGTAGCTTCAGCCACTTAATAATGAAAAAAAACCCTTCAGGATGGGAACATGTTTTACTTCCTCCTTACTTTTATTACTGTTATCAGAAACAAAGGTGAAACCCCAGAAATCTTACTTTTTTTTTTTAATCCTTTTAGTGCCTTGTATGTTGTGGACCTGAAGAAGTTCAGGAAGATTGCAGCTGGAGACAGGCTTCGGGGCCAGTACCAGGCTCTTAGCCAGGATCCAAACAGTCTGTCAAATCTAGATCAGGTATGTAAGGCTTTGAGCATTTCTGGGTTTATTTTCTTTATCTTTCTCAGTATGTATGGAATATAGTGTATCTCAACATAAATATAACATAATTCCAAAACTATTTGCCATTTACTGCTGTTTTAGGCCGCTTTCAGGAGTGCATATGAGCACAGTTCAGAAAACTGAACACTGATGATTACTTTTAATTTTAAAAAAGGAGGAAAAACCCCAACTTACAGGACTTTTCACCTTTATTTGTAGTTGCTCTATGTTTTTCTGATGATAACCCTACCTTCTGATAATGGTAATTATATTCTTGTTTAGCAAGAGCTTGTTACCTTTTTCTTCTTCTTTTTCCATTAAACCTAAATTGAATTTTCTTTTGTACGTTAACTGCAAGTGCACTCTGGTGGTTGCTGTACAGAAATAAAAGTAAAAATTGAAAATAGCAGTTCTTATGCTACTGGACAAAGAAAAGTGGAAATACAGTCATACTAAAAACACAAGACTAGACTGGACACCTGGAGCTGGAGCAGCCTTTAGCTGCATGCTAAGAGCAAAAGGCTGATACAACAACATTCAGAGCTTACATTTTTCTGGACAACAGAATGAATTACTGGCCCTGGTCACCATGCAGAATCCTGCTGTGATAGAGTAGTGTGTTCCTGTACAAGGTGTCTTTCAGAAGGACCTTTTAAGATTCAGAGGTTACAAGGTTTCCACCATAACACTGGGCTACAGAAAATTGGTTTTATCTTCTCAAAATATTAAAACTTCTCATTTTAAGATTCTTGTATTTCCAATGGCAGCTTTAATACATGATAGCATATATCTTGCATAAGCCTGTTGGATTGAATCAAAAGCCACTTAAGGACCAAATGTTAAGGTAGCTAAATCTTGGGAGAATGGAATTGGAAGTACTTTATAAAGTGAATATTTCAAAGTAGTATTTTCATATTAATCTGGTTTGACTGTATTGGTATGAACCACTTGCTGTCTTCATTGCTACTACTTACACAAAATACAGCATTACTCCTGGAAATATAAACCACAGTGCAATGTATTTGAGATCTGGAGAGCTTTCATCTACTGATAAGGATGCATTATAACTCTTTTATTACTATTTTTATTTTAAATACTTGTCTGGAGTGCTCACTGCCCTTCTCAGAGAAGCAGCAATCTCAGCTCTCTGCTGATCTGCCAGCAGTGCAGTCTTCATGGGTGGTAGTTAAGGTTCTTAAACCACAAAAGAGAAGTAGATAGGAGAGAAATGGTGATTTTAAATGCCAAGGAGTATAAGTATAGAACTCCTAGGGAGAAAAAATTGCACATCATAAAAGCTAGACTTCCAGTACAGTAATTTTATTCAGAGGGGGTTTTATATTCTTTTTTTGTTGTTGTTGTTTCCTTTCAATCCTGAAACTAACAGCCGACTTTCTACTTTTTACTGCATGTAACAATTTTTAAATTCACAGTTTCTAAAAGTGCTGTAGTAACTCAGAAATTGATTTCATTTAGAAAACCAGAGAGGCTCAGCAGAAACCCAGTCTTTCTTCTTTTGGAATTCAAATGGCGATACACAATTCCAAATGGTGATGAAATAGCATCCAAAAATTATAAGTTTTTTAAAAAATAATGATGCTCAATTAGTGTTGAATGTCTTGCCTCTCTGTATTTGTATATTTGATACAATTTTTTGGTATCAATGTCTATATTTGAATTAAATTGTACATCTCTCATAATGCAGCAATATGTGCTATTTTATTCTGTCACTTTTAGCAATGTGAATTGGCAAAGATGGAATATTTGAGTACTGACATTTATTCTGAAATATAATGTAAGGGAGCTCATGAATGGCTGTACCAGTTATTGTCCCTGCTCTTTGTAACTCTGGCCAGAGAAGCTGCAGCAAGCAACTGCCTGAGGTGTTCCTCATTTATTAATGCTGTTCCCTGTATTCAGCCAGATCTTGGTTCGGTGTTTTCATGACAAGACTACCTGACTGTCTAATACAAGTAAAAAAAAACCAACCCAGAAGTGAAGTAAGGAACATAGCCAAGAACAGCAGTTTAAAGCTTTTCTTTCTCAAGCTCATGTTTCTGGAATCCATTTTCCTAGAAGTCATCTCAGTTTAGACTAGTGGCATAATCCTGTATTAAATGCTTTTTGAGTTGGGGTTTTTTAATCAAATTTAAGGAATGGAAACCTGGTTTTGCTTTTTAGAAGTATTTATGACAGGCAGTATCTGAATCAGGGGTATCAGACAGAAATATTACTTATGTCAAGCTAAGGGAGGACAGATGTAAGGACATTTGCATGACAAATGAGAGGTAGAATTGACCATCACAATGATCATGACGGAGTGTTGAATCTCTTGGAAAAGAACTAGGTGAGCCCTTAGAAGGAAATGTAAGATCAATTTACAGAAATGGTTATAGCAAAAATAATTTTAAATAGCAGCTTCAGTTACATTACATTCAATGCTAATATATGATTTTACAAAATTTGTACAGGATCTTCCCAATAATATGATTCATCAAGTAGCCATTAAGTCTCTCCCTCAGGAGTGGCTTTGGTGTGAAACCTGGTGTGATGATAAATCCAAGAAAAAGGCTAAAACAATAGACCTGGTGAGTTGATACTGATTTAAATGACTTGTACAGATTAACAACTTTGCTGTGATTTCTGGGGCTTTTCAGGTTAAGTCTGTGTCACGTCATGAAGGCAGCCTTGATGGAAGGCACTGCAACATTCCATCCCATCCCCTGAAACATTTTCTCCTCTGAGACCTCTCGCACTTGCTCTGTACCAAATCTGCTTACATTAATGCTGAAAACTCTACCCAAAAATTAAGTGTTATCTCTTAACTAGATAGGACTGAGGCTTTTCATGCCCATGCATGTATTTTCCTTACAATTTTTCCACAGTCAGCCAAGTTACTGGAACTGTGAGGAAGCGCTGTTACCTGTCTGGGCACTATGAGCTGCTCTCATTCTCCCCACACAGAAGGTTCCTCCAGAACCTTATCATGGTTTTCTTGGTCCGTTTCATTGCTATAAACAGGAGATAAAGCAAAGTTTTAAAAGCATAATGCTCAGGACACTGTCCATGTTTAGGAAAAAGAAAGGTTTTTTAATAGAATAGAAACAGAGACAAAAATCTCTTTCCTGTCATTATTATTCCCATCCCATTTTTTCCTCATTTAGATTTTTTGACAACATGCACATACTATTTGTGATGCTTTAGATATAATTTGAAAGAAAACAGACAGTTGGAACTTGGTGTGATTTTTCAGTATGCAAATAATTTTGTTTTCTTTGTGTCTTTACAGTTATTAAAATCAGTTTGTTTGTGCTCTAAAGACAGGTGCACTATGTTCAAAACCCACATCAGGTTCGGTTTCAATGTGCCAATGTCAATCTTTTATCTTCCTGGGCAGGTCTGTCTAAATCTTACTAGTCTTGTGCCAGTCATGTCTGTGCTATACTTACAGCCAGCAAAAAGAAAAGTATTTACAATTAATTTGAACTAAATTCTCTGAAAAGGTGTTATTTTCCCATTTGCTTTGTTTACATCTGTATATGTTTTAAACTTTCAGTGCAACAATCCCCAAACCAAAGAACCAAAACTAAAGGCTGCTGCCCGGATAGTTCCTGAATGGGTTGATTATGACTCTGAGATCCGAAACTTAATACAGCAAATTGAAAGAGAGAAGAAAAATCTAACATCATTATTTCAGAAAGGTAATTTACATGCATATTCAGCTGTTAGCTTTTAAAAATTAAATATTAGTCTAGTTGAAATTGAGACTGGGGCCAATAGGCACAAATCTTATATTTGTGTAATTTCCCTTGGTCTTAGAGAAATGGTGTGGGGTTTGATAGTTGTGCGATGCTTCTTTACACAGGAGTTACATTGACAGGACAAAACCTCTTGTTTCATGCCAGAATCTAAGAGAAAGCTCAGGGGTGTCCTTTTCCTGGACCTCAGACACAACCAACAGTCATACATAATGCTAGCCACAAATATTAAATAAAGCCCATTAGCTTAGACTTCACCTGGATAATCTAAAGATCACGTCTATTAAGCAGTGGGAAATGAGTATAAATTTGCCTCTGCATCTCTCACTCCAGGCTTATCTACCCAGGCCTTTTTGCACTAGACTGAATTCTATTTTGGTTATTTTGGGGGTGGGGGTTGGGTTTTGTTTGTTTGTTTGTTTGAGTTTTGTTTTGTTTTGTTTTTAACTAAAATTATTTTAAATTGAATGAGTTAACTAGCATGAAAAAAGCAGACAAAACAAAACCCAAAATCAAAAAAACCAAAGACACATACAGAGCTCCCAGTAATACTTGACTTCTTGGACTAATGTGAAACAAAATGAAAAGATGATTTCATCTGTCAGGGTTGAAGAAAAAACTTAGTAGATAAATATTTGAAAGTTTTGAGTGGTGGAAGAAAATCACTTTTCCTTATAATGAATTCTTTGTGGGTTTTAAAGCGCATTGTCAAAGCTTCTGGTCAGCTTGTAGCAAGGCTCCACAAATGAAGTTCATACTGCTGAACTGACTGATTAGCAGGAAATGGAAAGTTAAAGGGCTTTCTCCACAACTTACAAACCTAGGCACGATCTTTAGGTAACTCTTCTATGTATTCTTTCTCCCTTGGTTACAGGTCTCAAGCATGATGAACTTTAGCACAGGCTGAGACCAGCAATGGTGACAGCTCCAGAGTCTTCTGGGAAGGACTGAATGGAATTTACAGCTGTTACATTGGCACTATTTGCAACATTCTTTATTGTGAAGTCAAATATTTTGTAACTTAAAGTGTTATTTAAAACATTTTAAATGCAATACAAAAATAAGAAATCCACAGGTACTTGGGGGTTTGGTGTTTTTTAACTGGTATGGAACAGCTTTCCTGATCGCTTTGCTTTTCTTTTCCTTCTTTAAAGTACAGTTTACCCAGAGGACTTTGGAATATGAAGAAATATGTGTTCAGCATTGTCAGTCTAGGGGAGGAGACACACATTAAATATGTACTTGAAAACTGTTTTGTGCATATTCCATGCATTAGGCTACTGTATTTAAATGTCAAAAATGTTGGTTATATGCCCATAGTTTTGACCCTCAAGCGATGCTGTGGTCACAAGAAAGAATTTAATAAAAAATGTCTAATTTAGACCACATAAAGATACCTCCATGTGGAAGCTAAAATCAAGGAGAGACACTCTGCATTTATTATACAGGATTACTTCCCTCTTACAGATTTCTAAAACTATTGATCCTTAGGGTCCTTTTGGCCACTTAAATATAGTATGTGATAAAATTCCATTATGGTTTTGGTTGAGGTGATTTTCCAACCAGCACACAACTTGCATCAGAAGGTCAGTACCTGAAGGTTGCTTCTACTCACTTTTGATTATCATCATCATGTTTATAACTGAAAATTAAAAAATAAAATACATGAGTATTTTTTGACTTATCAGTGTTGTCTCCTGTAATTTTCTAAAAAAAAAGTTGCTTTAATGGGATACTGACATTTTGATCTCACAAAAATTGCAGGGAAACATTCTTGCAATACACATACTTGAAAATGGGGAATTTGTGTCTTAAAGTAAAATCTAGTGCCTTATATACAGATGCTGTTTTTCAGGCTCTGCTGGTTTCAAAATGGGATTGGATTAGACCACACATTCTTATAAGAAGTCTTCCACTTTAAATGCTTGAAATTATAGAAGACCGGGTAATTTGCACTAAGTGGCTGAATCAGCAAGGATTGCACACTATTTCCATAGCAGCAAATAACTGAATAAACAATAAGAGAAATGAAGCAGATATTGTATCCGCTGTCATTGTCCTCAGCTGTTGGTTATTTACAATTTCTTACTGTAAGAGTAAATATTTAAAATCACATGTTGCTGATATTTTTCAAGCCATATTACTAAGGAATGTGAGACATGCAGATTTTTTTACAGCTCTTTCTATTCTCTGTGGTCTTACTTTATGTATTTTGAACAGTTTTAATATGTCACATACAGAATTTTAAATGTCTTTGTATGAAGTACCCAATGGAGTATTTCCTCTGTAACCCAGTAGCAAAAGTCAGTAAAGCCTAATGTCAGGTCTCTTTATGTCTGTCCCATTTCAGTGCAGGAGCTGTTTTGTTATGCTTGTCCTCTTCATTGCTTCAGGACATCATGCAGCAAGTCAAACATATTTGAACATAAGCTTTAAGTTGGTATTTTGGTACTATAGAGATGGACTTGCAATTGACTTAGGAGATGCCTCTGCACCATTACTATAAATTCCATGCATAACAAGGAAGTAAATGATTTTCCACAGCAGACCATTATTCAACTGATTGCTGCATTATTTTATTTTCAAAATATTTTTCTGAGCTTGTACTTCCATCCTGCTGCCTGACTCTGCAGCAGCATTTCACATGGATCTCCCTTGGTATTCCAAGCTTGAAGCATATATTGGAAAACTTGCTTTAGGACAGAAGTTAAAGGTTCTTTAAGAAATTTCATTCTCTTTAGTTATGATTTTCTGTGTGAGAATGTTAGGCAGTATAAAAAGTGGATAATTCATGCACTGATTTCAAGTTAATTTTCTCTGTAGCATCCTGTTCTTTTTAGAATTGGGTTATGTGTAGTGGCTTTAAAAAAAGAAAGTTATTTAAATACTATTTCCTTGAGATTGCTTAAATTATTAGAATATAATTTTATAAATGTCATTTGCTGCAGGTATTTTGAAGATGTAAAATGTTTCATGCAATTTTCTACTTTTTTTATATATTTGTACAAAATGTTCTAGTGTTTCTCTTCTTTCTGCATACTACTACTTTCCAAGAAAGCTCTTTTTTGAGATATACCATTATATATATATATATATATATAAAATGGTTTATAAAATAAGAATGGTCCCACAAATACATTCACTACTTTTTAAACATCTCTTTAAGGCAGCACTTTGGGTTATTAGCATGTCATTATATTTTTAATATTAAATCCATGGCTTGTGTATGTTGTACAAAACATTAAAAGGTACCACTGGAGAAAAAAAGGTGGATTATTTCCTGTTCTCCCTTTCTGTATTACACCATTACTATCTCCTACTTGGTTAAGAGATCCAAAGAAAAAAAATGGCAGCAAGTCCTCAACTGTCTTTCAGCCATAGAAAGAGTTTTTGCAGGGATGCAACAGCAGTGTTCAAACAAGGCAGCTGCTGTGTGCTGAGGTGTAGAGATGCAGAGAGAGCTTATTTTTTATTTCCAGGCTGTGTGCTCTGCCCTGTGAAAGGGAAGAAAACAGAGCCTAGTTTAGAGTGTTACCAAAACATGGTGCAACTCAGTAAATAAGCAAAAAAAAAAATTGAACTATTCAAACGAAGGGTTTTTACAATTTATATTGCTATGACACAGCTGTCTTGATCTTCTTGAGATCAGCTGGTAAGCTTAACAGAAAATGAACAAACCAGGCATTAGTGCATTATTGTTGATGAGCCAGAACTTTAGTATTAAAATTACTTCTCAGTAAGGCTCCTTTTAATCCATTCCCTGCATCAAGTATACTTGCCTTCAGTCTGAGACTTCATGGAATCACAGAACACTAGGTTGAAAGGACCTCAAGGACCACCTGGTCCAGCCTTCTTTGGCAAAAGCATGGTCTAGACAAGATGACCCAGCACCCTGTCGGGCAAATCTTAGTGTCCAGCACTGGGGAATCCAGCTTTTCCCATCCCAGGGATATTCCAAGGGCTGGTTGTTCTCACTGTGAAATCAGCACTCAACAGGGTTTCTACAATTCCTGGAGCTGACTTCTACACATCCAAAGTTCTCTTCCACACACAGCGTGGCTGCTTCCTCCTCTTGTCCCCTGCCTGCAGCAGTGTCCTGTGCATTTCTGTACAGCTCCAGCTTCAAACCTGGAGAACAGGGTGAAGAAAGAAGGGGAGACAAATATACAGCAGTGCTTTCTTGTCATCATAAATATCTTTATTGTGAAAAATACCGTAAAATAATTCCCACAGTTCTAGAAAAAACAGTTCTTGCTTTAAGGATTTATGATTCCATATAAAGACATTTTATAATTTGAAACATTTGATAAATCTCTGGCTAGCTTTACTTATCCTTCTTAAAACATGAAACTGCTATGTAATGATTTGCTGAGGGGGGAAAAAAAAATTATTCTCCCATTTATTTTGTTACGGCTTTATGGATAAAAGTGTGTATTATAGAGCAAACAATACCTTACAATAAGGCACTTTTAAATACGACTAACCTGCTATGCTATCCTGGCTAGTTTCCAGCAAAGCTCCTATAAATCACAGCCCTAAACAGAAGAATAATTCTTATTCCAAACACTGGTCTGAAAAATGAAATGATAACAAGCATTAAGGTTTTGGTTTCTTTAAAAATGTTTAAGCTAACACATTTTCTACATCTGCCACAAGTTTGAGCTCTTCAGTATGTCATTCACTTTAAATCTCTTTTAATACTGATCAATTATTGTATCAGTGTTTTACCAAGTAAAATTTGCTCTCCCACCTTCATTTTAAAACAAGTTGGAAATGAATTTATTAAAAGAATTTTACCAAAAGAACTCCACAGAGAAAGTTTGCATCTGCATACAGGCCAATGATGGAAACGATGCCTTATGCACATCTCAGGGTTGACAAACTACTGAGACATTTACTTCAATGTTCAGTTACTGAACATTATTGCACTACAGACACCCACAAATAAATAAAAAGGCGACTTCAGCTTCCTTGCGCTGTCGCCTGCATCATTAACACTCAGCGTGGTACCAGCGCTTCATTCTCCAGAGCCACGTCAGGAAATGCAGCACCAGAGCTGGAGAGCCTTGCAATGTAAATGGTTTCCTTTTCACACAGCTTTGTCTTACTGTTTTCCAGAACACCTCAACGCCCTTCAGAACAGCACCAGGGTGGTAATACTTCTTGTAAACCGCAGCTGCTCAGTACTACAGGAAAGCCTTGTTCTCCACTGTTGTTTTCTGCTATTGTTTCCAAGAACCTGTCTTCCAACAGAAGGAATCTATGAACAGCATTCATACATTAATCATCTTCCTTTTCTACTGACTACATTCAAGCCTTTTTGTTCTTAAAATGTAATTTTCTCATTCCCATTCATTCATTTTCAAAATGCACACGGTGCTTTTTTGTTCCTGAATGTCCTCAGCCTACAGCAGCACTGTCCTGCTGCTTCTGAGAAACAAACCCACACTGCTCCAACATCAGTGCCTTGTATGAAGAATTTACTCATGAGGGAACATCTTATTCCTTCTCTAGACAAAAGAAAATTAAACCTCAGGAAACAATTCTCTCAACTCGAGTTTTTAAGGAGAACTCCTTTGAAAGAGGACTTATTCCCAGCAGTCCCCTGGCACACAAGTGCAGCTGTCTGTAGTCTTTATTGTGACTTCCCACAGCCCAGCCACTGCTGCCTGTACAAGATCTGGCACATTGCTCACACTGCTCATTCAATACTCATTTAAAAGCAGCCCTGCTGTAGTGAACAATGGAATACAAAAGTGTCCCAGTGGCTCACACACAACTCCAGGCTTAGCACAGCTGGGTCAAGCTCACCGTATAGGGCACAGGGCTGCCAAGAGCCGCAGGAGGACACGGGCCAGCCACCCCCCAGAGCTACCTGCCCAACTTCAGGCAAGCAGCAGGTGCATAGAGGCCAAGCCCACAGGGCAGCAGGTTCCTCACTGTGCACTCAGTTCCTGTGTCTGAGACCCAGCCCCTGAGAGCAATGCCAGCCTTGATCACTCTGAACAGCCCTGAGCATCTCCAACACTTTGAGCAAAAACATTTTCAACAGGTTACAAGCCCAAGTTGAATTTGTAGAAAGTCATTCAACTTAGTGAACATCCAACACTGGAGTTTAACAGGCTGCTGTGGTGGTTTTGTACCATAAACCATTAGAAATCACCATACAAGCTCCTCAGTTTAAAAATAAATTCGTGAACACTGACCTTTAAATTACTGTTGAAAAACATTTTATAAAACCACATGGCCTCACAATTATATTGGTAAAGTACTTGAGGCAGGAGCCAAGGGTTCTGCTTCAACAGCAACTTCATTTAATGGTAAGAAACCACCCCCCTTCAGACTGAAGGCCTTATTTCATTTCATTTGTTTTACTGAGGCAGCTTAGGTTTTCAAGTGTCAGAAGTTGAAGCAAGAGAAGATTCCTATCAACTGATTATTGTTTTCCAGTTAAAATCCAATCAACAGAACACTGATGAACTGTAATTCTTGCATTCCAAGAAAACGGCTGCTGATGAAACTAAGTAATTATGTCAGTAATTATAACAGATGCAGTTACAGAACAAGAAGACTCCTCACTCCTACCAGCTGCAGCCCTGGTGACACCACACAGCGCATTCACACAACTCCACCAAACCAATTTTAAGTACGTGCATATAGAAAAAAAAAAAATCAGAAACAGACTTTTGGCTAGTAGGAAGTGAGTTCCTCTTTTTGCACACAGCTGTCTCTGCAGTACCGATGCTGTTACATGAAACATGAAATTACTATCATTTCATGGAGTACTAACTCCCTGTTACCTCACCCAGCAGAATTAAGCTGTATTACAGGGTAAGGCTGGAGTTAGTATCACACTCCTGCAGTACACTCACATCACAACCAGTCTCAATTCTGACTTTATATACAGAACCAACAAATCGCTGCAGAGTCAGGGAAATGTCACATCAAATTTTCTGCTCAAATCTCAAGCAGGTATTTTGTTAAAGTGCAAACTACTCAAAAATCATACCTAAACAAACACCCAAAATCACAATCAGAAAAGAAGTGTTTTGAAAAACAAGTCGTTCCCTACCCCCACCTGCTGATAATTCCACCAAGGAAATCACCCCAATTAATTTCAGGTTAGTGAATAACAAAGTGAGCAGGTATTTCATATACAGTTACACCCAAGCACTCTTTGTCCAGAGTGATTGTTGGGACTGGTTCAGCACGCAGCCTCTTCCCCACCTCTGACACTGCCAACATCAATCCAGCATGTGGTCACTTGGGTTTCCTCTTAAAAAATATTGGGAGATGGATCATTCTGCTGAGCACAACCAACAGTTTGTTAACGCAGAGACTACCGTAACTACCCTTGCCATGTTTATTAGGCCCCAGTCCAGAAAAATATTTACATGAGCTTTTATCTTTAAGCATATACTTGAGTTCTAAATTTAGGTGTTGTCCTAAGTAGCATCTTAATGTTTTTTTCCATCTGTAGGAATAAACATGTCCTGCATATCCACAGCAAATACATAGGCAGCACAACCCCCATTCAGCATGAGCTTGTCAAGCTCATCACAAACCAAACCCAATGAAAGAAAAAAGGAGCTTTCTTCTAATGCAGTAAGATTCTGGGTTAAGGACAACATTATAGAAATTAAGATTTTTGGGTCTTGAACTGAGAGACTTTTTATTTTTCAATGAATTAAGTAAAAAACAGCAGCAGCCACCAGAAACAGTCTTGGCTCTAACTGAAGTGAAATTTGAATGTAAATGGTCCTCCTCCAGAACCAAAGGGGTTGAATCCTTGCCATGTGTTCCAGCTCCTGTGGAAAGGGTTGTTGCCGCCCTGCTGACTCTCCGCATCCAGTGGGTCCTCTCCCGCATCGAACTTCCGCCTCATTTCTGGAGGAAACAAAACCAAGGTGGAATCATGGCACAGTAATAGCAGGGTTTCCCTGGAGTACTGCAGTTGCTGTTATAATCTAAATGCAGTTTGCAATAGCACTTGAAGCAGAAGGAGACACACATATCCTTGACGTAAGTACATCTAGAGTTAGTCAATCCTAGAAATCTCTACAAGATGTTATCCCTAGAAGAGACCTTCAAAGTATAATTTTTATTTGACTTTTGGTAAAAGTCATTGAAGCACAATAATTGCAGATTACATCTTACATCGTGCAACAGATTGGATACAAGTGCTAGTGCACTGCTTTCTCAAGATGGGTAAGGACAGAAAGGGAAAAAGAGAACCTTAAATCCTTGTCATGACTTACACTTTTGTTTTGTCCTTGATGTAAAAAAAGTAACTAAAAATATGAAGCCACTGCATCATTACCTGGGTCAGTGAGGACTTCTTTAGCAGCTGCAATATCAATGAATTTCTTCTCTGCTTTCTTCTTTTCTTCCTCACTCTGGAAGTTATCAGGGTGCCACTGGGATGCCAGCTTTCTATAAGCTTTTATGATTTCTTGCTTTCGAGCATTTCTGGATGGATAAAATTACAGACAACTTCATTTTCTGATTGCTAATACGCCACACTAATGAAGTTTATTTTAAACACTGAGACACTAATTAAGGGCATCAGGAAAGTTATGAGGTGCTGCTAACCTTCTGCAAGTGGCATTGAAGACTCCTTACATAAAACAAATTAAGCAAGTTGCAACCTTAAGCAGAGATTCCTCACTCTCTCCACCACCCACATACTTCTCTTGGAAAGATGCTACTGCCAGTGACTGCAGAATTCAGTCTGAGGAATTTACCATCAGATGAATAACAAAATACAGAGATCAAATTAGTTCACAATTGGAAGGACAACCAATACTAGTTCAGAACTTTGCTTACGCCTCATTAGCAGGGGAAGTTGTTCAGTCAGTCCTTCCAGACTCTTCCAATCTATCACACTATCTGCCATAATTTTTGTTACTTTTAGTAATTCTTGCTAGTCTTCAGTTCTTTTTCAACTCATTCATATGACTCAGGATCACCTATACTAAGAATTTCTTTCCAAAGAATTAATTTCCTCTCTTCCTGCTGTTGTTTTTCCATTCTTTCCAAAGGAATTGTAAATACATGCCACTTTACAAGCTGAATACTAAAAATTAGTACAGCAGAAGAGTGAAGATAGCAAGATACAGAACAAAAATTAACACTCAGCAGAACAAATTCAAGTGATCAGCCCTAGAAATACTGGTTTAAATAACCACCTTCCACATAATCTCTGGAATTAGTATCTCACCTTTTTACTCCCAGGATTTTATAATAATCCCTCTTCTGTGATTGCTTCAGCATTCTCTGGGCACGTTCCAGCCCTTCCCGAATTTGCTGGTCATTTTCACTATTGGCTTGAGCAGTCTCATAGTCTTTAATCGCTTTTGTAAAAAAAGTCAATGAGAAAAGGTTACACAACTCTACAAACTTTCAGTTAAAGAACTCAGGTGTCCAACAAAACTGAAACTTTGTTATTACCATGTATTAAAAAAAAAAAAAAAAATTTCAGTTTCAACTTCACATGTTTTGGGTTTTTTTTTCTAAATTAGAAAACGTTGGAAAGGAGGCAATTCACTTTTACATATGAATTAGGTAATTTTCTTTCTTTAGGCTCATCACAGTTGTGGAAAAGAAAAGGGAGGGTACCAATGTAGGTTGCAACATTCTCTCTGGATGTTACTACAGTCACAAGGATGAACATACTGAGTATCTAGACTAGGATGAGGAGACAGAAACCAAGAAGAAAGATTCAGTAACTAGTACTTGAAAAGCCCACTACACACTGGTCCCACACTGCTGTTCAAGGATAAATTAACCAGAGTCTTTAAATAAATACTCATTCTTGTCCCTCAGTCTGTACTCCATCGAGACAATAGAAAGTTTCCTCCTCTTTAGTGACTATAAGGACAGATTTCCGACAAACAGTAAGTTCATATTGTTACCAAAAGGCAAATATTGGCTATTTTACACCTCTGCATGCATAATATGCAAACAGTCGTATTTTAGTGGGTGTTTCCCAAAGGCATGCTCTCACTTTTATTTCAAGAGTTGCATTTCTCAGGAATGAAAGCAAGAGAAAAAAATTTTAAGAAATTTGATGTCTACACTTCTTTAAGTAAATTCTATTATTATTACAAGTGCTTAAGACACCAAATTCATATATTCTTTAATATCAAAACTTATCAAGGGAAGCGAGTTGAAGTCTTTAATGAGACTGCTCTTCTTTCACTACTATAATCCTCAAGGTCTCATTCGCAGATCCAAGTCTCTTAGGTTTCTCAAGTTAGACAAAGTACTTGCATCAGATTATTTCCAAGCAGATGCTATTTCTCAGCAGGTGTTACATTTGTTTTTCACTGTTTCTGAGCAAGACAGCAGGAAGTGCTAATGAATTTGTATTACCCAGACATCTGATACCACTGCAATCTTGTTTCAGTTACTGAAAAAAAAAAAATCAAAAAAAGTATTGCTAGAGCTCAAACAATTTCCCAGGCTACTACAAACCAAACAAAACTTCTAATTACTTTCACGTAAGAGAACACTGCCTTTGCTGCTTAAAGCATTTTGGCTTCTACTGGTATTTTTAATAATTTGTCCAGTCATTTAAAAAAAAAAAAAAACAGGAGCATGCATTAAAATGTGTGCCTAATATATGCTATCAAAACTAATAAAAGCAGTGAAAATGCAGAGATTTCATGATGCTGCTTTATTGTTTCAATAATTCTAAGCCCCGCTGAACTTAATCTGCTTCAGGTAATACTAGGAGGGGCTAGCAGAACATCCTGCCAATTGCAAGTCAGATGGCTCAGTTTCACTGAGCACCACATCACCTACAGCACCAAGGGTGCTCAAGGGGCCATGACAGTATTGGATTTCTCATCTTTTTTTTCTAAATCAACTTCCTTATTTAAGGACTGCAAGCATTAAGCACAAGGGAAAGTATTTCAGTGCTACACACTGCAGAGGGATCACATCCACCACACTCAGCAAGTACCCACTGCACTTTCCCTCTTTAATCTGATAGCACACTCCAGTGGTGGGATTTTCCTCTTCCAGAGAGCCAACTGCTCTGTGTCTGAGGGGTGAGGGTTGGAAGCAGAATAAAGCAGAATGGCAGCTTCATGACCACAAGAAGTTTGCTATGGTATTATTGTAAAAATTGCTAGGTATTATTACTAATATCTAGTATGTCAAGTGAGATATTTAATCAATTCTTTTGAGTCACTCTTTCTAAAAGCAGTAGTACCTCATAAACAAACAGAAGAGTCACTGCTGCTTCTTACTGGCCTGCTATTTCAGAAAGCTTCCTAACATAAAAGGAAAAACTACTCCCCAGTGCCACTTTTAATTTAACAGCTTCCGTCAAATCTAACTGTCATTATTTCAATACAAGAATCTTCATGATCTCTGCAAAGGTAATCATATCATATCACTAAACAACTTCACTGGCTTTGGTATCCTGCCTGAATTTTTAAAACTGAGACAGATTAATCCTGCATGTGGAATGATGGCAAATTTCCCATCAAACATGAGTAACTGCAGACAACCTACATCCATGCCAAGACTGTTAAAAGAAATAACAGAACCAGTTTATGCTCTTACTGAAACCTCTACAGTAGTAGAGTGCAGAGGAAGGAAAAAAGAAAACAGAAAAAAATTAGTATGTTCTGCCCAATTATGAAACAGCAAGGCAGGTTTTTTCCTTTTTTGACACAACTTGTGCTCTAGACAGACAGACTCCTGTACTTGAGATATGCCAGAAATGGAGTCATTAAACATCTGTCTCTGTAGACAAGCCCTGGATCCCATGTGATTATGAAGTAATTAAAACCATTTCATGAACATGGCTATACATAGTGAACTGCACCTTGAACACTTAACAATAATCACCTTCAAAATTCTGAATTACAAGTACTTTGAAATTTCCTACCTTTAACAAGAAAATAGGTGCCTCCAGGCTTGGAATTTTTTTTTAGGGAAGAATGAGAACCATTTTCCCCCTTTAAATACAAGACTACAATTTTAATTGCTCTGGTGCTCTCTGTGGCAAAGAGAAACCAGCTATCAAAGGATAAATGAAGATACCTCCAGGCAGAGGAACATTAATGGGCTGTAATGCTGCTAATGGAGGCTCTGCTGGAAGGCAGAGTGTAACTACAACCACCTCACTGCTGTCAAGGGCAGAAGAAGGCACAGGAAATACTACAGAACCAAGAGAAGAACAGCTCTGCTCTAGCACGGCTCTTTACTGGGAACCAGGCTAGGCCAAGCCCAGCAGGCACCAGGAAATAATCCCAGTTATGCCCTCTATGTTTCCTTATATCCTGTAATAGGGAGGCATTTGCCCCAGCACAAGATCAGTTTGGTTGTTTGCATTTGCGCAGAACCTTGTTACAAAACTTTTCTTTCCTTTGACTCCCAACAGTTTGAGTCACCCTCCCTGGAGGAATTTAAAAGTGATGCAGATATGGCACTTGGGGACACGGTTTAGTGGTGAACTTGGCAGTGCTAGGTTAGTGGTTGGACTTGACAATCTTAGAGGTCATTTCTATCACTCCATGTAACAGGATGCATCGTACAGAAACTCCATATGGAAAATGCAGCCTCGGGAAGAAAATCAATTTACTCTCTGAGCAACAGTACAGAGATCGACAGAAGAGAAGCAATGGCTGTTACTTTCCTCTGCCCTCAGCATATACTAGGGAATAGAACAGTATTATTTCATGCTGCCATCTCAAGATATGAAAATGGAGCTCTCGAAATGGATTTACATTACCCTAACTCTAATTACCTTTTACCTCTAAATGCAATTCTCTGACATTGCTGATTATATAAAACGTCTGAGTTGAGTAAGCTGCACAGTCTCATAACGCATCCTGAACACAGTCCACTGCTGTAAAGAGCACTCTGCTGTAGATAAAACAAGTACATTCCACTTACACTAATCAAGACAAAATTACCACCAAGTATTTTTGCAAATCTGCAACTACCAGGGCTAATTAAGGATAACAATGTAGAATCAAAGCGCATGTTTAAAAACACCTTTGAAATGCTGACTTCAATGCCCACATAAAGTATGTGCCAATGGCAGACAAGTGTACCTTCTTCATACATGTCTTCCAGCAAATAAGCTTCTGCTCTGTCTTTCAGGGCATTCACGTTGGTTGGTTCTAGCTGCAGAACTTCTGTACAAAGTTTGATGGCTTCTGTAGCCTGCTGATTCTAGAGAGGCAAAAGTAAAACCAAACTCATGTAGTTGTGGGAGTTTTGTTTCATGTTTGTCTTGAAGATATTTACAGAGGGAGATAAGCAGAATTACCTTTGATAAGCAGTGACAGATCCTTTCTTTGGCACGAGTAGAATAAATTGGGACTTCTGGCTCAGTTTTCATTACAGATTCATATTTACTGATAGCATCTTCATACCTGTTTAAATCATAAAGCACAATATCATTAAATGTAATCATTATCTCAGGGTGTTGCGTTTTATTTTAAAATTCTTAAAATTCACAGATTCTCCCATCCTTCTACCAAAGGACCTTGCCTTCATGCTGCAAAACAACAGCATGAAGAAAACTTGCAGGCACTTCAAGAATTACATCCCCATTCCCTTTTCTGTGTTGTGAGACAGAAGAGCAGGTACTAGGCCTGTCAGGCTTATGCAGAAGGTAACAACTGCCATCCCTCATCACATACAGCCAAGGGTCTTCAGATCTACCTCCTGTCCAACATGACATTGCACTTCAAAATAAGCATCTCCCCTGCTGATTCCTGAGATGAACTCAGTTTTGTGCTCACAGTCCAAGAGTCCAGACTATCTGCACACTACAAAAGGTACCTATTCACAGAGGTACAAAAAAGTTCCTTACGCCAGTTTTAATCAGGCAGATGTTTTATCGTTTTCTTCTTCACAAGTCACACAGAAAAGTGTTATTTTGCTGTGGAGGCCTCAAAATGCTAAAGCTACGTGGTTTGAGTGAGAAACAGAACATTTACCCAAAAATGCAAGAGTAAGATTGAATCCACAGGTTGCTACAAGCTAGAAAAATGCAAGCTCTTAGACCCCCTGAAACTGCGCTGATGCTGGATTAGGTAAGTAAAGAGTCCAAACAGATGTCTGGCTTAATAAAACTGGCATCAGTTGTGCTTATTCACAGCCACCTTGACAATGTCTAACGATTTGTTTGGGGCCCTTACAGCTGGATGTCACGTGCTTGGGACCAAAAAACTGACATAAATCAAGAACTACAAGAATACAAAGGCACTTCTATCATTTAACAGGGTGCATTAACAAAAAAACTTACCAGTCAGAATCACTTCTGCCATGAAGGCACTGCAGAGCTACTAAGTGGTTTTAGTCTAAAGATGTGGTCCTTTCATCACAGAGTAACTGAAGTTGGAATGAAATTCTGGAATGAACTTCTGGAAATCATCTGGTCTAACCCCACTGCTCCCATAGGGCCACCTCTAGAAATCTGCCTATGACTGTGTCCAAAATGCTTTTGTATAACTCTAAAGTGGGGAGACTCCCTAACCCCCCTGGACAACCAGCCAGTGGAAATGAGGCAGTGTAAAAAACATTTCCTGATGTTCCAAGGGAATTTCCTATTTCAGTTGCACCCACTGGCCCAATCCCATCACAGCACAATACTGAGCAGAGCCTGGCTCAGTCTCTTTGCCCTCCCTTCAGGTACATTGATAAAATCACCCTGTAGCAGAGAAGCCTCAGGGCAAACATTCTCAGCTGCCCCAGCTTTTCCTTGCAGGAGAGAGATGATCCCCACCTCCAATCTTAGTGGAACTCTGCTGGGCTTTCTCAGGAACTTCATCTCTCCTGCACTGGGGAGCACAGTGCTCAGGTGTGGTCTCATCAGTGCTGACTAATAATATCTGAGAGCTGAAAATTCCCATCCCTATGTTTGTCTTACTATCTGCTGCAGAAAGAAGTTAAGTATGCAAAAGGGACACAGCAGCATCAGAAGGAATCAGAATAGCAATAGTTGTTATGCGAGTCAATATTTATTTTAATTGTAATTTGAGAGCTCTGCTCAGTACCCACTTCAACTGACACATGCAAAAAGCATCACTCTAATCAGCTCCTCATCAGTAAGTTGGTGTCTCAACTCTGGGTTTTTTCTATTTTTTTCCCTTTAATATAGCAGTGAATACTCACCTGCCTTCTCTGACTAATTCTTCCGCAGACTCAATTTGCTTATTGAGTTTCTTTACTTGCTTATAGAGAGAAAAGCATTGCTTATGGTCTTGGTCCAGTTTCAGACACTCCCGAACCTCACTTTTCACAGGGAGGTATGGAGAAGGAAAAAAATAAAAAAAACAACAACAAAAAAAAAAACCTAGGTCACCACATATTATGAAATTTTACCTAGAGACACAATGCAGCGTATATAAACTGTCCAGAACACTACTTGAGTTCTTCACAAAATCTCTCCCTTCATCCAAATATTAATATAAAGTGAGACCAACAAGAGCCTTTCAAAACATACTGGGATATTTATCTGGTTTTTGTTTTAATTCTTTTGCATTTCCAAGCACAAAAGATTAAATATTACATTAATAACTGACTAAAGAGCTGAACTGGATTGGGCAAGGGCAGTTATCTGCCAGATTGACAAGGGACATATGGGAATAAGACCTTAAACTTAATATGAGTAAAAGGATAGAGCATTATCAAAAAGTCATCCAGGACCATCTGCAGGAATGAGAGGCAAACAGCTCTGCATCCCAAGGTCTTCAGACTTGGATGCTCCTGTATCTAACCTTAAGGTATATATCTTCTGTTTGCCTCTTCAGCTTAACTTCAATAGAGGCTTAAGGTTAAAAAAAAGCTCCACTAAAGGAAATTCAGAGAAGCCCTTCCTTCTAGGAGAAATACCATGAAGACAGTACTTGTAAGTGACTCCAGGGACTCTGGCTTGCGTTTAAAGAAACAAGATGCCTGGAACCATTGATGGCTGGTCTTGCCAAGAATAAACACAGGTGTCTGCACTGCCAATCCTTGGTTTCTAGAAAGGAACTTGCTTTATCTGATCTAGACCTCAGTTGATTCTCGGTCCAAGCCCCACACAAGAGATACTTCATGGTTTATCATGACCTATATCATTATTATTTTCTGTCTCAATTATAATGATTACAGCAAATAGTAAAATTACCTGAGAGATAATTCATGGTCCCCCAGCTGATAATATATTCTGCTGATTTTATAGAAGGCTTCAGTATTATCATTCTTTAATTTGGCAGCAGCTTTCAAGTCACTAATGGCTTTGCTTGGCTCCCCTTCCTTTATATAACACTCTGCTCGAAGTTCCCGTAGCTCTGCATCCCAAACACAAACCTTGAGAAATCAAAATTAAAGCTTGTTTTTGGTCCATAACACTTCACTTCTTTTCCTCCCCAAAAGAAAAATCCCATTTAATTTCACTTTGCCAACTGCAATAGCATAAGGTTCAAGCTGCATGCAGAGCTCATGAAATTAGCATCTCTGCTTCCTGGTGGATGCTGTGATGCACCTGCCCAAATAGAAAAACAAAGGCCTGAAAATTTTGTAAATGATTCAATGAACTCATGCAGAGAGATGAATTAAATCTACTGGCATTGCTTAAACTAGGACAGTCTGTTGAGCCTCCAGGAAGGGATATCACAATCATAAATTATTTTATCTTCCCAAAAGAATAGAGGTAATGAACAGCACGGACCAAGCTGTTGGCTGTCCTCTAGGAAGAAGCCTGTGGATAAGATGCAGCTCCACCAAGTTTGACCTTAATATCAGGATTTTAAGAATAAAGAGTGTCACAGCATGGCAAAACTAATTACTCATGAGGAACTGACTATCAAAATTTGGGTTAGGGTATTAAATCTATGTAAATTCCAAATCAGTTGTTTGGAAACTATCATCTTAGAAGGAGGCTTTCCTGCTTTTCCACATTGCCTCTCCATAAACCAATTCCCAGACTGTGGCAGTTTCATCACCAAAAGCTCCAAATCTGTAAACTCCAGGTCAACTCATACACTAATGTGTATGAGCAGAGTCATAGCAGTTAACTGTCTCTTAGTACATTTGTATACGACACACAAAATTCCCACATGATTGAGTTATTTACACTCACACTATCGGGCTATCTACACCAATTAAGATTGAACAAAGAGATATCTAAGGAGTAAACTGAAAATTCAGCTAGCTGTCTACATTTTTAACTTCGTGGGGGTTTTTTATCTTTCATTACTTCATTTTCTCAAGACAAAACTGTCTGCATATATGCAATGAAAAATCCAGATTAAAAATCTTCTATAACTTAGCAAAGCTTCACTGGTTTCAGAAAGTTTTTCCCAGCTTCCCCAAGAATACCGAATTGTTGAAAACAGGAAAATATAACCAATAAAGTTATCTGTAATGGAAGTTTCACTGAAGTATCTTTTCGACAAACTATTCTGACTTCTTCTGCAGCTAGGGCTCAGCCCTCTCCTCTCTCCAACATCATTACAGACCCACAGTGTTCAGCAAAACAAAACCGGTTACACCAAAGTTATTTTCACATCAGAGAAGAAACTATTAAACAAAAACATACAGATGTCAGACAGAAGCTCTTAGTTTCCTTTCACAGTACCATTTGACTTAGCACTTACTGCCAAGATTTCATCAAGAAGAGAAATAGCAGCTTCGTAATCCTCTTGCTGGTAGGCAGATAATGCTTGTGAATGTAGGCGCTGCAGCTCATCAGATTTTGTCAGCTGAGTTTGGGCTTCTTTTTCTTCATTATTGCTGGGATTGGATTTGAGCTGCAAAAATGAACAAGGAGAGAAACTCAAATGCTTGTTCAAGGATCTCTTTCAGTCCCATTAATAATCATATCATGGAGAACTGACTAAAGCTGCAAATAAAGCAAAATGAGTTCAAAACTCCACTGGAAGTATTTCTACCTCTGAACTTCAGAAGAGAGAAACATTTTGAGACTCAATACAAGATGTCAGAAGTCAGAAATCCAATTCTGCATGCTTCATCAATCATCACTGGACACATCATACACAACAGCCACTGTCTCCCATCACCGGCTGGATGTCGTGGACCCCTCTGTAACCTAATTAATTCACCTCTGCTGTCAGTTGTTAAGCACTGGGTTCCTCAGCAGCATCGACAGTGTAACCACGTGGTATAACTGCATCTCTCACTTTAAGTACTATACATATTTATAACTTCATTACAGAAATAAATGAAACATGTTCCAGACAGTTGCTACTGTGAAAGTTGTATTTTTTATATTTTCCCCAGAAAGAGTGGCTACAGCAGCAAGTTAAGTGGCTACAGCCAGGGAAAAGGCTCAGCTGGGCAGTCATGCATTCTGTTTCTTATACAGTTTTAAACAACTATGTTTTAAAGTCTAACCTATTGTCTACAAGGACTCTCATTTCTCCAACCCCTCTCTCTGAGCAAGCAGAAGTTTTTACACTGTACTTGCCTTTTTCACTTAGGCAGGTTTATCTTTTCAAAGAAAATTTAGAAAAAGATCTTTCAGGCAACTTGACTATCACCCAGGAAGATACACATGGCCAAAAAGATTCTCAGCCATTCCCTTACAAACCCATGGAATTTATACCATTACTGTAGCTTGAAAGAAGCACTGGGTTCACACTTTTGCTGATCCAAATGACTTTCAAAGTTTAAAAGGGACAGATCAGCATGCCTTTATTTTGTTTGTTTTTATTTAAAAACTTGCATTATCTTGCATTCCATACACAGAATGTGAACTAAAGTCACTCAAAGGCATCCAATACTTTTTTCTTTCCCCATTTATCTTGAAGTGGCTTCTTCCCTTTTTCTCACCAGTAAGTTCTTGAAACACACGTATTTTGTGCTTATGTCTAATGTAATTCAACTTCAGCCCACAGAAGTCCTTTACCAGAATTTCCCCTGGTTTTATGACTTGACTATATGAAAGAGCCTAAATGCTACAACAAAATCATGCACAGGTCCCATACTTTGTCATCAATTCCTCTTTATAAATCTTTTTGAACCTCATGCAGTTTTTCATTTTACCTGGCAAAAATCAAGTTTTACTTAGATCTGAAAATTCTCCTTTATTCCCCACACTGTCTTTCAGCAGAAGGAGAGGAATGTGATCGAAGTTTTCTTTCTCTGTAGGCTGATTCCCTATATATATCATAAAGTTTTTCCTCCAGTTAGAACTCTGTCTGTAAGCCCTTGATGCTGTGCATCCACTCCCTCCTTAAAATCTGGAGCCTGTAGCAGAGGCAAATTTTTGCACCTGTAATTTTAAAAAGTACCAAGTCTACAAAATTCTCTGAAATTCTGAACTCTTCAGTTCCAGCTGACTTGTTTGATTTCTTCCTTAATTTCTCAGCATTTTCCTCTTAAAAATTAAGAGCCTTTGGTATGGATAAGCCTTACACTACCATAAAAACTTATGATAACACTGCACTCCTTAGACTCATAGTATTTTTCTTGTAATGTATTTGGAGAAAATGTCAATGGATTATGAAATCATACAGGCAAGTCCAGTAGTATTCCAGACCATCTGAGTGAACCATCCTAGGTAATTTTAGGTAGCACAACATGTCCAGCTAAAGACAGGGAAATTTTTCAAGGTATCATTCAAACTGAGGTCATTGAGTGTTTGTGTGCTACAGTATGATGAAAATACACACTCATAAGCCCTTATTAAGTAATTAGCATATTTCTATGATGTTTGAAACGGTAATGTTAACTAAAGCAAAAGGAAGCCTGTTCATTCAGCTTGTGAAAAACATCCTGAAGGGAACTGAGGGAACTCCTATGGATTGTGGTATTTGAGATCAAGACATCCATACACTCAAGGACAGTGCACAGATGAAAGCCCTGCCTTGGTAACATATCAGGCAACAGCTATAATGAGAGACAGATGGAAAAAAAAACCCTAAAGAAATATTTAGATACCTTTTATTCTTTAACTGGAAAGCTACAGATGATCACTGTACCACAGAGGAATGTGTTTGGAAATCTCTATGTTACTCTGATGTGGTTAAGAGAGTCTCAAACACCCAACTTGACTGCCCAGTAACTTAACCTAATTTGATTAACTTACAGGGCTCTCCCACCTACATCCAGAACAGTACTATTACACATACCAACCGACCATGGAAAGCTGTTATCCAGTATATTTTGCAACAAGCAAGGCTTTAGATGAGAAAGCAATTTTGCAGATGTACAGAGCTCAGTCACTTGGTCTTGGCTGACATCTAGTGGAAGCTGCACCTTCGATGTCAAGTTTTGAAGTGTTTGCTTTTCCAAGGCAGACAGAATTGTGTATTTAGGACACCACAATTTACAGTATTTGTTGCAATAAACTGCAACTGTGAACATCACAGTCAGTCTTAAAAAAGCCTAGAATTTGAAAGAAACATAACCATTTGGTCCCTTCCTCGCTTTCCAATAGACAAGGCGGAAGTTCTGCTTAATTCTATACTTTCTACAGAACTCACCAACTCAAACGCTTGTCATTTTCTCTAGAACATAAGCAGAGTCACTAACAACACTGTAAGGCACACATACAGGGCTGCCAGGGTTTGCATTACTTTTGTCACCTTTCCAGAAGGCCTTCAATCAACTGAAGTATGCCAACATCTTTTATTTTTAGTAAAAATGCTTACAGATAAAATAAATATTCCAGGACTTTCACAGAGTAAGGCCCTGGACACAAGTGTCAATGCACCTACAGTCCTGCTGACTTCTATTAATCAGAAACTACTAAACCAAACAGAAGGAACTTGATATTAAAGTATATGAACACCACACCAAAGTTATAGCAGAGAAATAATGATTATTCATATAGCATGAGCAACAACTTTGAAAATCACCAAGGGAATTCTGCTTACTCCTTGTTTCACATGAAAAACCTGACTCATGTAAAAAAAAATTAATCAGCTTGATTCATCTGTTGGCCAAAAGGAGAAGTTTCTAGAAATGCAGTATTACTCGATATGTGAAGGCATCTGAATCACACCCTCTATCCAAACCTCACTATTAATTTCATCCAACAGGAAAGTACAGAGTACCAAAGGAAAAAAAAAAAAAAAAAAAAAGCTAAAAATAACACATGAAGGCTGGAATCTCAAGAGGCTCTGCTCCCAAAAAGGAATACTGCATCCTCTGCAGCTAGGCATTGCCACTGCCTGCTCTCACATTAGCACTGCCTCACAAGCCAGCCAGTACTGATATGCCATAGAGGGCAGGAATATACAGAGAAACTGCTTAGCAATCAATCATTAGAAGATATTTAGGGTATTCACCATTAAACGTTTTCCTGATAGTATGAAATTATATAGAATGAATTTGAGGACATGAATTTTTTTTTCATTTCATGAGTACACATTAAAGGACAGGTTTACTGTTACATATGAGTAATAGTTACAATGTTTGTTTTTTTTAAGTTCTACACAAAGCTACTGGTCTTACAAGCTGGGAAAGTTTACCTGTCATCCTTCCCTCCACTTAGATGGGCTGAATTTTGCTTGCTTTCTCTCCCTCAAAAATGACTGCATCTCCTAAACTGCTGAGATCCCTTTTAAGGAACATGACTACAAGAGAAGGGATGGCAAATTTGTAAGATTTAGAAAATAAGGGAAACCTCTCAAAGAAACAGGTATTCTACTTAAAAGATTTCAAGGTATGCAGCACAGTTTAACCCACTCCCCATATAAATAATTTAACATATTACAAAATTACTACTTTAATATTTACTCATTTTGCTTGAATATACCGTGCTTAACTGAAAACTATGCTTTTCAAAACAGACCACTTGACAGCTCTCTAAGTACACAGGCAATATTGTTCATAGAACAAATAAAAATCAAAGTCAGATTGAGGACTAATGCACACTTTTCCTAAATCAGCTTCTGGGAAGAAACTCTGTTCTACTTCAGACTTAAAAGCCTGATTGAGTACAGAAACTATTTGAATGACCAAAGGCAGCAACTAAATTTTTGCAGCAGGTTTGGCAATAGGGAAAGATACTTGACAGTTGACTGGAGAAACAATTCCATATGCAGCATTAAGCAATACTTCAAGAATCAGTAACTGGAAAGAGATGCACGCACAATCAACACTGACAGTGCATAATTGCTACTGCAGCAACTGTGTCCTCAGTTCATCTGAGCCGAACAATTCTTTCCCACATCTGCAGACAGCAGGGCTGCACTGCTATCAGACCATACACTCCTAAGAAACTTACTGAGGAAGAAGCAGTCAGAGGTGCTGTTGTTACATGAACTTAAAAATATGCTGCTGGAGCTCTGCTACAGACACAAGGACTGCCTGGTGCGTTTCTACCTGCAAGAACCATTCCTCACTGCTGTCCTGCAGAGCATACATGGCAACCACTCTGGTTTTGTCATCCACACTCACTAGGTAAGATTTCCATTAAACATCTGCCATCTGTATCACATTACTTCCTTTTTCATTACTCTCTTCAAAGAAAGCCAACAAGGCAGCACCTGTGACATTGCAAATTCTTATTTTGGCTTAAGGGACACACCAGCTGTTTAAACTAGCAACTCTCGAAGAGCAAGCATGAAAGAAGAATGTGTCTTATTATACCCATATTTACATGGTTTTTGTCCAGTAGAGAAGAAACAAAGATTCACATTCTCTGAGGGCTTTTTTTCTGGGGTTGGATCAGTTTACCTTTGCAGCATAGGACTGAAATGCACAAAACACCCATAAACTAAAAATAGCCCAAGTGAATTTTAGGTGGGTAATATCCAACTACGTATATATGGAAACTGCACAATTTCTGACCATGGACAGAAAGTACTGTCAAGACATTCATAAAGATGGAGAACTCTGCAGATTAGGAGACAGACAGAGGGATGCCACTGAAATGTATTGATTTATCTGCTCATTGACTAAATTAAGAGCCAACAATTCTTTTGCAACCAGTAGAAAGAGATAGGGACCTGCAAAGGTTAATCCATGATGCCCCAGTGATTTCCCAGGGAGACATCAATACAGTGATGTAAACTAGAGCTCAACTCCATAATTCAAGCCCCACATCACTTATTTCTGAATGAAGGCTGCTCCCTAATACAGCTATCAGTAAGCAGAGATCATGAAGTGCCAGGCACACACAGAAAAGACTTTCCAAAGTGCTCTGCTGCTTCAGGCAACACCCCATTTCATCTGCATAACTATACTGCAACTTCACTGGTCATTTCTTCATACAAGGTTGTTTAGCTACTACACCTGAAAAAAACAGAAAAAACCTCAGGCCTAGATACCACACACGCTACAGAGCCTCAGAGTTCAGATGTCACCTTGGTTCAGAACCCAACCTTAAAAGTAGTGATGTAGTTCAACACTGGTCTCCAACTTACCACATTTTTAAAGTCATCCTCTGCTTCATCAAATTTTCCTTGCTTAAGCAGCAAGTGTCCTCTCTGTAATCTTGCCTGAAATGAAACATAACCTTTTATTTATAAATGGGAATTGAGCAAAGTACGAACACAAGCTTCATTTTAGTATAGCTAACAAGCTGAAACAGAGATCATGACACCCATTCTTTGTCTTTTTTATTTAATGATGTTCTTATAAGGCCTCTTAAAGACAAAGGACTGCTCTGCACCAGAATTGAGGGAGAAAAAGCAGACAATTTTTATGGAAAGGACTTATTTGGAAAGTATCACATATCAAAATGAATGTGACTTTACACCACTCTCCTGATTATAACTACTCACAGATTAAGTCAATAGCAGAAATAATAAACAATGAACAATTCCTGCATTTAATTATTTCATTAAACTCTCAGAGTAATAAAAGCTATGTAAAAAGACAAGTCTATGTCAAGTCAAGACGACTTCAATTTATGATGTTTTCAAATTAATATAACAGTGAATTTAACATTTGCTCCTTTATTGTCAATTATACAGGACATGCCACTGCCCACAAAAAAGAGAGGTGAGAGAATGACTCCAGCATCAGTTTCCAACTAGTCAGGCAGTCTCCATACAGTACACAGAATCAAGAAATAAGTAAGCAAATCAGAACTTGCAGCAGTCACACAAGAATGTAGTGAGATTAGGATGGCTCCTTTGGAGTACAGATACCTCAAATCTAATGCCAATGAAAAGCCAGAGGCATATGTGTCCTCTCTTCTCCCTGTCCCAAATGGCATAGTCTTGGTGAACAACAGAATAATAATGAGTGAGAGAAGTGTTTAGTACTAATCCATGAACTTAGTAAAACTAGTAGCTGTTCAAGTAACTGTCTAGACTCAGCATAGCTGCAAATTAAGGCACACACACCACTTATATTTTATCCACTTTAAAGGCCTCCGAGGAATAACGTATTCTCTATTCCTGTTGAGCAAAGTCTGAAAAAAAACCCAAAAGTGTTTTGAAGCAGTTTTTTTCTTTACACTTGAACAATCTTCAATTCCAGTAATACTTACTGATGTGAAGTCCTGCTTTAATTCAACCACTTTACTTAAATCACGAATTGCTGCTTTAGATTTGCCCATGGCTAAGTACACTGTGGCTCTTCTGTAATAAGCAATGTAGTTCTCAGAGTCTCCCTCTGCAAATGAACAAACAGTAATCAGAATACTGTCTCAAAGCCACTGAAATTTCTGGTACAGTGGAACTGTAATGACTAGAAACATATAATCTGACTTTTAAGCCACTGGAAACAATGGTATACATTAATAAGACAAAATCTGCAACATCATGTAAACAGTATTTTCTATGCAGTTTAACTATTTAACAATAAACATTACAGAAATACTGTAAATGGCAAATAATTAAGTGTGAAGGTCAAATATGTATGTGTTCTTCAGCTTTATATGGGAGAACAACCTCTGTGTACTAAAGCTTTACTTCCAACTGCAGGCCTACATTTGAAAGCACATTAATTCATCATTTTCCAGCCCAGGTGGTGATCACCATATCAGATAAATGCAAATATTCCCAAAATTACTAATATGTTAGTGCAATGTCAACACAAACTTTTTATACAGTTCATTGAAATATCAGCAACTTCTTTCTTTAGTAATAAAGTGGGTACCAACATTCCCTCTCAGCAACAGACAAATGCACATAGAGTATCAAAACATGAAGGTTTTCTTCAAGGTCCACAAATTTCATGTTGTCTCCTGGTCAAAATTCCAAGATCCAGCAATTTTAACATTCTCCGAGCCAGCACATACACCCGTATAAGAGGCAAACATCAGCCTCTGAAAACAAGAATAATACGTCTAACATTCTTCTCTATGCAGTATTTCACAAAAACAGATGACAGTTACTGTGGGCTCTCAACGAAAAGTAACTTAAACCACCAAAACAATGTAATGCTGGAAGACAGGAAACCTTTTACAATGCTATTAAAAATCCAATAACTAATCCAGAATTTGCCGACAGGAACATCCATATCTGAAGAACAGAAGGAGTATTTTTCTTCCTCACGTCATTTGAGGTTAAAGCTGAACTTGAAAATAAATGGAAGAAATAACACCACCAAAAATCTTATGATCAACAACCAAGCTTCATAGCTGGCCACCTCCATTAACAAAACACTAGTTCAGTTCTCACTGAGAATGCTATCTGCTCTCTTCTTCTACCATATCTTGATTGTAAAAATGCTGATCTCCAGAGCTGAAATTTAATAGGAACTCTCATGCTGTATGCCTCTTTGTGTGTCAGCATTAGAAACATCAAATAAATTCAACTGTTACTACTCTTAAAAAAAAAAAAAAGCAGCATTGAGTCCTAAATGTGTAGGCTAGGTACAAATCGACAGCTGAAATTAAGGAACTTTATCAATACACAAAGGATGAAAGGTAGGAAAGAGCTAACACAGAAATCACATTCCAGCACCAGATGATTATCTGACAGATAATTTTGCCTCAGTACTCCAACAGCAATGAACAGCAACTGACACTTGCCCAGAGAAAAGGCATAAGCTGGGATTGAAGAAAGAGTTGAAAATTTAACTGAAGAGAGGTAATATGGACAGTACTTTTCTTCTATTTTAGATGTTTGGAAAAAAAAAAAAAAACAGACTGGCTGAGGCAAGACAGAAAGATCTATTTGCCTCACACAGTCTACAACAACACAGTACAGCCAGGAAAGAATTCTTACCTCCTCACAAGCACAGTTGGCAAACCATGCTTAAAATCTAAAAAAGGCAAAATCCAAAGAGAAAGTCTGATGCAAATGAGGCAATCAAGTTAAAATCGGCAGCGAACTAAGAATCCCACAAAGGTCACACTGAGATGGTCAAGCCATATTTCTACAAGTTGCTCAAGTACATCTGGCAAAACAGGTTTTACCCAGGCAGTCACCTCACACCACTACTGCCTCTACAGCATCACCAGGAACTGCACAGCCACACACTGAACTGGACTCCTCATCAAATCCAAATTCCAGTTTGCCAACCAATAATAAAGGAAAAAATCATGATGTAGCACTAACTGTGCACAGATCACACAGAAATGCTTTGGCAGCAACACACAAACAAATAACAGACTGCATCTAGGAGGAACAAGGAGCTTCCTTAATAGAAAAAAAGGGAAGTTGCATCCTCCATTCTCTTTATCCAAGGGAAGTCAATCTTGGAGAATGCAAAGAAAATATTAATAACTCAGAAACAACCAACATTTCATTTACATCTCACTATGAAACCAAGGCATAAATAAAAAAGTATCAATAGTACAACTCATCAATGTATAACATCTTAGTAATATTCTTTTCATAGAGAAAAAAATGCACTTGTACACATTATAACAAAGTCGAACAACTTAAAACCATACCATGCAATTAAGAAACTGTAATGTTAATGGACACTGCTCTTTACTGGTGCTGTCTCTATGCTTCAATTAAAGGATTTGAATCAGTTAAGTTGCTTTAAAATTCTTAAAAGCAAACATTTAATTTCTCCGTTGGTTGAAAATGCAGAACACCAAACAAGAAAGAATTCACAAGAGCACAAGAGAAGGACAATTTTGCTCTCCACTGCCAATTCAGTAACTCAAACTTACAGCATCAGTTTCACTGAGATATCACCTACTTCAAGATTTAATTAAGCAAAAATAAGAAGAGATAGCGACTATTTTAAACACTGGATAGGCGAAAGCATGGATAAATCAGCCTTTCAAAGACATATTCATAGTTTGAAAAACATCATAAAGATGAAACCTGATCTTGATGAGATTAAACAGAAAGGGAATACCTCATTGAATAATATCAGAGTCAATTATAATTTCTTTCATATAGCTAGCTTTTAGAACAACAGTCACTTACACGTTTATGTATCGTGTAGTTAATTTAACAGTTTTCTTTTATCAAAACCAAAGCATAAATATTCTACTGCATCTCTGTTGGCTTCTGTCCAAACTGCTGTTTAAAGAAACTCCAACTTCTGTTACTCGTGGAATGCAATTTCCAAAGAAAATAAGGATATTTAGTGAAGCAAACAGTGGGAAAAATTCACACAAAGGTATTTCAGTACAACAGTTACCTCCCTGAGATACGCACCTATAGCCGCATGAAAGTGAGACAAAGCATCCGCCAGCTGTCCAGCAGCCAATAATTTCTTCCCCATTTCAAGCTGTTTTTCTACTTCTGCATTTATTCCACATTCAGCTCCTTGAAGAAAACCAAAAAGATCAAGGTTTTGAATTACAGATTGGTTTGATTATAGCAAAAACACACAGTGATAATACAATACATGTAACAAGCCATTATTGGTAGAAGGCAGAAGCCACATCTTCCTGCACTTTAGTTAATCTCAGAGGTCTTTTCCAACCTAAGGAATTCTGAGATTCTGTGAAGCACCCTGCAGGCTAATAACCGCACAGCATGTCCCAATAAGGATGTGTCAAAGCACACAAGACTGCTTTGCACCCCATTGTGACAAGGCACCAAGTATGCATCTACACATTCAGTAACATACTCTGACTTTCAGTTTCAGAAGAATCTGGAAAGCACTCCTAACGCATACACACAGCAATTGCACAAAGACTCAAAGTTAAAATTCATGACCCTGATGTTAACTCAATACTTAACTGAGAACTATTTGGCTACTTAGAGATTGGCTTCTCATCTACTGCACTTTTGTCTCATCTTCTTAATTTCCAGGGCAAACTCCTACAGGACTGCAAGTTTTTCCAAACAATTACAATTCTCACTCCTTTTCCCTTTAACCAGTAGCACAAAAACTATACTAATGTGGTCAGTCTGAAGTGCCAGTTTGAGTTTAAGCTAATAAATTGCTGCTGCTCAACCAACAGGGAAAGACTATTGTTGAGAAAAAATGAGCAGTCAAGTGCAAGTACATGCTGTACACATATCAACTCCACAACAGTTCTTCCCTGCTTCCTGCAGTCTTCAGATCAGGAAATTTCACTACAATTACCCCCCAGCTTACAACTATTAAAAAACTTTCACACTAGAAAAATTTTCATTTATTAAAAGGACACCCTATGCCTAGATTTAAGCAAAGTAATATACTGAAATCCTGAATAAAATCAATACATTAAAACCCAATTATTTATAACTTATTTTACTCAGGTTTTGCACTGAGCTGATTCAGATAGGCATTTTAAATATAAAAATGACACAGCACTCCAAAGATATTTCTTAGAATCCAAATATCCAAATAAAAATGTTACAGTATAACTGATTGGAAAGTATATCCAAACTTCTCACACTGAAAGGTGGTTAAACAACAATATATTTGTAATGAATTAACAGTAATTTCTTATCACCAAATCATCATGACTTTAGACCTAGGAGTTCTCAACACCTGGGATGTTAATTTAACTTTTCTTTTCTACTGTATTATACAGCTCATAACTCCTAATTCCACATTATAAGAAAATCCTTGAGCTGTCTATACTAAAATGAATAAAATCCCTTCTGCATCCACTATAGAACACTCAATCTGCTAAGAGACTCACAATAATTCAGCAAGCTGGATTCAAGGACTTCAACTCAATTATTTGTTTTAGAACAATGATAGAAAACTTTTTTTATTAATGGAAATTACTTCATGAAGTCCCAAATTTCCACTGAATATTTTTTGTTTAAGTAGATGGATTTAAAATTGCCTACATGAGAAATAATTCTTATTTGAGGACCTTACTAAATGATTCATTTTAAACTCAGTTCTAGGTATGTAAAAATGTATTCCCATTTTATGCAAATTTGCAGCACAAAAGGACATTCTTCCTTGTTCATTTTGCTTTGCTTAAAGCTTCAATCATCAAGTAGTCCAGTGTCTTTAAAAGCGACAACGTAAGCATTAGAAACACAATGAAAAAACTCACAACTGGGAAAAAAAAACACCTCACCACAAATTTCCCTGGCTTTGGAAGTACACTAGCAGTAAAGCACGTATCAAACTATAAACAAACTGAATTATTTAACATGACCTAATACCAACTAAAAACTCTTGTGTTTCATCCCTCCTGTGTTTTCCCATACACAGATACCTGAAATCTTTCAAAACTTGTCACCTGGGAGTGGTATTCTACAATTGGGCTATAAATTACACTTTACTTCCATCTACCCAAATATGGCATTCCATTCCCACAGCCTCAAGCATCCTTGTTTTACATTCAGTCATATCAGTAGAGCTCCAAGAATACATTTTTCCACAGTAAGATATATCTACACAATTTGAGGTCTTTCAAACACGTTGTGTTCAGTACAATTTTAGAGTTACATAATACTTTGGGTGGAAGAGCCATCTTTTTCCTTGAAAATAATGAAGAGAATTAATAAAACAAATGAGAAAGGTACCAACTGCCAGCAAACAAGTAATAAAAGCAGAAGCAACATGGATAAATAAAGAAGCAAATTGTGAAGTCCTGTAGATTCACTGTAGAATGAGACTAATTATACTTGGCATACATTATACCATCTATTAAACCTCAGCTCTGCAGGATGCTGATCATCATAAATCAGTGCATGAATCTCCAGGAGCAGTCTGCATCAGTCTAACCATGATGAAGAGTGACAATCACCATAACCATTCACTGTGTACTGACCTGATAGTTGGGCTATTTATTCACAGAAATCCATTGCTTATTCATTTTCTGGCTGTAGGCAAACAATTACTCTAAATACAGCAGCCCATGGCAGACATCTGAAAACTGATAACATAAGCAGAGGAGTCCAAGGACTCAAATTCTCTGCAACCTATTTGTGTACCTGTTTACTCTTTGGGCTGGGAATTAGCCTAAGAACAAAACTGCAGCTGGACCAAAAAACCCATTAGACCCCACTCCACATAGTTCTTTCCATCAGATCCTCATTGGTGAGCTGGATACCACAGGCCCAGTTGAAGAAGCTCTGCATGCTCCACCAAGAAATAAAATTTACCCAAGAGATATGCAAGCTTACAATTTATTTTTAAAACTTCCATGTATTTTAATTTGACTATAACTTCTAAAGACTGCCTAAGTGTTAAATATTCACCCTGAGCCTCAAACAACCACACACATGAGCCCAGCTGTCAAATCAAGTCAAATATTCTGGATAGATTAAAAAAAAAAAAAAAAAATGAAAAGAAGAAAAAAAGCCAAACCAACATAAAGAAACCAAACAAACTCAAACACTGACAACTCAAGGGACAGAGAAGGTGCAGAGAAGATAAGCAGGTACAGCTAACCTGCTTTTCCAGTTAAATACACTCACTGCAAATAAATTACAACCTCCTGGTAGGATTTTTGTTGTATTAGGATAATTGGTGCTACTATGTAGATAGATACCTAAGTCTATAGACTTCAACTATATATTTGTATAATCGGTCCCATCCACACTGCAAAAGAAAGCCCGGCAATTTGAGAATTTGAGTTTCAAGATGTTACATTTGTCTACAGGCCCTTATTTTCCCCGACAGAATTTCCACCTACTTTTTTTCTCATTCTTGTTCCCAAGTTGAGTAACAAGATTACGAAAATAAACAGAATTAGTTCCTACTGTGTACCAAAACCAGTTGTTACAACGATAAAGAAGCAGCATGCATGTCTCTAATCTTAACTGCATTCATCCAAAGCTTTATTTTTCCCCCACAGAGGAGCTTAATCTTGTCAGGAGAGAGGGAGATCCTGCTTTTGCAACACTTTTTTATCAGAATGGCCCTGAATCTTAAGTTTGCTGTTATTTTTAAACAGTTTGGTCTTTGCTTTAGGTATATTTGCTAACATGATTGTCAAGAACCACAATAAATGAAGTAAGATGGGGACAAGCACCGACAGAAGCAACACTTCTGAGGTTTACAAGGAGCCTCAGAATATCCAGCTGAGCCATGTGTAACTTCCACCCATCAAGTTTTCACTCCCTCCGTTTGCAAAGGAACTTGGTAAATACAGCAAAGACTGGCAGACAAAAAAGCTCCACCCTCAAGTAGCCTTTGCTATTTGGGGCCAAAAAAACCCCAAAAAAACCTCCCAAACTTAGGTGGGACAAACAAAAGGTGGGGGGAGGAAAAGAAACACTTGTGGCGTGACAGTAACTAACTGAGCTCTGTATACTCAGAACCTATTTATTCTTCCCCATATTACATTTCCTTTCTTCTGCTATGAGGCAGAGAGGGGGAAAATGAACAACACTCCTTTATTCCTCGTCAGTCACTTCTTTTTGTTGTGATTAGTGTGGACAAACAGCAATGAAGAATGAATCTTCCCAAAAGAGGATCTGTGCCAAATTCATCACAAATTGGGGTGAAGAGAAGGAATCAAAAACGTTTTTAATGAGTGTATTTACCAGCCAGATATAAATAGTATTCATTGACCTCAACTGTGAGATGAAGTTAATACAGAATGACTCTTCCAGATTCATGAATCAGATGACACAAGGCAGACTTCTATTATCAAGACACCAAGATACAAATTTAAATATGACTACAAACACCTTTGAGCTCAAAGATCAGTAATATTCATGGGAAAAAAAAAATCTAGATACTTAAATAGCATAACTCCCCCCCCAAATTCTCTAACTACACATTCTGAAAAATTAATTCATGAACTAAGAAGTTAGTAAATTCAGTAAATAAGATCCAGTACTACCACTCTCATTCTATTACCGTACTTGACATTTTTATTAACTGAAGACAATGTCCCCAAAATTAAGAAATGTGGTAAGCCCAAACAGCCATTAAACCACATACCTGAAATAGGCCGGCAACTCTAAATAAAGAATCCTCAATAGCAGCACCATTGCCACATTCTCGGGGTAGGGGGAAAAAAACAGTATACTCTGACAAAAGTTACTATTTGTCTTCTAACACTACTAGAATGAATATTTTAAAAAAGGCAGTTTGACACCACAGCACGTGGTCTAATGCAGGGTATGAACTACATACAGTTTGCCATAGTATGCTCCTGTTACCACCTGGCCAGCAGAACTATAATTTAGTGTATCAACTGAATTTTTAATGTTAACCTATATTTTCCTTAAGCCCACAGACTTTTTCTGACTACTGACAGCTTCAGTTCCACTTCCATCTGCCACCGCCAGGTAAAGAACATCCCTCAGGTGAAACCCTGATTGTAACCACCATTCTATATCAGAGTTAGAAATTTAACAGAAGCCTGTGAACAAAAGTCTGGTTACACAGGTGTTGCTGGCAGTGTATTATGAAAGTAAACAAGCTACACAATGCACAGATAAGCTGAACTTCAAATGCTAATGGTGACACGTTAAAAAAAAAAAATCAAACCAAAAAACCAACAGAAACCATAACAACAAAACAAAAAACAGAACTAATTCAACACAAACATCAAAAGCCTCAGCGAATCTCTAAGTGTGGTACTAATACTGGCTACGACAGAGAAGGGCAACTGGAGAAGCCTTTGAACTTCGGAACTACACAAAATCCACGCCGGAGCGAGAAACTCACGGCTAGCACAGAACGGCCACGGCTGTCACAGGGCTGCACTCGCGGACAGCGCGGAAGCCGAGGCCTCAGAGAGGCTGGCGGCAGCCCCAGCCCGTCCGTGAGCAGGCCGGGAGCGCCAAGCGCACACACAGCGAGCGCCTCCGACCAGCAACTCCGACCAGCCCCAACAGGTCACCGGCAGCGGCCGTGCCCTCCTTACGCACCTTTCGCCAGCACCCTTCGCCCCAGCCCCGAATGATGAGGTGGCAGCGCTGTACCTCCCTCCTCACACCCCTTCCCGAAATACTTCCCCCCTCGAGACCATACGGGCCGAAGGAAGCGGGGGAATGTGGGGTGCTGTGCCCCGCCGCCATGGCGTACACCGCGCAGCCCCGGCAGGAGGGACGGAGGAAGGGCGACCAGCCACCACGGCCGAGGCCCAACCCCGGCGG
>PYHW01009637.1:1254606-1296302 GCA_013186435.1 Turdus rufiventris
CCGCATTTCCGGTGTGGGAGCAAAATTTTAGTTAAAATGGTGTGGCTTATATTCGTGAAACTACTGTAACTGTGATTAGAAACAATTTAGGAAAAAATGAGCATTTGGGAGAAGAAAAAGTGGGAAGAATCTAATAAGGTCTGAACTGTAGCTTGTCAGGCAAATGGAACCGCAGCAAGAGTGAGAGGGGTCTGAATAAACAGCCGAGGAAGTGTGAATACATTGGAAGAAGAAAGAAGCTCTTGTGCACCTTACACTTGATAAAAATGATAGGGAAGATGCTGCAGAAACAGTTGAAGTAATTGTTCTATAAAAGGATTAGCCTGAAATGGCTCTCTGGGGAAAATATCCCATGCAGTTATTTCTGAAATAATATTCAGATTCCCCAGTGATGGGCAAGTAAATCCTTGGTAAATCAATGGAATATTTCACAACTGAAGATTGTTGTGATATTTGCATATTTTAACATTTTTGTTTGATGTTCCCCCAGTTCTTTCCACATAAATAAATGGTTGTATTCTAAGTGGACTCCTTACAAAAGTTATTTAGAATAAACTTAGCCTAAGAGATTGATTAGCTGAGGTTCACTTTGTCCTATTTTATGAGTTTGTGTTGCTTAGATTCCTTTGAAATTAGGCTATAGAATACTTTCCCATGTAAATATTTCATAAACTATTTCACATGTCAGTGGTACAAGTATTTGAGAGTAAGTTAGCAGACCAGAGAATATGTGTATTTAAAAGCATCTATGGAGAATCATGGTAGTGGGAGGGGAGATGATCTAAGAAAGTCACACTTCATGAACACTAGAAGTGTTTGCAGTAAGTTTTACAGTTCCAGAAATTGCAACAAACCTTTTAAAGTCTCTGTTTCCTTCAAACAGAACAGAAGAAGAAAGGAAATATAGAAAAAATGCAGGAAGAGATTGAAAAACTGAAGGAGCAGTTGCAAGTCACCAAGTCCCAGTTAGAGTTTGAACACCAGGCTAATTTGGCCAGGTTGTCGAAGGTAATACATACTAAGTAATGTCTCAAAAGAATTAACATTTCAAACTGCACTCAACCCAGAGAAGTACTGGATTTCCCAATGTTGAACACTTTCAAGATTCAACTGGACAAGGTCCTGGGCCACCTTGTCTAGTTTGTGCTGTTGTCAAGAAAGGGTGGACCAGATTATCCTAGTGGATAATCCCTTCTAACCTGATATGATGGATGATGATTTTCTTCCTTGTTTTTAGAGGAAACTCTGATTTTCTGTAAAACATAGAGAGTTTTTTTTTTCCCTGAAGTCAGCTTCAGGCTTCTTTCTTCAGTCCTTTTGTTCCCCCTTTCTTGGTAGAGTTCAGCTTCCATTTTCAAAAGTACTGAATGACCAAATCAAAAGCTGGTAGAGTTTCACTTAGGGGTGCAGGCACTTTCAGAATAACGGGTCTTGGCCCTATGTGGACATGTAGAAGGTATTCTACTCATTCATTCTGTGCGTAGCTTTTGAGACGAACATCTATAACTTATTTCTCCTGCCCCCAAAACATCGTTTTGTTTATGAGGTGGAACTTGGAGTATTCATAACAGTACAGTGTAGATTTTTTGGTGCCTTGGGGGCCTCGTTTGAAGTCACTTGTCTTAGCTGAGACTCCTAACTGCAAGGGGACTACCTGGAATGTCCTGAAGCTACAGTCTGCAGTGTTACACAACAAGAATATTTCAAAACTTCTTTGTTAATCTGGGATGTCAGGGAAGATAGAAATGTGTGACTGGTTACAGTCTGCCATGACTGACATCCACTGACAACTGAGGTGTAATAATGCTACTGTCTTTTGATTGAAAGAGCAGAAGATCTTTCCCATGTTGGGTTTTTTTTTTTTTTAGGAGAACTACTACTGAAGGGAATTTGGCGAAAGGTGATGCAGTTGCTAAAAGCTGATGCAGCTGCAGGGGATGACTGCAAAGTGTATGAGGAGAAATGTATTGAAGTTCATGCAGTTAATGAAGTTCACAGAGCTGTATCAGTCTCCAGAAATCCTCTGAGCTGAAAACAGCTGGCAACTTAAAGACTGTGAAGGAGAACATGCACATTTGCATGCCCCAGCATTGGCCTTTCTTACTTGCGCACTTAAGGCCTTTGTGAGAAACAGGATGCTGAGCTAAGTGGATCTTTGATATGACCAAATAAGGTTGTTTGTGTGTTTTTCAGTGAAAAATAATGAGCTGCCAAAACTGTTTTGAAGCATACTTGTTTAGCTAGCAGAATGTATAGTTTGCTACCCTAGAATTCTTTAAAAAACTGGTGGTTTTTATGTTTTTTGATGTCACAGTATTTCCCAAATATTGAAAGTGACCGCATTCTACATGTAGTTTGGGAGCTTGAATTTGTATTGAACATAATGAAAAATAACAAATTTTTTTTTTCAAAAAAATTTCAGGAATGTGAGCAGCAAAAATCAAAAGAAGAAGAGATTCTACAATCATTCAATAAATGGAGAGACGAGGAAAGAGAGAAATTGGCTGATCAAATAGAAAAAGTGAAAGATATGTTTATGAAAGAGCTTAAGGAGTTATATTCGAGAAATTCAACCTTAGAAAATGTAAGCAATTCAAATTTTCTAACATTTTAAAGCAGGAATCCCTTACAATAGATGGCAGCGAACGTCACATATTTGAAATGTGATAAAGTTCTTCCTACAGAACTCTAAAAAAAGTGATTGAATGGTAGCTATAATTGTATCTTTGTATACAGGTATTTTATTAACTTAATTTCAGGTTGAGTTTTTTTTAATTTAAAGGATTGTTTTGTTCAAATGAATGATCTCTTCAGCAATTATGTCAGTTTTTCTTTACTCCTCAGCCTTGGAATGCCTGTTTATAGGTTAGTAGATATTGTTGTGGCTGCTGCATGTTAGGTATCCTTATGTTAATATTCTCATAAGTGTCATGGAGGACACTAACCTCTACATTATAGTCCTGATAGAGTTTGTATGTTTTCAATACATGCTTTGGAAATGCTCACTAGCAAGAGAATCGTAAAAGTATGCCTGAAAACAAATCTGCATGGCATTATCAGAGCAGCTTGTATTTTGTAGCTGCTATGTCTGTGTACTTTCACAAGTCATATTTATGTTAGATGTAGATATTATTAATTATGCAAAATTTCACAAATGCTCACAAGAAATGGGAGAAGTATCAGATACAATCTCTGCATAACTGTTGTATTCCTCCTCCCTCCTATTAGCAACTGTTAGAATTACAAAAGTCCAATACACAACAAAAATCCAATTTAGGAACACTGAAAGACGTCCCTGAATTTACAGAGGAGAAACCTCAGCGTCCTCAGGAACATCCAGATGTGGTTAGACTTCTGGAAAAACAGGTAACACTGTAACTTAATGTATTGCTTTTGACAGATTACTTGCTTGCTTTTTATTTTTGTTCATCTCTGAGTAGGATATGAAATCTCTAAGTAAAATTTTCATTCTTCTCAATGCCAAAAATAGCGGGTTTTGAAGATTTAATACTATGTAATACTATCCATATAATGGCAAACTAAGATTTATTTTCTTTATCCTTTATAAATTAATTGTTACTTATTTATTGATATTATCTTATTCTTTATGATTAAATATATCTGTCTTTGCCAAGTGTCATGGCAATTCAGTTCCAGAAGGCCCTAATAAAACATTTGTGAGCCTCACAAATGAAGCCTCATCTGTGAGGCCGCTTACAGAAAAACTGGAATATTCCATTCCCCAAAATGAAAAAGAAAATTAGGAAACTTTCTGACAGGATGTTCCAACCTGTGCCTTTTGTTTACTTTCCTGGTTTTTGGGATGTGAAGGTCTTAGTCTACTGCTGGTATTATATAGAAATCTGGTCACTTCTGCTCAACGGTGTGCAAAACTTAGTTTTGCTTTATGGGGTTTATTATTTCATAAAAGAAAATTTGCTTTGCTCTAAAACTCATATGTTAAATTTGGTCATCATTATGCAAAATATGTGAATGAGTGTTCAAAATTGCATTATTAAGAGGCAAAATGCCCTGCTCTTACTTCTCTTTGTTGATATATAGAGATGTATCCAAATGCTTATGTATTTCTCACTCACAGTGACTGCATATACAAATCAAAGAGCAAATACAGTTTCTAGAGTGATTGGTAAGAAAGCCACACTCAGATGTATAAATCATGCTAATAACTGTTCTAGACATTAAATAACTCAAATTTCATATTATCTGTCATCTTTTTGGTATTTATGCTGTATTTAGAAAAATAAAGCTGCATATATCAAACTAAATGTGCTGTTCACAAGAATTAACATGGATTTCCTCTGTGCAGGAAAAAAAGTGGATGTCTTTACTACAAGCCCTCCGTCATGACCATGAGACAGAAAAGTCCTTGGTAAGCGGCACAGCAAATCACTGTGGAGAGGAGACTTTTATTTTCTTTACCCTTTCAGTAGTTCTTGATATGCTGTAGTACATCTGCCAGATATCAAGAGTTTATAAGAGTGTCTCCTCTTAGCTGTATTTATCATCTCTATGTTTCTATTATGGTAGGATCTTGGTGTTTCAGGTAAGGCCAGGGTTGCAACTGAATTTATCATTTCAGAATCTGACAGAAAACTGAAACTCTATCTGTCTTTTGAAGAGCTTACAGCTGATTCTGTGAGCACTGTATTATACAGTATTTTCTGTGTTATGTGGGTAGGCTGAATAGTTGAGATATGACTTGCCAGCATGTTGCTTTCATCTGCCCTATACCTGCTGCTACCATGGATCTGTGGCATATGTCTCAGTCTTTTTCTTCTTCTTCCTATCACTTCTCTATTTCTTTTTCTGTTATAGCTTTCTAATGCAGAATCTGTTCAGCTTTTGCAGGAGTAAACACCATGGCTTTTTATTTTGCTTCAGTTTATATATTTTACTATACAAAGCTTTGTTCCTCAGATTTTTTTCTTTTACATCTGCATTTCTTTTTAATCTCTTTCCTGCTTTGTTTCTCTTGCTTCTTTTCCTTTCATTTTCCTTTCATCTGCGTGACCATGTAAGAAATGAGCAAATCATAGCGGTCTGACCAATGCTTCTCCTCCTCTGGCAAGAAAACATTGGGGAGGAACCATGGAACAGTCCCCAAAAAGGATGTAGTTAATGATACACCCACATACAGTGCAAGAATAGAATAAGGGAGGAGTAATGTAAGTATTACTTTTGGGATGGTGCACCTAAATAATGTTCCCTGTCTTCCACATTTGGAATTAATATACTAGGTTTATTATATAAATTCACATATCACCTCCTTATAGTATCATTAGTGGACACTATTTATAATTAAACATTTTTATAGATCTATACACTTTCTCCAGAAATCTTATTTTTAGGAAATCTCAGCACTGTGTTTTTATGTCCTTTTCTTTATATTGAGATTTAGGTATCTTCCTTGTGTAATTCAAAAGTGATCCAGACAATTGTTTTATAACATATACAAGTCCAAGTGATGTCACAGAAGACATAAAGTTTTTGCTGGGAAAAAAAAAATTAAAAGTATCTAAACGTAACACCTGCTTGTTTAGACTTTATAGCATTAAAAATATTTTTTATAGTGTTAATATGGCGTTACTTTTCTTCTGATTGCTTTCTAGCTACAGTCACAAATCGAGACAATCAAAGCATCAGCGAGAGAAGACCTGAACAGAAATAACATCTTTTACAGGAAGAGAATAGAAGATTTGGAGCACAGGCTTCAGGAGCAGAATGATCTGGTTATTAGTCAGAAGAAGAAGGTCTGTTTTGTGAAATGCTCTGTTTCAGAGAGCATAGGACACAGAGAAACACTATACTAGCATTTGGTCTTTGATATTTCTCTGATTGCATATTTAATATTCACAGTTTGTAATAGTATTGCTGGGGTGGTTATGCTCTGGAAATTATGTTGATAAATAGGAATAGATCTAGAAAAGAGACCCAGGAATGTAAACCAGGAATAGAAACACATTTGATAAAGAAAGGCTTAATAAACCAAAAATTGTTGATAGTGAAAAGGATTTAATCTGCCACAAAATAATCATAATGAGAACTAGTGTTTGAAATCTGAAAATGCATTACTTGTCACACTGAAAATAAGTTATCATATTCATTACTGTGAGAATAATTATTTATAATATTACCATGTGAATTGTAACAAGACCAAGTGCCAGATTCTCCACCTGAGGTGGCGTAACCCCGGTTATACCCACAAATTGGGGAACAGGAGGCATGAGAGAAGTCCTGCAGAAAGAGGCCTGGGGGTTTGAGGTGATGTCAAGTTGAATATGATGAGTCAGCAGTGCCCTGGCAGCCAGGAGGCCGCTGGCCAAGTCCTGGGGTGCATCAGGCACAGCATCTCCGACTGGTGGAGGGATTGTGATTGTCCCACTTTGCCGCACCTTGAGTTCTCAGCAGTTTCGGCTGCCTCAGTATAAGAAGGGCACCAGACTATTTCAGCACATCCAGAGGAGGGTAAACAAGATGATCAAAGGTCTTGCGTGCATTTTAGGAGGAGCAGATGTTGTTTTACTTGGCTTATTCAGCTTGAAGAAGGGAAGGCTAAGAGGTGATCTCATCACAGCCTCAAGGGGGGCGGTGGAGGAGGAGGTGCTGATCTCTCTGGTGATCAGTGATAGGACACAAGGAAATAGAATGAAGCAGGGGAGGTTCAGATTGGACATTTGGAAAGGGTTCTTCACCCTGAGGGTGGTTGGGCACTGGAACAGGCTGCCCAGGGAAGTCATCATGGCACTAAGCCTGTCAGAGCTCTTGGCATGTCTGGACAATGCTCTTAGGTTTCAATTTTAGGTAGTCCAGTGTGGGAATTGGACTTGATCTTGTAAGTCCCATCCAGTGTGAAATAGTCTATGATTCTGTGTTTGGAAATGAATTATTTTTGCATGAAATAAGGTTATGATTATGTTGCCTATTCCTCTATTAGATAGTGCTTCTATATAAATCAACATCTGATTTTACATATTTTGTTTGAGATAAATGTTAAACCTATACTTGAATGCTTAAAGAATGGAAAGACAAATAATAGCTTTTACATCTCCACCTTCTCAAATTTTATAGCTGGAGAAATGGAAGACTTAATCATAGATAAATTTCCTTCAATAAAGTGACCTTTGGAAACATAGCAATATGACCATAGATGTATAATAGGTTCAGAGGAGTCCAGGTTTGGTGTTTGTGAAATACAGTTGTGCAGATCTACATTCTCAATCCCTGGAAAATAGAAGGGCTTGAGAAATAGCTAACACTTTTGCAGGATCCAAACTTAATGGAAAATGAATACTACCGAGTATAACCAAACTGATAAATACAAGAGGGTCAGGTTGGAATATCTTGTGCCAGCTCTAATTGACAGTGGCTGTGTGTTTGAATGAATTGTGTTCTTCTTCTCTTTGGGGAATTGGAGTGCAGAATGTTGTTTAATGATATAGGATTCACATGTTTCCTGTTTTCTTTAGATCACATTACAGCCAGTGTATTTCCTTTACTCTGTCAGTTCAGTGCTTGTCCTGGGGTGTCAAATAGACAAACCTGTAAAGCAGAGAGAAGAACTGTTCATGCATTTAAAATCAATGTGTAATTAAACACTTCAGTGTTTCCCTGGAGTGGAAGTTAGGCTTGCAAATTGCTGAGGAAGAAAGTATTGCAACTCTTAAATGCTGAAGTGGCCTGTAAGTCCACTCTTATTTGACTTTACAACTTGCAATAACAGGATGTACAAAGCCTGAGTTCACGTTGAGACAACACAAAAGCATTAATTAAACAAAACATATATTGGGCACTGAAGTAGTATTTTTCTCCCCAAATCATAACCAATAATTTCTGTTATGGAATAGTACCGAAACTAGGTATTTTATGCTAAATATGCATTCTTGATCCTTTATATTTGTGTCTATTCATGTATCTGTGTTTTCTCCTTTAGATAAAAGAATTGTCCACAAAACCACCTCCAAATGTTAAAACATATGATGGTGAGTACAAACTGTAAGAAAAAACAGACTTAGTTTCTGATTTCTCTAGCCTGGCTGAAACAAATGTAGATATCAACCTGACTAACAAAATACTAAAATCAGTACTGGAAATGTATTTGTTTTTCACAGAGTACCTACCTGTTTCCATGCCACAATTTACAAATATCATGTTTTGTAGCTGTAAAGACTTGTAATACACAAAGTTGATTGCTTGAGTACTGAAGAGATGTGAAATAGAACAACTTTATTTTGTATTATGTAAAAAACTTCCAGATTTGCTTTATGAAGTAGATTTTTTTTTCATGCTTGACTGTCCTTAGGCTGCAGAACTCAAAAAAGGGAAAATACTGAAAGAGTAGACAAAACTCATTAACTTGTCAGTTAAGGCATAGATGTTCAAAGAATGTTAAGAACTCTTACATTTTTGTCTGTGCAATACTTTAACATCTGAAGTCTATTACAAATAGCTAAACCTGATAATAGTGTTTAAGGATGTTGTCCTGCACCACAAATACCCATATAGTTAATGCTGCAGCTGCAGTGACTTGAAGTAAGTTTATTGCAATAGGTGATGACAGATGAATTAATTCTGATCCAGTTTGGAAACCATTTTGCTGTATTAACAAGGGACTGGGTTGAGCTGAGTCAAACAGCAGGGAGTAGGTTTAGTTTGAGGAAGGTCTAGTAAGAGCATGGCCACTGGCTTTTCATCTGTAACTGGTCATATTCATTCACACTGAAGCAGAGACAAGTGAAAGTTTGTGGCACACAGGCAAATTTGCTCCTAGCCCCAAGCTGATCTGAGGAATGTAGAATTTAAGTGCAAATTCATTCCAAGGCTACACTCTATACGTGATCTATAGATGTATGAGGATATTGCAGATCCTCTCTGGGGAATACAAGCTCCAGTCAGGCTGCTCTTGACTAAGTAGCTTTGGGCCAAGACTTCTTCCCTGTGACATGAAGTCATCATGCACTCATGATCAAAAAAAAGGATCACATTCTAGTCCAGTGATGATTTAGTTAGAAATTTCTTCTCCTGATCATAGAAGTGTAAAAATGCTAAGCATATATATGGGGAGATGTACTTTTATGCTGTGAAGGAACTGTTTTTACTTCATAAATATTTTGTCTATTTTTTCTCCATTAATGTAAAAAAAACCCCTAATTTATAAATGTGAGTAAATATTGCTACATTTAAGAATCTGTATTTGTTTGTTACTGTTTACTATAATACAATTCCATTATATTTTTACTCTTACGGTGTTTTAGTGAGCACTTCTGTAGAGCGTCTTCAAGAACCTAAACCAAGTCCATCAGTTCCCCTACACGGTAAGTTTTTTTGATAGGTCCAGATCCAGTACTTTCAAATCTAACACTTGCTCTTCTTAGACATGTTGCTTGTCAAATCATAGGTCTAAGAGTAGTTACTTTGAAAGAACATGATTTGTATGTCAGAGTTGAGCATTTCCGTGAAATAACTATAAGGGTGCACTACTGAGAAGAATAAATGAAAAACAAAATAATTTGAGAATATTTCCTAAAATATGTGTATTATTGAAGCACTTAGATGAAATTTATTAAGGAAAAAAATTGTGTTTTCTAATGGAAAATATGCTTATCTGATATATGCATATACTGGATAGACACATGCATCTGCTGGATTTGTATAGGGAAACATGTAGGGATGTTTGCTTAGAAGTTTTGAAATACTGTATTTTCCATGTGACTTCAAATGGCAAGGAGTAGAAATACAGAATAAGTAATCAAAATAGATAGTTATCTTGTCCTAGTTCTTCCAGAGTCTATCTGTGGTTGCATACAGATCATTGTTTAGGTATTTTGACTTGTGGCATTGTTGTGTCCTTAAGAAGAGGAGGAGGGCAAGGGAGCTATATTTGCATTGTTTCATACTTTGTGGAAATTGTTTTGTTTTTTTAATCAGTATGCAAATTAATGGAGAGTATTGTTACCATATTAATATTCTGCGATCAACTAATTCTTTATTTTCCTTTTAAGTAATAATGTAAAACAAGCAAGCAAAATGTTTAAAAACAGTTTATTAATTTAAATTATAATTAAATATTATTTTTTCTCTTAGTTTTTAAACCTGTCACAGGGAGACTAAATGGAATTTATCTGTGAAAAATATGGATAATTTTTCTTTTTCACCAAATACAGAAAGTTCTGAAAATGCCTCTGTGGAGAAAGGGCACTCTGTGTCAAGCTTTCAATAACTTGATGAGGAATAAAAAGCTCATGTAGTGCTAATTTTAAACTATTTGTTATGACAAGAATTATTTTAAAAAGCGAAGCTGATTGTATTATTGCTAATTATTGTATGACAACATTATTTGAATAATATCAAGATTTCTTTCTAAGTCATGCAAGGTTTAGTAGTTCATTGCTTGTAGCTGTCTAAGCTAAACTATATGGATTGATATTGTTTAGACAAAAGTAATAATAAGTATAGACAATTAGGAATAGCATTTTAAACAATTAATTATTTTTCATTTAAGCCAGCCTCATTACACTGAAACAGTAGTTCTGGTTCTGACTAAGAAGTCTCACAGCATGTAGTTTAGCAATTGCTCTGAATTTAAGATTTAAGTTTTATGAAGATTATTGCTGCCAAGGACTTACCCACCAAGCTTGTCAGGCATTAGTTACTTGGCGCATTTGCTTTCATTTATACTGAGGACAGAAACAGTCCTGTGACCATTAGTATCTTTTCTACTCTGACAATTTAAATCAGCTCATTCAGATCTTTCAAAATTTCTTGCCGCTTCAAATATGAAGTTTGTGACATCTTGTGAAATTTCTCAAGGTGGCAACGGCTGTTCCTGCCATTGATACACAAAAGATTCACCGTCAGTTTATTATGAAACCTTGAAGAAGGTGTTCCCTTCAGATTCCTTTGCTGATTATTATTTTATTTATCTCTGCAGGTCTCTCTGTCTGTCCCTTTTCTTCCCTTCTGGATTGTTTTTTAAACTTGCCTTACCTAATTTTCTGGAGGTTAGCAGAAGTTATGGTGTCTTTCCCGAAGTTTTCAGGACTCTTCAAGGGATTGATTTGAATTAAGACATCATGGCTGCATCTCATGCCTTTATGAAAATGAAAGCACTTACTGGTAACTTCTGTAGACAAATTTATTTAGCACAGATCATCTTATAATTGCCTGCATATAAAATATCTTTTCTTTTTTTTTTTAATAATTATAGAAAAGGCTCTCTAATGTGAACATAAGTACACTTTTCAAAGCCACTCAGAAGCTTTTGCATCCTAGTATTCGTTCTGCACATCTTAAATATGTGTTACAAAAAGATACCCAGGCTGCAAGTGTGAGTTATCCTAGTTGTAAAGTAGGAGAATAACTGTTGTTTTATGTGTTAGTATTCCTGACTTCTTGTGAGAGCTAGTAGAGCTCATTGAATGCCATCCTGGCATAACATTCTTCTGTTCATTTCTGAGCTACATGTAGGATTTTGTGCAGATATCACTTAGGTCTTGATTTCAAAGATTACTTCAGTCTCACAAAAAGGCAACAGATTAATTACAATTTATTTTTTAAAATAGTATTTTTAAATTAGGCTTTGTCTCCTATATTACTCTTGAAATGTTGATACTTGTTGAATATTTAGTCTTTGTTAGGTCAATAATATTAGGTGGAATTGAAGACAGTTAAAAAGCAAAGCTGCCAATTAGGTTGTTCATTAAAACTTATGTCTCAGTCTACAAATATGGTGTGGACACCAAGGCTCAGCTGTCACTAGAGACATAGCTGAAGCATCTGAGGAAAATGTAGTTAAAGTACTTACTCTTCCTAGACAGTAAATAGAGAAAAGGGATGCCTTCAGAGTTTGATTCAGCTGAACTAAGATCTGAATTCTCTTTGAAGTTGCATGTGTCTCTTCAATGACTTTAGGAGTCTGAGGTGACTAGGCTCCTAACTTAGAGGCCTCAGGTAAGTGTAAAAAAAAATTCACACTTATAAAGATTGGTTTAAAGTTAAGATTTCTGCTGCTTGTGTGCAGCATGTGGCTTTCTGTTGATCAGATAGGAGAAAAAAATATATGAAGAGCATTAATTAAAAAACAATGATCCAAATTATAGGTATCACAGATGAGGTCTGGCAGCTCTTTGTATTTGTAATTTGAGTATAAATTAAGGGAGTATATAATGAATGTAGCCATGGCTTGCATTCCTTACACCTTCAAGAAATACAGTAGTTTAAAAACAACAAATTTTACATTTTTTCCTAGATTGTTACATTGCAAGTGCAGAGTACTTACTGTAGATGACACTACACCATAGATAATTTCACTGCTTCTGTTCAGGCTAAAAGTTCTTTAGAATTTCATATTTCAACATAAATAGATGGGATTTCTTCTTTAAATGTTGGTCAGAAGACTGCTTTTCCATAGTACTGTCAGAATATTGGGGGTTTTTTAGCTAGTAGATAATAACATACAAATAATATATGATATGCATGAAACATACACAGCCTGAATCCTTCATTATTGTTAAATATATTTTTCTATTCAACGTGCTTAGAAATAGTCTTCAAAAACTCTTTAAAACAGATATTTAATTATTTCTTGAAGTATGCTGGACACATAATTTTTCAGTAGTATAATTATCCACTAAGAAATTAAGGTAACCTATACTTTTGATACATCTCCTCTGTGTCTCCACACATACTAGTTGGCAGAAGAGATACTCTGGAAGATGCGGGATGATAGACCCACCACTGCTGGCCTTAATGATGGCTAAAATTAATATGGCTCATCAGATGGCCAGGAGAAGAATGTCTCTGGTAATCATAAGGCAAGGACTCCTTAAGGGGGGGGTCATCTCCACACCTGTCTGTAAACCAGAGTAATGGTTTCTCTTAAGTGTGATTCCAATGGGATGTTAATAGATATCTCTTAGAATATGTGTATAGTGAAGAGGAAGAAAAGGCTTGTTTACGTAAGGGAAGTTGGTGTTCTCAGGTGTTGCACTCCCTCATGCTTTAGCATTTGATCTCTGTTACCATGCAGTGAACAACAGTATTGCACATAACAGTAATGCATTTTGTGTCTACTCTTATAACTGTTCTTAGTAATTCCTGATTTTCATTTCCTCTGTTTCTGGTACATTGAGGAAGAGAAGCATGTACCTTTATGCCCAATCAGCAGACCATTTTCAGGTCTGAGTTCTGGGGACTGGGATTTTCCTGTTACATTAAGTCACTTTTCAAGGTCTTGTGTAGAGATGAGTCAGTCCGTTTAAGCAGAGAGCATTTGAGTAAAGTACAGATAAAACAAGAATAGATTACATCCAACTGCACAGCAACCGCCTTACTGGCTGGTAAGTCTAACCAAGAAACTCAGAGCCCTTAGTGTCCATGCAGATTAATTTAATCTTACCAGAACATTTTGTCTGTGCTTCAGGCTCTGTCCTTCTAAACAAACACATTTCAGGCTTTTGGGAATGATTCCAAACTGTGTCTGAAGACTTTTGGAGAATCTTAGTTGGTGAAGGGCAGCTGTGTGCCAGGAGCAGTAGTGTGGAGGATCACATTCCAGTGCCCAGGAATGCTCTGGCCTCTGGTAAATTTTACAGCCTTGGAGATTGAAAGACCAGAAGCCCATTTGTCTCTCAGAGTTTTGCTTTTAAATGTTTTCCTAATATATCGAGATATTTGCATCTTGTTAACAACTTGTGATGGTATAAGAAGTATTTTTTTAAAACTTCTTATTTAGTGCAAGTTCTGTGGGAGCAAATCTTAAGTCTGGTAATTGGCTTGAAAAAGTATGTGAGGGGCTGAATATCACCACTGGCATGGAAAGAGCAGCTCCATATCCAAGCATTTGTCCCCCAGATTTAATCCCCTTTATTTGGGGAATAATGGACATGTGGCAGTGTCACTTAACTCCAAACGTTCATTTCACTGTGATTACAGTGCATCTGTGTTTGTACCTGGTGTACAAGAAGTGCCAAAAAACATCTTCATGCAGCGTTACTTTCTCCCTTTCTACCCACAGAGCATAACAACCATTTATAGTGCAAGAGGTTTTTGTGAAGGATGGGGCAAATACATATAGCCCCAAAATACTGACCAATAAATTGTTTTCTCTTATAATGCCTGTAGTTGAATGCTGGAAGTACAGTTTGCATACCTGTTTTTATTGTAAACCTTATGAGACATTCAAGGTCTAGTTTTCATTGATATAAATTAATTTGTAGAAGGTGAATATTAACATTTTAAAAACCTGAATACTTATTGGTCTACATATAATAATTTTCAAGTGTGCCTTATATATGAAGTTTATAAAGTCATAAATACCCTACCTGGCCTACCTGGTGCCACTCCAGAAGTTGTGTGATGTATCAGTCAGCATTGCACCGATGGCTGAAAATTCTGAAGTATCTGGGGTGACACCATACCCCTGTGTTTGGGCAACAGAATCAATCCTGAAGTGACTATTGTATTAGGGTCTCTACAAAAATGTACCCCCAAGGCAGTGAAGAGTCATTTGCAGTGGGTTTGTGATGGTTAAGCAGGTTGTCAGCAATCAAGAAAGTTGACATCAGTGTGGTGGTTTTTTTCCTGACTTTCCCTCTCTGGACCTTGACCTTTTTCTGTCCTTTTTGTCTGGTGTTCCTGTTCTTCCTCATTATTAGAGCAGGCACCCTTGGTGCATATGCTGGAGCCTATAGAGGAGCTTTCAGAAGAGGAAAAAGGTAATGATTGATTCAGCTCAAAATATGCTGGCATGTATTTCTTGAAAACAAAAAACATTATTCGATACCTACAGTTTTTTCATTGTATTTCATTATATTTGTGTGATTTGGATGGTAACAGTGTTTGTGTCAGTCTCCTGTTTGCTATTAATTAATTACAATTCTAATTATTAATTACAATTTGCTTGTAAATGCTATTATTATTCAATGTTTATGTGAAAGTTTGACTAACTTCTTTAAAGCAGGCACATTCCATATGTCTAAAGGGATTTGAACTAAGCAGAGCAAAAATGTTTGATGGGGAAATACCCTTCACTAGGAAATTTTTGGTGCTGACATTGTTGCAATATGTGCTCACTTTTTAAACTCTGCATAAGAGGATAAAGAGTTCAGGTGGAAGGAAGTTGGTGGTGGAGGCTGGAACTGCCAGCTTTCATGAATGCATCACAGCTACCTCTACAAGTAATCTGACTTGCACCTACCCATAAGCAGCCACAGTTCCAGCCAGGGTTGTGCAACTCAGAATAAAGTTAGCCCAGCATTGGCAGCTGTTGTGCCTCTTCCAAGGAGAACTTGGAAAAGGCCACATTTACAATGACAGAATAGAAAGCACTGGTTCATCCTGCATGATATTCTTCTCCTGAAGGCAGCTAATAGTACCTTAGGTGAAACACCAAATAGCTGAATAACATAAAAATCTCTTCTGTGTGTGAAAATCAAAATCAGTCTTGAGCCCTGCAGCCAGTGAGTTTAAATTTCAAAGGAATTATGCTGTTTTGAAAACAAAATCATTGTTTGAATACATCTCTGTGTTGGGAGGTTTCCCCAGGGAAAATGCAGTGACTCTGAACAATCGAAATAAAGACTGCTTGCATTTTTGCCGTTCCTTCTGCTGTTTCTCTTGCTTGCCATCTTCTCTCTTGATGGATTGTCTTTGTTTCTTCTGCTGTGCCTAAAGGCATGGCCTGAAGTGCAGAAGAGAAAAAGAAAGAATGCAGTCTGAAAAGACAGACCAAGATTTTTTTGGTTTTGATGACAGTCATTTGTAAGGGAGAGTGTGAAAATTCTTGACTCAGAACATCATTTTCTAGGATTATGTAGGAGCTGAGACAGTCGACCAGCTGTAAGGTCCCTTGTCTCAAAAGTTAAATCTCGTATTTAGGGATGAATAAGAAAACAGTTCCTTAAATAATTGCTCTGGCAAAGAGGATTTGGCTTGAGTTAATTAGCAAGCATTTATATTGTCAGTAATTAGGATAATGCTAGATAGTCTTGTTACCCTTATTAGTATGTGGTAATAAGGAATTTAAAAATCAGTTTAAATGTATCTATTTTATTGTAAGGATTAACGTTGGAAAGAGATAGGATTTTCAGAAGGCTCCTGGGAGACTTCCACTTTAAAATGTCTCATGTATGGATTTCTGGGAGGATTTTGTAGTGAATAGTGCCATCTTGTCCTGACGGGGGGTAGTCAGGTAGCCCTGTGTTTCCTTAAGACCAGTTGTTTGCCTCTTCTAGAACTCAGTTCTCCTGACAAATCGGTTTTAATCTCATCTCTGTCAGGGACTGAGTTGTCCATGCAGTTCCCAAAAGCAGACAGGATTTCAACCTGATTATGTCCTCTTCAACACAGATCTAATGTATGACAGCTGGACTCTTTTTCAGTTTTCATTACCTGTAGTTTTTTCCAGGACACCATGGAAAGCCAGTTCCTCAAAACTGCCTAATATGTAATTTGTGCATTTTGAGGCTTTTTTGTCTTCTCTTTAGGGTGCTTGTCTTTCCCTTAAAGAAAAATGAAAATTAAATAGAACTGCTTTCTAATAAGTTGACATTGTTTACATATAGAAAAAGTGACACAATTTGTTTCAAAAATACAATATTTGAAAGTCATAAATATGGAATTACACCTTCATTCCTATCCTTGTCTGTTGGGTGGCACATGACTGTGCTGCCCTGTAAGGCATACTGGGAAGAGACAGACTCCTGCCCAAGATTTTCCTGTTGTTTCAGGGGAGTTTGGAGTGTGGTTTACAGCATGCTTTCCTGGGGTGTTTTATACTCTTTGTTAGTTTTGCTGACCACTGGCAGACAGAAGCAGCTATCAGAGTTCCACAGGTTATCGCTGCATTTACTTTAAGAGCATTCAGTAAAATTTTGTCTTGCTGGTGACACTTTGTAGACAGGTTCCAAGTGGGTGTGATTTGCTTCTTTACTCTCCTGTATGACCCTATAATACTTTGGCCTAACTTAAATGTCAATCTTCATTTTAGACGGAAGAATCTGTCTAGATGATTCTTTATTTCTTGCATAAGAGTTCTTTATTGACACAAGAGTCATTAGTGACACTTAAAGCAAGGGAAAGAGATAGGAACTTCTTTGTCTGCTTTTATGATGTTGTAGACTTGCTTAGATGAAAACACCACACTGAACTTTGTCCTTGAAAGATTTTTGAGGATGACTATTATCTATCGTATTTTCTGTGAAACAGTCTGCCTCGGACTAAGGTTTTGTCTTTACCAAGACAACTTGCAAAGGTTTAATTTCAGTAGATGATTCAGTAGTTGATCAGAGGACGCATGTTACTTGAAGCTTTTCTTAAGGAAATGTTTGTAGTATTCTGATTTGTAGTGTTCTGATTTCTGCTAGAATTTATCTTTTCTTTGGAATACCATGTTTAGAGAACTTAAGTATCAGAAGACAGTCTTTCTTTATCAGAAGTTTTCAAATGCAAAGATAAAAGTAAAGAACTTTGTAGCCAAATATTCAGCACTGTATCTTTACAGTAATTCCGTAACAAGAGAAATAAAAGATACTTGTGATGGTGAGTACAAGGTGCGGAGGCACAGATTCCAAGTGAGCTGGCTATTGTAAGCTAGCTCAGTATTTTGAAAATTACACAATTCCATGTAGATAAAAAGTGCACATATGTGTCTATGCTGTTTCTAAAGATGCATGCTTCAGTGCAGTTTTTAATTCTCTAATGTAAAGTGGATTTTTAAAATATCTCTGAACAGAACTTTTTCTTCTTATTTCAGAAACTGAGAAAATTGATATAAAACCAGATAGGAGTAACCACTATTTAATAAATGCTCTGAAGTCTGATCCTTCTTTAACTAAAGAATTGCGAGTTGTTTTGGAGCAAGCTCTGGAGGAGAAGCTGGAATCCTTGGGAATTAAAGCAGTAAGATATTGAATTATTTAAAAGTAGAGTAATCTTTGTACCACTTTTCTTCTGTTCTCTTTCCCTCCTGTACTACAGTTCTCAACCTATAAAATCCAAAGCTAAATTTCTGTGCTTTAAATAACTGTAATTCCTTAATCACTAACCTGAGAGGATGGCCATCAAATTACAGCTGTGCAGGATATGGCTACACTTGTGAGCAATGTTATCAACTTCTGTGATTTTTCTACAAGCTTTGTGATACCTGAAGTCTAAAAGAGTGTTTATAACACAATTTGTTTCCTTAGGGTGTTCGTGGAATATCGAATGATCGCTTAAATAAAATTTTGCGAGCTATTGAACATGCCAGAGAACGCAAAGAGAGGATGGAGCCCACCATCCATGGAATTCGAGAGCGTCTTCAACGCCAGCTTGGCTTTCGGGTTGAAGAGAAATCATTATCTTCTAGCAGACCTGATTCCTGTGCTCAGCTTCCTTGTGAAGGTTACAGTGGATTTTGGGGCTTATTTAATTGTTTTAGGTTTTATAACTGCTATTTAAAGTTTTATTTAGCAACATTTCTGTATAGCTGCTTTCACTGCTTTTCCATATCAATACTTGATATAGTTATGGACAACTAAACTGTTTTCTTTAAGGGTCCTTGACATTATGTTTAACAGTAAATATCTTAGCTCTGGCAAGATACATAGGTTATGCTGGGAGTGTAGCACTTTGGCAGCAAATAAGCCTCTTTGCTTTCCAGCTGATCCTCACAGATTTGAAGGGCTGAGTATGGCTGTGCTTAATTTCTGATTTTAATCAATTCAGTATTGTAAGACTGATCATGTTCCCAGATGCACCAGTAGTGGGGGCTACAGTCTGAGTCTGGTCTTGTTTTGTGATCCCAGATTCGCCAACAGTGACACCTTAGCCTCAATCCCTCTCTCCTGGCTGACTGCAGTGATAAGGGTCATCCAGCCTCTGCCTGATAACCTACCACCCCCTCATGGGTGCCATCATGGCCATATAATCCCTTAGCTACCCATCTTACATCTCATGGAAGTCCCTTCATCATATATTTCATTGCTGTAGGTCTTGTTCCTACATTATCCACCCTGTGACTACAGTCACACCTTCAATTTGGTGCCCCTATTTAATAGATATTTTGGGAGGTCTCTGTAGGGCAATTGCTCATACCTCTCCCCCACACCTTTCATTATACCACACCTACACCTTACGTGTTTCTGACAGATCATTATCCAGATTTTTACATACATGTCTATGATCAAAGCAAAACATAGTAGAGTCAGGATTAACATAGCAACAACAGGATGAAGTAGTTTATTGAAAATTCCTCTAGCTGTGAGTGGCCATCTGAAGAGTGAGTCTGACCACTGATGCTGTCCATCTTACTTCTTACTGTATTCTTGACAAGGTCCTGAGGAAAATTTATTAGATGCCATGAGGACTGAAATTCCCTTTCAAATCCAGTGGCATTGAGGTTACCTTTCTAATTCCAGCAGGCAAAGTGCCCTCATCTGCTTCCCTTATATTTGCTGTCACAGTAAATTTCACAAGTGAGAAGTGTGTGTGGTGCAGAATGTACTCTGGTTACCATATTGATTAGTTTCCATAGATAGAAGAAGTGAGGGTCTCCACCCTGCAGATCGAGCTTGCTGATGTGTGGACCAAATTTGGTTCATAATGGCAATAGTTGCTTCTACAACAAGGATAAGCAGTCCTAAGATGGTTAACTTGATCTTCAGTGAAGATGTGCTGGTATCATTCCCAGTATCATTCCTGGAAAAGGAAAGCAATACACTTTCATTTGGGTTTGTCCAGACAGGTTATCCCTTAGTGGCTAAACTTGTTTAACTGTTTGGACTAATGATTCAAGTCCCTTTTTCCAGCTCAGAATATCTCTGTTCTGTCTCTTTAAATGCAGTTGTGCTGAATCTCTCTGGTCCACCAGAGTCAGTGTGAAACAGGTTGCAGTGCCATGTTCGCAACAGGACCCCATTCTGCTGTAGTAGGGTCACTGTGGGGGTTGTGGGACCAAGCTCTGGAACTGCTTCATGTGTTGCTGAGTCCACTCCTGTGACTTTCCCTTTTTGAGCAAACTGTACAAGGGGTGGGGAATAATAGAGGAACCAGAGATGTTAGCACCAATATCCTAAAGTTCCCATTAACTGTTGTAGTTTTTTTAATCTAGACAGATTCTACCCATGCTCTATTTTTCCAAGGTGTCAGAAGCCGTCAGGCTCTGAGGAACTTAACCTCCATTGGGCCCTTGACACTTGGATGTAGGAATGTCTAAACCTAAGGCTGTTAACCCATTCTTCCCCTTTCCTGTTGTCACCCAGTATTGTATCACTGTGTTGCAAAAGTGTAACTACAGGCCCCACACCAGGGGCATGAACAGTCTGTTAACCAAAGGTCTGGTTGCATTCTAAAGAGCCAGTCTGTTAAATACAATATGTGGTTCTTTTGGATATACATAGTATACATGTATATGTATATGTATATGTATATGTATATGTGTATGTATATGTATAACAATACAATTGCAATCACAAACTTAATTTCCTGGGTCAAAACACTTGGCATAGCCAAGGATTCAATTCTGAAAGATGTCTGATCTCTGAGGACAGGCTGTAAACAAGGAGGCTTATTTTCCGCCAAATTGCTCCTCTTTNTTTTTTTTTTTTTTTTTTTTTTTTTTTTTTTTTTGGTGAAACTATAGTCTGCAGCAGAGACATCTTTAATTCTAGAAATTAAATGTGAAGGATACCAAATATTGATTGTAAGAATGACATAGATAATTTTTCTTGTAGAAAAACACAAGTTCAATCCATTGGGAATTTCCTCATTTGCCACACCTCAAAAACCATCCAAATGGTCTCCATCAGCTGTCCGCCCACCTGGACAAAGAACAGTCATCCCTGAGTATAGTTCTACACCAAAGTAAGAGATGCCATTCTAAAAACTCCCATACCTTAGATAACAGTGCTATGGGTTTGAGTTTTTGTGTCTGATGTGAACATTTCCTCAATTTTAAGGATTGAGGAAAGAATTCACATAACTTCCAAATAAACCTTATGCTTGCTGTAAGTCTTGAAATAATTTGTCTCGTTATTTTTAGACCCAGGAAGATTCTTGGAAGTGGAGTTTCCAGAAAGACACCTAGCATCACGTATGTTTTGTTCCCTTGCCTTTTAGAAGAAGACAATTTTGGTGACATGTTTGCCACACAAAAACTATTATTAAGCCAAAATCATCAACACTCTCTGGGCTGCATACATAATTTTTTGGTTTAAATTGTTACTCCATTTGAGTGTGTTATTATAATCCCTTAAAACATAGCATGTTTTTCTTTCAGCATATGTATTCTTTGCTGTGGTTGAGAAAGAGAGATATTCCAATAACTTCCTTTAGTTTCTCTCTTAGATGTTTTTTCTGACTGTGTTTAAAGCATTTAGAGACTTTGGTGACCTGATTTTTCAGTTTATTGATACTTTCATACCGCAACCAAAATTAAGTACAATATTCTATGTTCCATTCACATCGGGTACATTACTTTGCCACTTCCTGCACTGAAAAATTCCCACATCTAACTGATGTCACAAGAGACTTTATGTGACACAGATTCCTTGACCCTGAAATTTGCTTTACCTGCTGACCCATGAATACTCATCTGTGATTGTCTGGCAAAACTTGTTTTAAATTAGTTTCTTGTTTTGTAAAGATGGTTGCGTAGATGGAAAGAGTCATGTGTGTATAAGACAGCATTTTGTGATAACTTTCTGAGTTTAATTAGCAGCATGATTTATTTTGATTTTTTAATAGTTAAAATCTATGGGAGATTCTGTCTTTTTGCACTAAGAAAAATGCACATTATTGGAAAGGAAAATACAAGGAAGCTTAAATATGTAAGCTTTGGTGCACACACTGAAACCCACTGAGCACTCATGTTGTATGTGGTTTTCCTTAGAACACCACCATTCAGTTCAGAGGAAGAAGCTGATGAAGATGATGTGAAACAGTCTTATGTAGCACCAGAGAAATTGCAAAAGTGGTCAAAACCATCAAGCAGCATAGTCCATGCTTTTCAGAAGCCTTCTGGCAAATGCAATGGGGATGCGATGGAGGAAAATGGAACTGAAGAAATTGGAACACCTGCCAAAACTCCTAAAGGTTTTTCACTGCATTTGTATATGGATGTTATAACAGCTGTGCATGATTTTGCATTTCTTGGTAATATTTCTGTATTAGAAAACATAATGACAGCAGACTGCCTAGTCTTGAGTATATATATATATATAGATAAACAGTTTGTTTTTCTCTTTATGTATTACTTAGAGATGTGTATCATGCTCTTCTATATAAATGTAGAAAAAGACCCAATCTTTGTCTCTGAGAGACTTCTTTTACTTATTTTTGCTTTGGGGAAGATTTCTAGGGGCTTTACAGTAAAGTCCCTCCTTGCAAATGGAAATTGTAGATTTTTTTTTTTCTGAATTTTAGCAACAGTTATTCAAAAACTGGCCAAGCAAGTTGGAGATACTCTTTCTAACCATGGAAATAAGAACAAACCAGCTGGGGGAATTAATGTTGCACAGGCATTTTTTAAGAAAGAAGAGGTCAAAGAACCCAAGGTATAACTTTTAATATTATCATTATTACATTAAGTAATTGAACTGCATGTATGTTACTTTTTTTTTTTTTTTTAAAAAGCTGAAATAATCTTGATGCAGCAATTAACTTAATTCTCCAAGACAGTTTTGGAATTATAGCTAAGTAGTCTTATTTGGTATACCTGCACTGGTGTATAGAAAAGTGCTAGCAAAGGACCAGTGGCAAGTGACTTCATCCACACTGTTTTTTAGCTTAAACCTTTATAGTTTGGCGCACTACAGCTCAAAGTTTGGGCATGGTATCATTCTTCTATTCTAGCTAGCAGCCTAGAGAGTCCTCCTTTACTTGTTTACTTAGTGTCTTGTTTTGTTAGAGAAAAAAAGGAATTTGCTTATCTGATATTTAAATACATTATTACTAGAACTTTATCTAATATGGGTCTCTTAAGTACATTTTAATGAGAGGATAAATTGGTCTTTGTTCTGCATCAATCCACAATCACATACTGCTTTCAGACTACATCAAATCTATTGCTGTCCATTGAGTATGGCATGTGTTCACCAGCAGAATATTAGCACAATGGATTCTTTACCCCTCAACCTCCTAAGGTCTTCTCAGTTTAGAGGTCTCTAATTGGTACACCATTTTGCTGCAATTTGGGATGTTTGCCTGAACAATTTTTAAAAGGAGCAAAAGTTACTCCAAATGAGAAGTCAAGATAGTGATTTTTTTCAGTTTGAGTAGTTGTTACTAGATTGAAGTAAAAAGACAGATACTACTTCTAGCATTCAATACAGTATTTTTTCACTAAATTAGCAAATAATAATTACTGAGAGTCCTGTTATCCATAATAAAACTGATGATACCTTAGGGCTTCCTGACTGTGAGTTAAATCTGAAACTCATCAGAAACAGGGACACTTGTATTTTATTTTCCAGAAAGGGGTGATTGTCTTAATCAACTTTGGCCATGAGGGTAGCATAATCCCATTTAGCCTGTGTCCTTGCAATTGCCATTGATGACACCTAAGTTGTCCTTTGGCTGTGTGGGAGCTGCAAGTCCCACCAGACTCAAAATTATCAATGCAGACATGACTATTACAGTGCAATTTTATATCTAGTGTTGCTTCCAACTTCTTTGTAATGTTAGATTTTACAAAATCATAATATGTTCACAGTTAAATTGGCAGGATTTGTAAAGATCTTTAGATGGTGGGTCATTGTGTTCAGGAATTTGGGCTTTAAGAACAAAGACCTGTAGCAAAATAAACCTTAAAACCTATGTTTTAAAAATGCAGTGGTTTTCACAGATAATCTCTCTTCCCACATCTTTCAAGCCCCTGAACCTTAAGGCAAGTATTGGGGGAATTAAATCCCTCCTATTGTCATAGAAGGTTGAGTTTGAAACCCCCAGAGAAGCCTGAGCTTATAAAAGTCCATGGGACCACCCCCCCAGCTTCCCAGGGTCCTAAGGAAATTGGTTGATATAGTTGCCAAACTATTCTTCCATGATAATGGAAATGTCATCTGTAGTCTCTGACTGAAAAAAGGAAAAAGGTTTTAAAAACATTTTAAAAAATGTTTTTAAAGCATTTTTTTAAAAAAAGTTTTAAAAAACATTTTTAAAGAAAGTAAGAAGGACAACCTGCAGAACTAGTGGCCTATTAGTCTCACTTCTGTGCCCAGAAAGATCAGGGAATAGATCCTTCTGAACAGAAAATTAGACTATAATGAAAAGACAGTAGGTTTAGATTAGATATTAGGAAGAAATTCTTTACTGTGAGGATGGTGAGGCACTGGAACAGGTTACCCAAAGAAACTGTGGATGCCCCATCCCTGGAAGTGTTCAAGGTCAGGTTGGAGGGGGCTTTGAGCAACTTGGTCTAGTGGAAGGTATTCCTTCCCATGGTGGGGGAGTTCAACTCCATGATCTTTGATGTCTTTTCCAACCCACACCTTTTCATCATTTTATGAAAAATATTGTTGCTGTAATTAATTTAGAATACATTGTGTCCCTGATCCTGTATGGACAGGATGAGTTCAGAATAAGCTTATGAAACCAGGGTCGGCACTGCTACTTTTTTCCTGGAATCTTTACAGAAGAACTTACCATCTTGTATGCTTTGGTAATTATATGCATATATTTATGCTCATGTTTATATGTTTAATGTAGACATCCTTATGTAAGTCCATAGCAGTTTTGATTGGTGCCGTGTATTTACACTCGATAAAAACTGAATTCTGTTTGAAGTTGATGAGTTTATCTCTATTTTTATTTTATTTTAATAATCATTTGGGACTTCTTGAATGTTTGAGGAAACTCTTCCTCCAGCATTTCTCAATATATGTGACTGACCTTCCCATTACCACTCCCTTCAAATGCAGATAATTTGAAACAGCACAATAATGAATTCTGGTATGTTAATAATACAGCACACTGAGCAGATCTGTCAGTTTTTGAAAAACTGTTTACAATGTTAAAATGGAGTTATGTTGCAAGATAAAGCATTACTGCAGTCTCTTCCCCACTTTCGAGACACACAACACGTTCATATTTGTTGATTTTTCTCTAGCATATACATACCTTACATGTTTTCTAATAGCACCTGAACCCTCCTTCTGTGCAATGGAAACACCATCTAGATCCTTACTGTAATACTGGAGACTCCAGTGAAATAAGGTTTTAGCTTTGTGAGAAACCACTGTTTGCTTTGCACAGTTAAGCTCTCTAAAAATAGCTCAAATCAATCGAACCACGTCTGACTGAAAAATAGAGAAATGCTGTAGCTCTTCTTGCTAAAGCTGAATGAAGATATTTAGTTGCCAGGCAGATGAGGTAAGAGGAACCATGGACTCATTGCCTTCAGGTTTATCTGTTTAAATTGACTCTCATTTTGTGAACTTAGTATACAAATCCACCACTTAATTAAAATATGCTTGTACATGCTGACACTGAGTCTTGAGGGGAATGTATATTTAAAGTTTGAGCACCATGTATGTGGTTTTTAAAATTTTCATTTAATTTTCTCTTTAAAGAACTTAGTTTTAAGTTGAAAACGCCTTTATTGCAATATTTTTCCTAGTTTGACTACAGAATGCTTGTAAACTGCACGTTGCATGTCGCATCTTTATTTTCATGTAAGTAATCTACATTCCAATGCTTAAAGGACTTTAATCTCACTGGAATATCCCAGAAAAGATAGTCCTTTGGTTTTGGAATGAAAACAGTGAATTAATATCATTTAGGTAACTGAATTAATGTGGATTTTAAATGATGATAGATTTCATAAAGGCCATGTGACAGTGCATTTTTCTTTAGCAGTTTCACATTGCTGAGTTTAGGAAAGAACTCAGCACAGCTTGAACAGACAGAGGAAAAATGCCTGTTTCTTTTGTCTCTATTAGCTCACAGAAGCTGTTGAAGATGATTGGGCTATTTCATCAGTAGAGGAAGACATTTTATTGATGAAAGATGACAGAGATCAGAAGGCGATGACAGTTCAGAAAAACGAGCCCAATGCTGCATCTGTGGTACATGCATGGGGCCTTCCCAAGAAAAGTGTGCCAAAGGAGGAAGGTAACATATTCATAAGTGACTGACCCACCTAGAGGAGAATTAAGTACAGAGTATTACACATTGTAATTCAATACATGAAAAAAAGAAAAAGAAAAGAAGAAAGAAAAGAAAAGAAACAAGAAAAACTCAGTCTTTGGTTTCTTGCCATAGAAATATGTTTTTATCATATATGATTTATATGATCTATGATACATAAACCACACACTCATATAAATATATAGAGATGCCAACTTATATTTGAGATTTAAACCATAATATTATCAGGCTTCAACCTCATCTTAAAAATTAATCATCCGAGATTTTTTTTCTTCCCAAATTTAAGGGAGAAAGGAAATCACTTTGTCTTGGGAATAATAACAACATTTCAGGCTTGTTTGAGATATCTAACTGACTTACCAGGCTGAGATAAATGTTTGAACTAGTGCTAAAGCAAAAGCCTCAATCTTACATATAGTTTATGCAGTAGTTTCTAACCCTAACATTTCAATGCATGTGAAGGTTAAAGCTGTGTCAGTTACATAACGATACTTCTGGTTATTTTTGAAGGGAAAGTAAGGTTGACACTGTCTGTTTGTACTGTGCTTTATGTTCTGGGAGAGAAACAATTACATATAATCAACACGTGTCATTTCCTCACTGGTTGCAATTTGGGACTTCCTGAAGTCCACAGGTGTTTGCTCACATAGCATGTCATTTTATCTTATAGACAAATACAAAGTGAAAATATCCCCAGGAGAGTATTCATCACTAATCATCATTTTGTCTGTTTGTTTTAACAGGCCTTCATGAAGCTGATAATACAAGCACGTTAAAAAGCAGCTTAGTCACTGTGACAGACTGGAGTGATTCTTCTGATATATAATTGTTCCATTCCTAATGGGAGGTTCTGCTGGGGTTCAAAATGCAGGTGAAAACATCAAGTGTTTACTAGTAACTTCTCTCATCGGTCCTGTAAGAACAAGGAATACTGTTTACAGAGCTCTTGTGTCTTTCAGTCTGCCTCTGAAAAAGAATATTGAAATATGCATTACTAGCTATGTGTATTTATTGAAATATGCATTACTAGCTATGTCTATTTGGAAGCAAAGTAATTCTTCTCTCTCTTTGTGGCAGTTTAACCCCAGCCAAGCCCCACACAGGCACTCACTCGCTCCCTCACCTGTGGAACTGGGGACAGACTTGAAAGAGTAAAAGTGAGAAAACTCGTGGGTTGAGATCAAAGCAGTTCAATAGGGAAAGCAAAAGCCACACACACAAGCAAAGCAAGGAATTAATTCACTGATCCCCATGGGCAGACAGGTGTTCATCCATCCCAGGAGAACAGGGCCCCATCATGTGTAATGGGGACTTGGGAAGACAAATGCCATCACTACAAATGTCTTCCTCTTCCTCCTTCTTCCCCCCCACTGTATATACTGAGCATGATCTAGAATGGTCTGGAATATCCTTTGGTCAGTTTGAGTCACCTGTCTCACCTGCATCCCCTCCACCCCCAATTTCCTCACTGATGTGGTGGTATGAAAAACAGAAAAGTCTCTGTGCAAGCCCTGCTTAGCAATACCAAAAACATCTCTATCATCATCTCTGTGTCCAGCACAAATCCAAGACACAGCCCCATACCAGCCACGGTGAAGAAGATCACCTCTATCCCAGCCAAAACCAGCACACTCATGAGTTCAGTGGTGAAAGTCTCTTTCATTTCTCTGAGGTAAAGGTTTTGCCTCTAATGTTTACATTAAAGATTGAAACTGGTCTTGCAAGAAAGCCTGTTAACCGATTAACAGAATATACTGCAGTGTATTACTTTATACTATTTTTAATGCATATTTTCTTGTATTCTATCATGAACTTTATATGAAATTGTCAACATTTTAAAGAAAATATGTCCATGTATTAAGCTATTAAGTTTCTACCATGGTTTACAATAAATGCCAAATGAAAAGAGAAAAGCCTCAGCTCTAAAACTGATCATCATTAAATGCCTTCTATATGAGGTAGTTGATTTGTTGGGGTTTTTTTTTTGTGTTGGAGTTGAGTTTTGTTAGTATAAAAGGACAACTGGAAAAAATTACAATGTCAAGCCACAATAAGGAAAGTACTGACCTGCACTGCAGAAATACTTGACATTTCTGTTTTGTCCATATTGGCTGCCTTCTTAAAAAAACATAGCAGTATTTCTACTTAAATGAAGTACAAAAATAATGTAAAACAAAAAGAACCTTGAGTTTGTAGTTCTAATGTAATTTAGATAATATCAGAACAAAACTTTTTCTATACTGTGCCATTATTAAATAGGACTGTTCATTTTTAATATTTACACTGTTGTCTCAAAATAACCAATTTTTATTGAAACCCCACAGGTACATCAGTTCGAACTTCACGACAAACCTGAGTTTGTGTCTGATCTGAGGCACTCAGTCTAGAAAGCATTTTGTGGTTATTTGTAATCTCTCTTCTTACTTATTGACTTGTACAAATACTCCCTCAAAAGTCATCACATTTCCATGGACAAAGAAAAAACACTAGCTGAATTTTTGAACTGCAGTATGCCAATATGATGTGTGTGATGCCATTCCCAAAAGCAGCTGACATGACAAACGGAATTAGTAAATACCTCATTTATTTTTTTTCAAGAATGCAACATCAGCTCATGATTTCCAGGTACAAACTTTACAACACCAACATCAATCTTAAAATATTATATAATAAAATTTACATCAATATGTAAAAAGCTGCAAGTTAATATTTGTAAAAGTCATTAGTGGTAAGTACATGGGGGTTGGGGTGGGGGGAATCACTCTGAATGAAACGTACAAAATCATGTTTAAAAACGCTTTGAGTCTTCCAAGAGTGCAATTAAACATAAGCGTTCTTGTCAAAGTGCTTGGGTGGGGTTTTGTCAGGGACACTGTTGTGGACCTTTGTACGAGAAGACATCACAGATGTGGCTCCATTATAGGCATACCCCCTCCTGAGGAGAAAAAAACAACCATTTACAGCTCATCCCACATACAGTTGACATCTCTGCATCCAGGCATTCTAGTAATAAAGCTAGAAGAAATGAATGGGAATGTACCTACAAATTTCAGGGGAGGGGGCACGTCCCTACTCTGTGTGGTCCCATTCTAGTTAAACACTGCCACTCCAACAGATCTTAGGTAAATAGTTACTCCCTAAAGCTGTTCCTCTTTGTTATCACCCCTCTTCAGCTGCTGGAGGTCTCACTGCCACCACTGCTTGCTTTTGATCTGATGATTTGAAAACAAAGAAACTTTCTATTCACACCTGTAGAGTCACCTGACCACTTTTCCTACATCAGTGAATACACTGTTTTGCAGCTCTAGTAAATTTATGAAATACACACACATATATATATATATCACAAATAATTGTTCTGAGTCAATAGCTTTTCTTATTTTTATTAACAGTGGACAGAGCATTATCGTCAAATACCCTTATTTTCTTTTGTCCACACAATTTTTCAGAATCCCATTATAAAGTGTTTTGGAACAGTAATCAAACTGCATATATATAGCAAGTAAAAATGCCAAGATATTGATTTCTTTCAGTAAGTACAACTTGTGTTTTACCTTGCAGAATTACTGTTTTCAGCTATTGAGAAGCAGAATATAATGCCACCAATTATGCAGAGTGAAGCTCCAGCCCATCCAATGAACAAAGCTGCTCCTAATTCATACCTACAAGAAGTCAATAAATGTATTTAACAAAAGAGAGCATGGAATTGCCAGGTTTATTTCCAGGTTAAAATACCTAAATATAGTATTTTCCTTGAATAACTTTCCACTGACACATAAATTATTCACCACAAAATCAGCAGCTCTGCCATTCACCCACGTTCTTTTCATTATTTCCCTCTGACTCAGGAGGCAAACTCTGTCCCTGCAGTACACTTGGGCAATGCTTCTCTCCCTGCTCAGTCAGGGTTAGGGGTTAGGGTTAGGGAAAGGCCTGGTATTTGTGCATCTCCTCCTGGATTGCTTTGTTGTGGGGTTGTGTCATTCTTTGGCCGGTTTACAGGACCAGCTTCTCCATTTCAGTTTTGTTCCTGTTGGCTCCCAAAACAAACTGGACTAAGGCTTTTGCTGGGCCAGAGACTACAAATTCTGCCTACAACTCTCCTTAACTTTTCCCTCTGGCTCTCAGGATCTGACTTCATCCTTCATCATCCACACACCAGCCTGCTTAAAACATGAGGGTTTGTACATATGCATAATATGCATATGCAATATACATGCACCTATGTGCTATGTATGCATATACATGCACAGGTGTGTCTGGTATAAGCATTTGCACACACAGGTGCATGTTCCAGCATCTTTCTCCTTCTCTAGTGCCTGTGGCGGGATTCTATCTGGAAGAAACTGCTCCCAAGCATATCCATGGGCACAGCTCCCAGTTACCTGCAATGATCCCCTCTCTGCCTGGGCCAGTCACAAACTGCTGCCAGGAACTGCTCCATTTGTCTCTGGGAGGAGACAGTGGTGCTTTAGGAGCATTATCCCTCAAAGTCCATGTTTCTAAAGCAACAGTAGGAAATTAAGGGAAAGAAGGGCATTGGAAAGAGATTATTTTCTTTCCCCTCAGTGCTGAAGCTTCAAGACAAGCAGCAAATCATGGATGCTCCTTGTCTGCTCCATTCCCCAGCTCTTTGCCTGAGCACCACTCTTAAAGCACTTTTAGGATGACCTGTGTTAGGCTGCACCCCAACAGCTTCCAGAGTCTCCTATTTCTCACCTTCAGAACACACTTGTGTTTCTCTTGCTCTTCTCTGCTGCAGTTTCCCCTTAAGGAGACCTTTATCTCCTCCAGACTCCTGGGATCCTGCACAGAAACATAGGACCTTGCCCCTATCCAGCCACAGTTATCAACCAGGAGTTTGTGCTGTTCGAGCCAATGCTACTAAATTCATTTGCTGTCAGCTGTGGTGAGGCAGCCAAATAAAAGCCCCTGCTCACAGTCTGCCTGTGCAACTGCAACACTCTGTAGTTGCACTTCTCAGCTGGTTCTGAACATTTCCATGTGCACAGGCCCTAATTCCACATTACCAAAATATCTAACTGAAAATACCTGTCAGCTATTCTGAAAACCCTGTACCTTTACAAAACAGCACTGCTGAAACACTCAAGAGCCCAGTGAGGTGTTAGAAGACTCCAGACCATAAATCATCACTGGACCAAGAGGCACATGCAAGATTTGTGAAGAGTACGTGAGGATCAGGTGCACAGATTGTGAAGGCATAAACACCCAAGGATTTCTTTGTTCAGGCTGTCTCGCTAGAGACACCAAGCTCAAGCTGAAATAAACTGACAGAACCCTTCCTCAACACCAGCATGGGACTTATGGACCCAACCCTCAATTTAAACTGCTGGGAGCCATAGCATGGAAAACTGTCCACCCAGTCCTGTTTCACTTCAAAAACTGTCAAACCTGTAAAATTTTCATTCTACTTATGCTCACATTTCCAACCACTTTGCTATGGTTTTCACATGACTCAAGGAGATTTCTGTCTCTCCAAGACAGGGGGTTCTCTGACTAGAAGGAGAGATCCACATTGGAGCTCATCACCTAAGATCCCATTATAGTCAACATCCAAGACATACAAAGTGCACTTCTAAAACACTTTCAAGGCACCTCTTTCATTGACCTGTAACAGCAGATCAAAGGGATTAGCTCAGATGTGAGGTAAGCTCCCTCCTGGGGATCCCTCCATCCCTACAGGACTGCCAGAGCACACCTAAGGTATGAAGACCAGGATTAGGCTCCCCACAGAAGTTGATGCAGATCACCTGTGCTGGAAAACAGAGCTGGGCCAATATCTAGGAAGGCTGTTGAAGTAACAACTTATTTGGCAAGACTATTTGCCTAGAAAGTGGAAAACGTAAGTTTCCATATTTTTATCTAACAACACAAAATGGTTGACCAGAAGCTGAGGGACTTAAGGAGACCAAGCACTGTCTTCCCTTCCTGAAACTCTTCAATTGTACAAGAAGGAAATAATGACTATATTTGATAGAACTGGGTAGAAAAGGGGTACCTGAGTGTTACCTACTAGTTGGGACAGAAGACATGGGTTTTGGCATTAGTAGGTGGGATTGTCTGACCTTTTGAAGCAACATTCATTATTATACCATAATTAAACAGATTGTGTGTATGGCGCTTCTTGGGTGACTGCCACACTGCCAAGTGAAAGAGTTGGAGAGCTGTCCTGATGGGTCTTTTCTCCACATCTTCAGACAACACATCCTTTCTGATTTATACTGGTACTTAGGAGGAAAACTCAAAATTTTCAATTGCATATCAATGTCTATATGGGAAGTTAGATAATTTGGATAAACAAACCCATTTATCAATAAGAATGATCACGAACTGTGGCAAGGGAATAAAAAATAATAAAGACTATAAGAGTTAGGGTTTTTTCAATTAAAAATAGCAAAGAAGGCTGGAGGGAAATCCTAATGGCTGATACAAGGTGCTGAATATCTTATGTCATTTGTTTCCCTCTAAGAGTATCTCAAGCCTGTCTTTGACACTGCCATAATAAATAATATATAATAAATAATAATAAATAATATAATAAATTCAGGAGGGGAATGTTTAGTAAAAGCCAAAAGGTCAAAACCGTCTCTCAATGAAGAGACAATTCCAAATTTCCACAATATAATAGAAAACATATTAAATGCAATGCATAACGAAGTAAGGGTTCTGATGCCTAGAAAGATGGCAACAAAATGGAAATTTTACATCAGTTGAGAGAGGAAGGAGTTGAATGCCACCATTAGCTCAGCCTGATGCAAGGTCATTGCATGAGCTACATGCATATTGCACGACTCAAAAATTCAGTATTTCCCCTCTGCCTTTACCTTCGCAGTCATGATTATGTCTGCCCACAGCTGAGCTATGCCAGTTGTCCACAAAAAAAGGTAATCTCTGGAAAGTATGTTTTACTACCATTATTTCAATATTTAAACTGGATTTCTCACTTCTTCCCACCATGAGGTCTGTCTGTTCTTTCGCAGCAGACAAGGGTAGGAATACAGTGTAAGAAAAGGACTTCTGGCAACAACCATGGTATTTTTCACTAAGAACAGTAAGCCGGATAAATAATTAAATTCTGCCTATATAGCCAGGCTCCATTTTCTACAAAGAACCTCACATCCTTCTTTCTTTTGGAGGCCCTTCAATCCTGTCTTCACTGCATGAAATAAGCAGAAACTATAGGGGAATTATGGAGAATACTAATACATGACTGTATGGAATAAACTAATGCTGTTTCAAGACAGGAAAAACAATGCCAACCCTACTGCAAATCTAGATCCCTTTAGTGTTATTTATTCAGACTATTTTCTTTCTGTCAAAGTGAAACATAAAGACTCAGGGTTCCTTACTGATCTCTTACTTGGGTCTCAGGGAAATGTATACCCAATGTTTGACATAACCTGGAATCACTGCCAAGAAAACATTAAAATCCTCGCCATTATAGAGTTTACATCACATATGAAGGTGAAACAGAAAAGTCTGTGATGGTATAATTTACAGACAACATTTTCAGACTTGGTAGTTAAGATGTCAATCCAAAATCCAGGCATTGGTTTGTGGATTGCTGCTTTTGTAGTCTTGAGAATTCGCAGTTTTAAAGGGAGTCTTTAGGGATGCTCCTTATCTCTGGTATGAGTCCTAAAATTCTATAAATACTCACTCTCTTGAATTTAATTACAAGTATAGGCAAAGCATTTATGTTAGTGCTTATAAGATCATGGGTTTTGATAAGGTTTATGATCCAAATTTCAGTCACCTCAATAAGAAAATCTGTCAGCAAAATTCCACCAAGTCTGCAGAAACCTCTCAAGAGGAATCAAGATTGCGCAGTGCTCAACACCTTTATGAAAGCCACCATCAGTCAAAGGCTCAAGGAAATACTTTTCTCCTTTCCCTACCGAATGATGCACCTAATGAGCCCCTTTGTCTTGTGCAATCCTTTTGCTGCACCTCTGGCATCCAGGCAGGCTTCACTCCCAATTAACCCCGGCTGCCCTGCCAGCCCACAGCAGAGCTGGGCACACGGATTGAAGAGCAATCACTGTACAGCAAAGTGTTTGTTCATTGAATTTCAGCACCTGGTCGCTCCAGTTAGAAATTGTGATTAAGTAAAACTGCAGCCCACTCTCCTCCTCTGCCCAAGGGGAGAAGCAGCTGGTCTCTGTCTAAACACAGTGCACAGTAGGAAACATAAGATCTACTTTTTTGAAAGATTTATGGGTATAGGAAAGTACTTACTTTTGTGCAACAAAAGAAGGGTCAAAGAACTCAGACGTTATCCTGTTTGCATACAGGGAACAACTAGTCATAGAGCACAACCCTGAAAAGCATAAGACAAACCATTCAGTGGAGCTGGCAGCAGAGCTTTGGGCCTGACCCTGAAGTCAATGAAGTCATGGAGGATTGTTCACGGGTTTCTGTGGAAAAGAAGCTGCTCCAGTATGACTTCAAATATGCTAACTGATAGAAATAAAGTATATTTACCAGAGAGTATGAAAATCAGTCCAGCTAAACAAGCTATTTTTGCTTTAGTCTGATCGGAGCCTCCAACTTTTGTACATTTCATCCCAACCAGTCCAAAAATAGCACCGAAGAAGCCCAGGCAGACAGCGGAGATCATCAATCCTCTGCAGGCTTGGATGTAACCTGTGAGAGAAAGAGCAAGGCTAATATGAGAAGTGGGACCATGACAAGTTTTGCTACAATTTCCCTCCCTCTGTGCAGCATCAGCAACTCACTATTGCAAATGGAATCAGTCTTTGCCTGGAACAACATCACTTCACCACTGAGTGTGTTCTTCTAGGTGATGTGTGCCCTTCACAGGACATCATCACCCATGCCCAGCTCATAAGAATCATCCTATGGCATTCAGGGCTCCAAAACATTATTCCATGGGGTATAGCATCTGCAAGAAGTTGTACCCATGAGATTTAGAAGAACAACTCCATATGGTCTGCTGAGGGGCTGTCACAGTTTGCAGAGCCACCATGCGCACTCAAAGCAGGTCTTGCATCAGTCCTGTTGTGCGTGTGTGTCACAGGTACAACATGAGTGGCAGTGAGGCTGGCAGCAGTGACCCTGGCTGGGGTCCTGGGCCTTCCTGGGCTTGCCACTGATTTGCTTTGGATCCGCCCTGGGGGCCCCCATTCTGCAAGGAAGTCAGCCTCGCTCTCCGCTCCAGGGACAGCAGCAGTCCCTTGGCATAGAGCAAATCACTGCCATATTTAAACCTGGACAAACAGCTTGCACCTGGCTTCAGCCTCAAGCAGTTTGGCTGTGCTGCCTGAGACTGCTCCCAGAGGGACCTCCCAGGGCAGGACCCTTCAAAGGGACAATGGGCTGCTTGGCTTCTTCTCCCTTCTGAGAATATCTTGTAATTGAAAGACTGTGATAATCTCATATCGCTGCTTACGGGGTGGAACGCTGCAATCTTACACAGCTGAATAACCATCACAAGATGTTTTTCTTCATAACCTGTTGTTACATCTCATTTAAAATGAAAATGAACTCCCACTATTAGGGTATTCATTCTTTTTGCTTTGATCTCCAGTGGGTGGAAATGTTGAGAGCTAAACCACATTGTCATTGGCTATTACACCAAATTTTATGTAATAATAAATAAACAACAAAACCCCTCCAAACCCTGCATAGAAGTTTTAATATGTAAGAAAACAATATATTAAAGCAGGAACTAGAGGACATCTGATGAAAACAGGAGGCAGAAGATTCAAAACAAAAGGTGTGCTCGTTTGTAAAATGAAGCTGTGGAATTCTTTTCTACAGGATTTGTGGACACTAAGGGTTTACAGAGACTCAAAAAGAGACTGGATACGTTCCTGACATAACAATCTGGCTGGCTGGCAGGGCTTTGGGATGCAGATGGCTACCACAGGCACTTGGCCACCTTCTGCTGTCCTTTCTGCCACCTCCTTTAGCCACTGCTGAAGGTGTATCAGCTCTAGGATGACCGCCCTGTGCTTGAACAATGTTCTAAATCCCCCAACTGAATCACAGCTTTGAGCAACAAAGCACTTTGTAGCGCCCTGTTTTAGCAGGTCTGCTAAACCTGGTATCTTGTGAACACTACCTACTGGCACTTATCTACATCTACTGGCACATAGACAGACTTCTTTCATTTGCAACATGCTTCTGTAGCCCACCTGCTCAAGAAACACACAGTCAATGATATAAGTGTGACTGTAACACGGTTCACGTGTTGAAATGTAAGAGAGAGTGGTTTGTGCAAGACTCAGGTTTGAAAACAGCAAACTTGCTTTGTTATTTTTTGCTATGGGCATCGAAAAGTTGGCTTATGCTGCTTTAGGTGGTGTGTAATGTATTTCTTGTTGCAGACAGGTACAGGTAAAGCACGAGATGAAGACTGGAAAGGAAGCTATTATTTTTGACAGGTCCAATTTATTGACAGTGTTAGTTAGCTAATTGACACATTAAAGTGCTGAACCATGAACATGCTTACCCAGAGGTCCTCTAAACTTTTATTTATGTCTGAACCTCCTAGGAAAATCAGTAAATATTCACCCCAACTAAAATATCCAGCATTTGCTAGTAACCACAGGGCTGAAATACAGTTTTTCCTGAAGGTCAATACACAGTTTTAAAATAGGCAGAGGGTAGCGAGACAGCAAGAAATAATTAACTCACTCACTCAGAAATCATTTTCAATTATAAACAGCATGAACTGGAAGACTGCTCAGTTCTGCTGAATGAATAACCTTTCTCACTAAATAATTCACCAAATTGGGCAGGCCAGCTATAGCAGGGCTTCTTTGAGGTCATCAGAGCAATCAGCCAACTGGTACACATTTTTAAAACAAAATATAGAATAAAAACCCCCCACAATTTACACCAGCACTGTGGAAAAGCAGAAGGCTCTAGTAGTCCCACCAGGTTGACTGGAGCATTAAGAAGCATGAAAGGTTGAAATCAACCTTTTCACCAAATCTAACCTCCTATTGCTTAGATCCTAGATTCAAACTCTGTATAACACTTGGCTGGTAGAGGAACTAAACCTCTTTTTTGCTTTCAAGAAAGCAAGATTATACTGGTCAACAAGACTTTTAGGGCTTATTCAGCTTGAAGAAGAAAAGGATCTGGTGAGACCTTACAGCAGCCCTCCAGAACCTAAAGTGGACACACAGAAAAGTTGGAGAAAGACTTTTTACAAGAGTGTGTAGTGACAGGACAAGTGGAAATGCCTTTAAGCTGAAAAAGGGCAGATTTAGGTTAGATATTAGAAAGAAATTCTTTACTGTGAGGGTGGTAAGACACTGGAACAGGTTACCCAGAGAAGCAGTGATTGCCCCATCCCTGGGAGGGTTGAAGTTAGGATACAGCTTTGAGCAACCTTTACTAGTAGGAGGTGTCCCTGCCATGGTAGACAGGTTGGAAATAAAAGGTCTTTAATGTCCCTTCCAACCCAAAACATTCTGTGATTCTATGATAAGGAAAAGGAGTGTAAAAGGGAGCTGCCTGTTTTTTCACTGTCCTCCACTTAAGACTAAAACCTGTCCTTTTCCAAATGTTTATTGTCTGTATTTGCACCAGGTCCTGCAGGAAACTTGTCAAGTACATACCAACCACCCAAATGAAGCTCCCAAGAAGCAAAAAGCCATGTGTTTTAAACAGACAAGCAGACAAACATGCATTACTCATAAAGTCATGTTTAGCAGCATTCCAAGAGAAACCTATTTCAAGGTGGGTGTTTGGGTTTTTTTTGTTTGAAACAAATGTGTTTTGTCTTGCATTCAAATTAATCTTGTTAGATCTTCATCTTTCTCGCCTAACTGCTCTCACAGTTGCCTTATGCTTACAAAGACTTAGAAGGCATTCACATATTCATATCATATGACACTATGGAAAAAAAAATATATACAGTTCTGGGGACTGCCACTTTCACAATAAATGCCTCTGGTGACATTTTGCAGTCTGCATCACGTGAAGTGTAAGAGGTTGCCTTACGGATACAGCACAGATTCCTTCCAAAAGTACACACCCATTGCTTTTGTATGTCTTTCTAAGCTCTAATACCCTCTTTTAGCTCATAATTGAATTTTTGTTCAGCTCTGTTCTTGCAAAAGGTCATCAGATCCACTGTTGGAAACATGGAAACTGATACGTCCTCGTTTGGGGAGGTAGTTTCATCAGTAAATTTCCACCTGTGACCAGGGGCACAAAAAGTAAACCCATAATGACTTTAAGCCCCACAGACAGGAAGAGCATTTTTGCTTGCATACAGAATGTGGGGCTTTTAATGAGGGCTGGCCAAAGGTGGATAGGGGACCACAAGCAATTTTCTGTGGAAGCTGTTTGTGTGGAGTGATGGCCTGAAAGCCCCGCTGCTGTGCCATCCTTCAGCAAGCCAGGGAGGACAGTCCATGACAGAAACCAAAGCAAGGGTAAAGAGGAACCATCCCCTGAGCACCCCTGACCTGAACTATGACACTGCTTCTGAAGAAGGAAGGACTTCTCCTGCACTCCACAGGAGAACTCCAGCAACTGGCATAGAGTCATCGAGGTTTGGGTAGGCAGGGACCTCAGAGGCCATCTGGTTGTGCTACCTCCTGCCATGGGCAGTGACACCTCACATAGACCAGGTTCCTCAAAGCATGGTCACACCCTGATTTCTTTCCCCCTCATTTTGTCTCTGATCTCCTGGAAGACCTGAGCAGTCTCTTGGGATAAGAAGTCCAGCTTACTTAGAGGCTTCTGATTTGAGAAAAAAAACCAACAAAAACAAAAACAAAACTTCTCTAGAAGAACTACTCCGAGATGCAAATCTTCTCCATTTGTGTGACAAACAAGTGGACGAAAACCACATTTCCCTAAGACAGCAGAAATATTTTTAGGAATTTTCCAGTCATGCTCTACCACGCATGATGGGAGACTTGAGGAGAGCAACATATTGTCACTACATGTATCTTTACAGGGTTATTTTTTCTGCTCACAAACACTTCCTTGAGAACAGGAAACCAGATCTGCCCTGTTTGTGTCTTCTGAGTCCCCTAGCTGAGGATGGAGTCAGGAAGCTCCCACACTGCCAGTCACAGGGAATGAGATCCACCTTAGACATGTAAGTCTGGGCAAAGAGGAAGAGGAGGGAAGGAAGAGGCTAGACAAGGGCTGAGGTAGATCTGTCTACTTGTTGAGACACAAATTCTTTAAGCCACGAGTGACACACCGCAGCCCTGAAGTGCACTCCTCCACAGGGGAAGGGTTCAGGTGAAGAGGGGACACACACACCCACAGTCAGCTGCTGACAGGTTCCCTGCAGAGCCTGTAACCACAGGGAAGGAGGCTGGGCTAGGATACCTACTGAAAGCACCCCTGATTGCAGTGGTTGCCCCTCTGACCCCAGCCAGCTTGCCTGGTCTGTGCTGGGGGGGGCACATCACTTTCCCTCCAGCCTCTGTCTCATTCATGTTGTGCCTGGGTACCAGAATCTGGTCCCATAGCATTTAAAGATGCTGTTGAGAAACACTGAAGCCAAGAACTTCCCACTACTGACAAACAACCTGCCCTGAAGGATTGGGACAGGGCCCTTCCAGATATGCATTTCAGATTCTGTCCAAAATGAGCTGTGCACAAGGCACCTTGGAAACTCATTCTTTGTCCAACTGGAACATGCTATCCAACACACAAGGTTTCAATGCACAAGCATTTGGGGGAAAGGTGGGTAAGGAGCTTGCTTAGTGTTGTTTTCTTTTTGAAAATTTCAATGTTCCAAATCCTGCCTGCTTTGTAACAATACCTTTCTTACTTTGAAAACAGATTCACCCAAACCTAAAAGAACAGCTAAACAATGGATTCAAGAGCTCCAAAAGGCTTCGCACCAATGATCACTCCGTGCTTGCTTGCACAGAGACCCCTGTTCCTGGCCCAGTCCAGGAAACTACACTCTCAGCTGCTACACTTGGCCACAGAGTGGCCAATGTCAATGGAGGCCAGTCAGCTCTCCTGTCCCTTTGGAGGAACTGGCAAATCCCTCTGCCTACACAGGGCTGGGTCAAAAGAAGGTCTGGGAACAGCACTTCTCCCCCCGAGGGAAGCATCCCACAACAGTGGTGCTTAAGAATTTCTTGTGCTACCTCTTTTTGGTATCTTGACCTCTCTCAGCCCTTTCTATATACAGGAGCTAAAGGTTTTCTGATATTGGTATTAACGTCATGTTCATATTAATCCCAGTTACAATTGCTATTAATCTCTGTTAGTGATTAGATTAAGAGACCTTCCTTTCCTCTTAAACAGAGCTTTTGCGCCAAAATACCTTCTCGGACTCCAGTGCAAAGGGAATGTCTTGCCAGACTGAACAGTAGGCACGATCTTTTGTGAGTATCAAAGCCACTGGAACATTGCATATTGCATTAATTTATAACTATAAAAACTTAGAAAAGGTGCCATCATTTTAGAAGCCTTTCCTCCCTTTCTTTACAGTCACTTCTGAAGCTATAAACTGATGTCATACACACTTCTCCCGTTTCTGATAGCCATGATCAGTGTGGATTTATTAATTAAAAGTTTGGTTGTAAAGATTTCCTGCAGTGAACCAGTTTCCCAGTACGGCTTTTTAAAGGGCAAAAATGTTTCCCCTTAACCAGAGAAGAAACGCAGCACCAACTCAATCTTTGGTTTCAGGTCCTATAGCAAAACTCTTAGCTTTGCTTCAAAATAACACTGCCCTAAAGCTGAGCAAAGCTATGCATCCCTTCTGCATACCTTTGCATCCCTGACTGCCCCGAGCTTTTACACTGTCATTTATCAATGAAACAATTACACCTGAGTTAATAACCACTTAGCAAAACCAGCAAAGGAACATTAATTAAAACACAACGACGCCAAGGCTTGTTCTTCTCCACCGACCGTTGCATGGCTGGCAAAGCCATAAAAAAGAGGAATGTCACGACAGTCGGAAAATAAGCCAGCAAGAAAAATTTGCCTGCATTCTTTTTGTGTCAAATCCACACACACACACACACACACACTCTTCTGATGGGGAAAAAAAAGGCAGGTAGCGACAGCACGAGAAGCCAAAAGGGACATTTGGGCACCAATCTCAACTTTTTGGGAGGAAAAACCCCGCTTGCACAGGTGTGCACAAGCTGCACACGGAGACACCTGCGGGGTCCCCGCCGCCCCCGGCCCCGCCCGGCGCACCCCGAGCCCGCTGCCCCCCGCCCGGCCCGGCCCGGGAGCGGCCCCGGGACACCGGCAGCTGTGGGGTGGGGGTCAGCGGGAGCCTGACCGTCCAGCGCCAGCATGGATGGGAAGTCCTTGCAGTTGGAGACGCCGGTGGAGTCGGTCACGCAGGTCTTCCAGAGGTTGGCCCAAAAAGTGGCGGTGGTGATGACCGTGCCGTCGATGGTGGACACCTTCCAGTAGTCGGTGGGCAGCGTGGAGGAGACGAGCACCCATCCCGAGATGGTCAGCAGGAAGGCGATGATCTCCGCCGACGTGCTCGCCATGGGCCCGGCAGCAGGCGGCGGGCGGCGCGGAGCCGCGGCGATCCCGGCGGGGCG
>PYHW01009637.1:1296457-1324090 GCA_013186435.1 Turdus rufiventris
CCAAACAATCCTGGAATTTGGGGGCATTCCCCTTCCTCTGCTGCTGCTCGTGCAGGGGTGGCAGCAGCGGGACAGGTGCGTCCTTAGCATCTCCTCCCCAGCTGCAGGTTTGCATCTCGTTCCCGATGCCCCCGCGCCATCCTTCCCACAAAGTGCCTGGCCAGGAGGGAGGCTTTAAGGAACGCTTGTAGAATACAGGTGTGCCGACCGTGAGCACTCCGTATTCCTACAGGGACGTGAGATTTTGAAAGGCATAACAGGGTTTTTTAATCCTCTGAATTTCGGCTGGCCCCTGACATGATCCAACTGCACGTGATGCAGAGTTCGATACCTGTTTTTGCAATGTGAGGTGATGAACTCGGGATTTTCTGCCTCAGATTTCATGCAGTGGCATTCAAGCCTGCAGCTCACAGGTGGAGAGTTATCCACAGTGGTTTCTCCTCTTGTTTGAAGCTGTTTACTTTCCACATCAATAGCAAATATACTACTGATGTGGAAAGTACACTGCCGGTCTTTACTTTCCTCCTATTTATTTCAAAACTATTGTTACATTTTCTAAACCTTTTTGCCAGATGGGCAATCACTGGGGGATAAGAAGCCACATTTTCATCATTATTCTTCTGATGAATGCTCTTTGGTTTTGCCGTGTGGTCACAAACCCGGATGTAATCACCTTACAGACCCATATTAAAGAAAAAAAAAAACCCATTAAAAAAGAAGGGAAAACCTCATAGTTGGGTGTACCTTTGGATGTGGGTCAGAGCTCAGTGGGAACAGAGTGTTTCTTGACCTGTTAATGTTCCAGCAGGAAAAAAGGGGGTCCACAGATGCATTTGCTGACACAGTGGCTCTTTGCCTGCTCTCTGCCTCCCAGGTACCCTCTGACTTTCAGAGGAAGGAAGAGAAGAGGGAGAGGGGAAAGCTGGAGGGAGGCTTGTTTGCACAGCAGCACTGGGCATGGGGCATGCTACAGTTCCATTCAACCTCTCTACCAAGATGCCTTCTTCTCTCCCCAGGAGGGAAAAAAGCAGCGTCATGAAGATGGTGAGCCAGCCTCCAGTGTGGTGCCAGGCTGTAGCCAGTGCTCACTTCACAACACTGAGATGATGTAGATTCAAGTCCCTCCTCCATGATGTTATGATGTAGTTATCATGGGGCATGGCAGCAGAAGGGGAAAGGAAAGAAAGATTTTTTAGTATTTTCCCCCATCATAGCGCTTTGAGATCTTGCAGACTGGAATTATGTTGGTGGTGGTAAAGTAGATCAATCCAAGCTATCAGCTAGGATCTAATCAAGTCTGAGGTAGGAAACTTGAGTCCAAATCTCGGTCATCATGTTTTCTGGAAGCTCACCTATTCTTTTGTTGATAACATTGCTTTGCTTGGTGAATCCAGGGAGTAACATTTGGACAAATTTTGGCCAAGGCCCATCAGAACTTTTTGGTGCGGTGTCCTGCAATAACCAGAAAGCTGGAGTGGGTGTTGGAGGGTAGGAACACAGCCAGGACACCTCTAGGACTGAGAATGAGCTCCTGAGCCTGGGAAGGAGAAGAAGAGGGTCATCCTGAAGAGCATAGGCACTGCTCCCAGCGGGCCAGGAGAAGTGGCAGGCAGGTGAGTGACCCTGCTGAGGGTGGGCAGTCCTGCTGAAGCTGCTGTGGCTGTGATGTCCAACCACCATTTGTGCTGTCCCAGACCGTGCTGCTTTCAACAGAGCCAGACTTGGCTGCCATGTGCAGTGTGGATCCACATCTCTCTGAGGGCCACCTGCCTGCTGCAAGGGACCTCAGGGTGAGCCCATGCAGGGGGCTTAGGACAAATGAAATTATTTCAACCTCAAACCCACTCTTCTTCTACCCATAAGGACCCTTCAAGCAGGGGTAATCTATATATTTGTTCCCTTGTAAGCTCTGTTTTACCCAGAATGTTGTGAAGTGACCTCAGTGTACATGAGAACCAGACTTGCTTTAGCTGCAGGGAAAAACTCCTTCTTTCATTTCCTGATACTGTTGCTTCTGAGGATGTTTTATGTTACCAGTCCAGTTGTTACCATCTTTCTCAAATCAGGGCAAGATGTTGCACTTCTGATCTCATTTTTGGTGATGTAAACCCAAAATGACATAGTGCACAGCTGAGCGTTCACCCCAGGCTGAAGAGCAAGGGAAGTTGCAGGAGATGCACTTTCCCTGTCACATTTTCTTCATGCTGACTGGAATCTGCAGGGATAAGGCACTGGAAAACATTCATCTGGGAGGCTGTGTTTCTCCCCTGTGTAATTTTTTGAGCTTCATTCTCTTGTGCAACTGCAAGTCCCTTTACCATGAGCTTAACTCATGCATCTTCCAGTTTTCCAGGATACAACTGTCTCTTTTCTTCCCGTTGTTGTGGTAGAGACTTTAACATCCATATGAAGACATTTCTGTATCTCCCTTCAACCTCTGTTTTCCTGCCACAATAGTTCTGGCATTGGATTTGCTTACTTGGCTTTCTTACCTATTTATAGTTTAGGTAGTAGAGTGAAAGACTTGGCCTTTGTTTTGGGTGGCTTTTTTTTTGTTGGATTGTGTTTTTTGTGGGGTTTTTTGTTTGTTTGGTTGGTTTTTTGGGGTTTTTTTGTTTTGTTTTGTTTTGTTCTGGGGGCTTTTTTGGGGTTTTTGGATTTTTGGGGGGTTTTTGTTGTTGTTTTTTTTTTGTTGTTGTTGTTTTTGTTGTTGTTTTTTTTTTGTTGTTTTTTTTTTTGGTTTTTTGTTCCTGTGTTTCAGGACCAGTTATGATTTGGGAAGTTTTTTAAAGTTCCTCAGACCACTGTGGGACTGATTTATGTTTTCTTCTGTTCATAAGTTGATCATGTCAATACAATAGCACAGTTTTGTGCTGGGTCATTTGACTGAGTATGGGGTTTATTCCCTTGGACTGGAGACTGGGCTTATTCCCTTAGACTCAAGGAAAGGTGCTCATGTCTTTTTTTTAAGGAAAAGAACCCCTGTGGTTCATTTTTGTCAAGTTTCATTGACTCTTGGGCATAAAAGTGGCATTTAGGGGAGAAATATTAGTATGTGTTTAGAACAGGCTATTTCAGTTGGAAGGGACCTGTGTTGATCACCTAGTCCAGCTGCCTGACCTAAAGTTAAACCATGTTACTAAGGGTATATCCAAATACAGGCTTGGGGCATCAACCACCTCTCTAGTAAGCCTCTTCCAGGGTTTGACCATGGTCTCAGTAAAGAAGTGCTTCCTAATGTCCAGTCTGAACCTTCCCTGGAGCAGCTTTGAACCATTCCCACACATCCTATTGCTGGATTCCAAGGGGAAGAGATCATCACATCTGTCTCCATCTTCCCCTCTTCAGGAAGGTGCAAAGAGCAATAAAATCACCCCTCAGCTTCCTTTTCTCCAAACTAGACAAGCCCAGGAATACTCAGCCACTCCTCACAGCACATGATTGTATGAAAACACCGACTTAAATCCATCCCCCACATTCCCTTGATCCACTAGGTGGGTGACCTTGTCATAGAAGGATATGAAATTTGTTAAACAGGATTTTCCCTTTGTGAGCCCATGTTGACTGTGCCATTGTTCTTTAAATGCCTTTTGACAGTACCCAGTGTGATCTTCTCTGCAATTTTTCCAGGAACTGAAGTTAGACTAACAGGTCTGTAATTCCCAGGGTCTTCCCTCACATCCCTCTTGTAGATTGGAATAAGACTGGCTAGGTTCCAGTCAGCAGAGACCAACCCCAGTCTACTGAGGTTTTTGAATTACATACATTTTACAAATCAGGCTGAAATATTAATAAATAGTTGAATTTTCATAATGTGGAAACCTTTATTACAGAAGAACACTTCAGAGATAGTTTTGCTCCCAAGTCTGAAATACAGGATATTATGTTAGCTCTTGCAGGCTCAAAATCACAAGTAATCATTATTGCCCCATAAGTTAAACACCAGATGACAACAGCATTTGTTCTGCAGCCAGGATAAGCAGGCTAGGGTCGTCATGCCTTTGTCCTGGAGTAATTTTTCTTGTAATTTTACCATGCATAAGTTGGGCAACTTGAGACTCTTTCCTGGCTTTGCCATGTTATGATTTCCACCATGCCTAGAGCACTTGTGCAAAAGTAAAAAAACCCCACTTTCTTTTTCTTAGGCTGAAGGACAGCTTCCTTGTTTGCTAGGATTTTCCTGAGGATCTGGATATTGAAAAAGTAAGGCAGACTTGTGGGGAACATAGACAGGCTCATAAGACTGTCATCACCTGGGCTAGGTTAAGTCTGTTGGCAGTGCTAGATCTGGGGAGGGCACCCCAAACTGGCAGGTGTGTTAGAGGAGATTAACAAACAGTAGGTGAGGAGTTTGCACGGTGCTCTGCATCGTGCAGAACAAAGTGCCGCCTAAAAAATGAGCAACCAGATCCTCTTCCTCAAAAAAGAGAGCAAACAAAGGAATGCTTCTGTCTCACCTAAAAAAAAGCCACATCAGATTGGGAACATCAGTTAATAATCACCAGTCCTTGCTGGGGTCACTATCATTGTTTTTCTTAAGTGGTGGGAAAAGGAATTAAATTAAATTACTGCATGTCTTTTGTAAACTGCCAGGACAAGAATGATTTTTAGCTATGCAGTTCATATATTACATAACAAAAAGTAAAAAATTAATAGGAACTGACAAACCAGAGCATTTTAAAGGAGTGAAAAATTGCATTCCGCAAGCCAACAAACTTTCCCCTTTCCCTCTCTCTGTTCAGTGCATTTGGACATTACCAACCTTGTTTCTTGACACTGTGATTAATGCATTGTTTCTTTCTTTTTTCTTTCTTTCCTTTTTTTTTTTTTCAGCTTGCCTTAATATTGTTGAGAAAAGCCTGTGTTGTTCCCTGAAAGTTTGTAACACAATCTTTTAAAAATAGATATAACCTGTTTAACAAACTCAGCAGGAAATGTGAAGAAGTGCATCTCCTACTTTCCTGGAGGTGCATTCCTCCTGGCCAACAGCACAGGTGCAGCTCTTGTCTGTCAGAAGTGACCGCCACATCAAATTAAGTTTTGATAAGCACAGGTAGGTTGCTGTGGAAAGGCAGGAAAGCCCCAGATAGATTTTAAGAACATGTGGCCCTATGTAATGCAATTTAGAAAGTTTGCAAAATTTTTAGAAAGTTTTCAAAATCAAAGAATATTGTATCTAATGGGATTTGAAAGAATTTAACTGAGGTGGCAGGCAGAGAGGCAAATGGTTTTCCAGAGCAGTCGGTGCTCAGAAGTGATCCTTGCCAGTGAGCCATAAAGGCAAAGAGTCCTCACCAGTGTCTGAGTGGCAGGACAGTGTTTGGATACTGGGGGCCCTGCAGTGGGAATGCTTTCCCACCGAGCATGTCCTCTGCCCTCGTGTGCCACAGCTGATTTCTGCTGCTTAGTAAGCACCTAGTAGGTCTGGGCATGAGAAGTCTCTCATTTTTTACAGGCACCAGGATAGTTCCTTACCAGAGGACCCACAGAAGCAGACCCTCTGCAGGGAGCACAGCAACAGCACCAGGGGCACGAGTTGGAAGGCAAGAAATTCTCTGTAGGTATTAGGAATAAATTGTTTACCAGGAGAATGGTCAAGCACTGGGAACAGGTTGCCCAGAGAGGTATCTCCTTCCTTGGAGGTGCTCAAGACTTAACTGGTCATGGCCCTGACCAAGCCCATCTGATTAGATGTGTTTTGGACTAGATGACCTCTGGAGGTCCCTCCTAACCTGACTTTATTACCCTGTGATTTTGTTACCTCTCTGGAGCAGATAGAATAGCACTGGACTGCATTTGGCTTATTATCGCTCTAAGTGGCACCCAGGTGCAGTAATGATCACAGATTATATGTTATGCCCAGAACATGATTCCATGTGGTCCCTGCTACCCTGTTATTTAGCATACATGCTGAAATCTTTTTTTCACAGAAAGGTATATTTCAGTTCACGACAGCAGTACATTTAACTATTTTTTCAGCTGTTTACACATAGGGAAATTTTTCCATGGTCATCCTCTTTTCTTATTTATATTTTTAGGATGCCTCTGGACATGCTAAAGAAAACCTCAAGAGGGGAACATGCACAGAGACCTTTAGCTCTGCCAGAGTAATACCGTTCCTGAGACAGCAGAGTGGGGGGTGAGAAGAAGAGACGAACTCTTGGAAAAGAGGAACTCTTTTCCTGAGTGGATGCAGGAGCAAAGCTGTTCAGCTAACAGCTGTTCAGCTGTTTAGCTAACAGCTAAACACTCTCTCTCAGGCAGCACCTGGAGAGAGTGGTTGAGGAGATGTGAGGTGACTGGCAAGGGCCTGGAGGAGGCAGAAAGAAGCTGCAGCAGAGCATGAGTGAGGGGTGATAATTTACACCGTGCTCTTTACCTAGCCCTGCTTTGGTGTAGCCTGGCCCTCAACACACATTTGTCCCAGTTTCCAATTTGAAGGAAGAGGAAGGGGAGACAGGTGAAGGTGAGTTCCTGCCTTATACCTTCCCACCAGCATCTCTATCTGCAAGGAAGCTCTTCTACTTGCCTTTCTCTGGTTCTTCTCCCCAGTTCTCACTGAGGCTACTTATTTACTCAGGGAATGGTAGTGCCATGAAGAGGGTGTTATGGTTTACTGTCCCGCTGTTTGTCAAGCACCAGTCCCAGCTGGTGGCATAGAAAGGTTTATTTTAACCAAAAACAAGAAACCACAACCTGGAGCAAAGCAGCTTCTGCAGTGTAATTTATCTGAGAGCAAATGGACTGGGATCAAAAAAGGTCATGGTGACAAAGTGGAGTTAAAAGCTTAGATCAACATGCTCAAACAATTCAGAAACAAAAGGAATAAGGAAATAATATGTGAGAGATTCAAAAATCAATAAACGGTTTGTGGTTAGTGTGTATTTGACCCATCATCAATACTGCTCCTTTTGATCCTTTTGGTTTGATTTGGTTTCTGACGTGGTGTGTGTATTTGAAAGAAAATTGGGTAAAATCCTCCAGTGAAAGGCGGGGGTTGCCTCCAGGTATAGAGGCTTTCGGATAAAGAGGACAGATTTAAAATCCAATTTAAATTTTCTGACCTTATGAAATCACAAATAGAAGTGGCAGTAATGAGATATGAGGAGAAAAAAAATCTTAAAATGTAAGTGTCAATGTCAGCGTGTTTGTGCTGGGGGACACAATCAAGTTCCCCTTGTCTTCCCATCTACTGAGAACACTGACTATTAAAAAAATCAAATGAATCAAGTGTACTTGGAAGTTTTTTAGTGTACCAATCAACACTTCATCTTATTTTTGTGTGCAATCTGTGTGCAGCACCATGTTTTCCTATTTCTTCAATGCAATGTTCGGCCAGCCTCCACACTGACTCTCCACTACTGCGTGTAGTAAATGAAGCAGTATATTACCTAGGAAAAATTCATTTGGACTGCTTATTTTTGCTGGGTCACAGTCCAGAGTAGCCAGCAAGACATTTGCCAAGGGCAGGACATAATGTGCTTTGCCTGTTATGTTAATGCTTTCATGGTCCCATACGGAAAGTTGTTTTTTTTCATTATATTGCAGTAGTTCTACCTGGCCATTGCCCTTACAAAGAAAGAAAGAAAGAAAGCCTTTCCACTGATAATAGCGATTCAGGTATGCACTGTGGGGTTTTCTTCTGTTTTCCTCTTTGTTCAAGTGTCTTCTCTCAGCTGATTGTGGCTCATTTACATGATCATTGCAGCTTTTTAATACACTTCAGTTGCAAACTGGGTGAAGAAGGACAGAATCACTTTCGAGAACTCAATATTAAAACTAAATAAAGTTTCTTTTCTCATATCAGAAATGCATTTTGTCTTTTAGAAAATGAGAAATTCTTAACCAGTTTTGACTTAAGTTGTAGTTTGTAAGGAGAGTTTGCAGCACTGTACAGTGCCTCATGCTCATGGTGGGAAACTGAGCATGTTTCTGATTTTGGCAGTACTATATGAATTTTAAAATTGCACTGCACTTTTGTTGAGATAATGCAGCTATGTCTTTACTTGGTGCTAGCTCTGGGAAAGTTAATTTCCTTTTCTTCTCCAGTGTTTGGTGTGGTTATTTTATGTACATGGGAATCAGAAAATCTTTCAACAGCAAATTCATGTTTCAGATGTCTCTGGGTGACAGAGTGGTGGATTTTGATTGTAAATTGCTTGACAAATGCCAGTAAAATAAAAATACCAGTGGATGCCAAACATTGAGATTGGAGACATCAGTGCGTTTGGTTTTCTTTAATGACTGCTCTTTGTTTTTCTACTGAATGGTGCACTATTGACAAAAATTATTTCAGTGATGTCTGAGGATTAAGGATTTATTTGAAAAGATGGCCCAGAGCATTTTGTTCATGTGATATTCAGGGAACTGTTAACTTTTCTAAATACATACAAGAAAAACCTGATTTTGTAAGAGAGTTAGCACACGGCATGCAAAAGCTACAGCCTTGCTGCATCCATTAGTGAACTGGGCACAAATGTTAAAATTTAGCTGGAGGAAGTATTTGTGCAAACACTGAATATATTGTTAGTGTGAAGTTCTGTGCTTTAGCAGGAAATGCAAACATAATAATGCATGAAAATTTATTGCCAGCCAAAAATCCCACTCTACCTTTCCAGTCCTGTTAAATACAGGACATCTCTGGAAAGTGTGCACTTTTATGGGAGGAATTTTCCTGCCTGAAAAGGAAATCTAGAGGCATGGGCTATAGGGTACCAGCTCATAGATGCTGTGTGCAGGCTGGTCAGTGACTGGAGCTGTGTGGAGCTGCAGTTCTGTGCCAGCCATTGTCCTCACCTCACCTTCCAGTGACACGTCATACTCCTTGAGCTGTGAAAATATTGATTTTAGGATCACGTGCCTGAGCAAGTTTCAATTTTCTTCCCATCCCAAGCAGGATCTAAGCTCAAGCTGGGTATCCTCTTTGAGCAGGTATGCCCTGGAGGTTGCTCCAAGCCCTTTCTTTGCCTGTTCTTTGCAGGAGGTTTTATCCACATCGGCCACAACTGTTCTCCAGCTCGGGCAGCACAAGTCCCAGAGCTGGACATTTCTCCAGGCTGAGGATAGCTTAAGCATGACCAAAAGCACAAGTTCCTCTCTCCTGCCTTCAGGCTCTCTCTATGTAGATCCACCACTCATGTGGGAATGATGGCCAAAGGTTTCCAGCCTCAGGCAGGGGTCACTCCCCAGGGTGACCAGAGAAATGGAAGACATGACAGGTTTTGAGGACTGAGTTTGAAGTACAGAAATGAAAAACCGAGTTAAATCAAAGGGAAAGTGCAATCCTCCCCTGTGTTCAAGAGAAGTTAATTCTTGTGTTTTTCCAGAAAATCTCATGCCTGGAGAGCTGACTGAACCATTTCTGCTTGCCCACTCCAGCAGCCCAATATCGTCGTGGGTGCTTAAGGCTTCCACATAACTTGTACACCTTGGCTGCCTGTGCTCACCCCATTGAATCACAGCATGAGTGGCTCAGCAGATGGGCATCTCAGGTTTGAAGTCCTCATCCCTCTGCCCCCCTCACATCTTCACCAGTGGCTCCCACAGCGAGTGTCTTGTGCAAGCAGAAACTGCCCAGTTGCCCCGAGAATCTCACAAGCACTGATGTGTTACTTGGCTTTTGGCAGGGAGCAGCGGCATCCTTGGATGCGTGCCTGTCAGCTGACAGGCTCCTTGCCCAGATGCATTTCAGTGATTAACCTGCTGCCTCTGTCAGCTTCGGGGTTTCTATGCCACATGAGAAAAGACAGAAGGGTTAGGTTTGCTTGAACACCCTGGGACTGAAATGATGTCCCAAGAGTAGGTATCCTTCTGGATATTCAGCTCAATATCTACCACGTGGTTGGAGTGATGCAGAGCACTGTAAATAAGGCATGTAACAGCTTGTGTTGCAGACTTGCTCTCCAAACAAGGCTTGGAGAAGTCAAGGGGCTCTGTTTTCCAAGGCAGGACTGTGAGAGGTCATTCTCCTGTTTGTGCTGCCCCTGAACTCAACCTCTCTTCTGTGAGACATTTCTCGGCACACTGTTGGCTTGTGGGAATGGCCCCTGCCAAGTTCGTCAGGCATGGAATAGGTCGTTCCCTTCTCATTTGTAAAGTGTTATGGTTAATTTCTAATCAGAAGTGCCTTTGAACTTCTGAACTTTGAACTCAGTGAAGAAAGCTTTCCCTTGAGTACATCAAAGCTTGTCTCTGTTCTTAGGGAAAAGATTTATGCCACAAACTCATCATGCCAAGAAATTATCGCAAGTCCTTTATGTGGCACAGGCATCATCGATTGTATTAATATGCACAAGTAAATAAAATAAAGCCATTAGGCTAGGATGCACACCCCTGAGAGCAGAATTTGCTCTGCAGGTTTTCAAACAGGCTGAAATACCAACCACTGATCTTTCACAAAGAAAATCTTTCATGTGTCAGAACACAGCAAACAAGAACACTCATATACGTATTTAATAATTTATGTTGAAAGGATGTGATACAAATAATTTTATATATCCCTGCCTTATACCATGTCTCAGAAGAGATCAGGATCTTATCAAAACTATTATTTTTTAGATATTGGACAAAAATTATTTGGCACCACCCCCAGCAACCACAGTTTCATGTTTTCTTAATGACACTATAGACATACACATCTCCATAAGTAAGCATTACCATTACAAACTGATGAAACCAATTAATAAAATAGCAAGAGAGAAATAATGGTTTAGGATAAGTAGAGGAGACTAAAATAACCGAGTACATATACCATCCTTCCCCTGAGCAGATGAAAATGTTCTTTTCCTTTTTTTACAGAAATCTATACTAGCACACTACAAATGGTGTCTACGACAGGGCCTCTCTTTATCCACAGAATTTCTTCTGTAATAGATATTCTGACATACTGCTGTTCACTACTGTATATCCCTAGGATAATTCATTAGTAGAAGTGCGATGGGTGTGAATAATTACAACTATTCATTGGCCTCATCAGGAATTATCTAGATTTACTTGCAAAACAGAGAGGTTTTTCCTTTGTAATTCCTTTGTAGCTTTGCTTTGCAGGCCTAAAAATATCCACCAGGACAATAATTTCATTAGGATTTTGCTTTTCATCCTTTTTTCCCCCCCTTCTACACTTTCTGGGTTTAGAACTTGCTTTAGTGCATAATCCATGACAGAAGAGCTCCCAAATGAGCTGGTTGTGAATCTGTCCTTAGACAGCTCCATTCAAACAACAATTTACAACAAAGAATGGCATTCTGTGTTGATTTGTTTGTACATCAGCTGAGTTTTTGCAAGAGGGAAGTAAAGTACTTGAGTCATGCCCATTTGTTTTCAATAGGGTTGCAGTAACCTTGAACTGAGAGGTGTTTCTGAGGTTTTTTCCCTGATGACTTCCAGCATTTGATGCTGCTTTCACTTTTTTCCTTCTACGGCAGCACTCACACCTGGCAAGATAAGCCATCTCAAGCCCTTCCTGATCCTCAGATGAGTACTGAGGATAGTGTACATTTCTGTGGGCATGCTGTCTACTGTTGCAACATAATGCTTTTCACTTGAGACACCTTCAGTGACTTGGCTCTATTGTCCCAATATATTTGCAAGAGTGGGAATATCCAGAGTTACGATGGTGGCCCTGTATAATCACCCTGTCATGTGATTAATTTTGGAGTAATTTGTACTCATCAGAAGAGCTTGCCAGATTTTCTGTTAGAAGGATGAAATTGCCAGGTCATGTCAATGAGCTCTAGTCCTGTTCTGCCTTGTGTCTTCCCCCAGAACAGCCAGGCACTGGTTCACACAATTATTTCTACACTGTGCATCCAGAGATTTGCAGCCTTATTTAAATTGCCCACATAAAAAACTAACTGCCAATAGTACTTTCTTCACAAGGAGAAGAAGTGGGGCAGGTACCAATCTGTTCTCTCTCATGACCAGTGACAAGACCCAAAGGAATGGCCTCAAGTTGTGTCAGGGGAGATTTAGGTTGGATATTAGGAAAAGATTCTTCCCCCAGAGGGTGTTTGGGCACTGAAACAGGCTCCCCAGGACAGTGGTCTCAGCACCAGCCTGACAGAGCTCAAGAAGGATTTGGACAGCGCTCTCAGGCACATGGTGTTACTCTTGGGGATGGCGCTGTGCAGGGCCAGGAGTTGGACTTTATGATCCTGATGGGTCCCTTCCAACCCAGAATATTCTACAATTTCATTATTATGAGCTCAATCCTGGTGGCTATTATTATTACTATTATTATTATTATTATGATGATGGAAGCAGTGAAGGATCAACACCAGAAGAGGCAAGTCAGTGAGGGATTTACTTTCTTAATGTTGGAGTATTTTATTGAAGGTGTTAAGCAGCTGTAAATGCTGTTTCTCCAACTCCTAAACCACTTTCTGATGCCCACGTCAGAAAGGATCTCTAAATGGTGATGGTAAGGGTTGACATTTCTTTATTTATTAGTTTGCTCAGGTATTTTTTTTAGACTCTTGTTGCTTCCTAAAGTAAGACATTAGCTATCCCTGCCTGCTGGGAGCAAGGGTGAGGCTGAGATGCCTTTGTGCGTGGGAAGCACTCTTCAGACCAGAGACTCCAGAGAAATGCAACATTTTGCCCACCTTTGTAGGCTGAGACCACAGAGGCCCCACTGTATAACCACCTCCATTTGGCTGAACCATGGCTAGAAATGTGACACTGGCTTTGCACCTGAGCATGCAGACACCTTAACTGGAGAGTTTTTGTGTGGTGACTGCTTCATATATGCTTAAGGGGCAGGGTTACATCTTTGAGCTGAAAGCAACTCTTTGTGAGTGCATAAATCACATAAGAACTGTGTTTGAAGATTGTATCATATCAAGTAGAGGTGGTACAATCTCCACAGCATTTGCATCTTTGAAATGAGTCATTATTTTGAATAATGATACATGCTTGTTCTTTTTGATGTGAACAGTTATGAGGAAAGCAAAAAGGATTTACTTGAACCTTTCAAACTCTTCCTCAAGTTCCACTGGTCTGTGAAGTGTAAAGACCACTGACCAAGGCCATGTGAAGTGGTAACAGGGATTGATGATCCTTGAATAAAGTGAGTCATCGATCTGTGCGACAGCTGCCATCGGTAACAATGTGGTCTAACCACAGTGACACCTCTCTTCCTCTCCTTTCCCTTGCCAGCCAAGGCTTCATCAGTGCCTCTGCAAATGACCATTCTGCTTTGTGTTGCAACATTGATGTTAGCCACACAAAGTAATCAGAACTTCCCACAAGTTAATTTACATTTGAAGTGAAAATGATGCAATATGACAAGTGGTGTTTGGCAATAAGCATATTATAGGTAACCCTGTTCCACACTGTCGAGCATTTCCTGGCAAATGCAAGCGGTGGGATTCTGTTTAACTTGGTTGGCCAAAGCACAGATGTCAACATCTGGACTAGTCATCAGAGCTCCATGCACCATAGTCTAAGGAGTCTGCAGAGCTACTCAGCTGATAAATGTAGGGTGAAATGGGAGAACTGTGTCCCTGAATTCCTAATTCATTTTATTGACTGTAAAAGGAAGCAAAATGGGCAGATTCTTATGGAGGCATCTATATTACAAATGTCATGAGATGAAATGTTTTACTGTCAAATATTTTAATGTCAAATCCCATATTTACAAATGGGGATAGAAACAGTCTCAAAAGGTTTTATCATTCACAAATACAGGCAGGCAGGAATGTAGTGCTTTTGTATTGCTGGAGATGAATTTTGCACCCTCTACTGGAAAATACGTTCGGTGCATATAAAACATGGAAAGGGGACATAGATACAGGGAAGTCTTCTTCTCATTGATGTAGAGCAGAGTTTTTAAGTGCTTAATTTAACTATCCTTAATTTCTGATCAGTTACAAGTACTGGCACACATGGCTCCTGATTTGTGAATTTACTTGCTGCTGAAGTTAATAACCAGACTGTGACCTCTTATGAAATATGATTTCCAAGTGAATATACTGAAGCTCAAGGAAAGTAAAGATTTTTATTATTTTTAAAATTTCCACTGGTATCTATTCACCGGGAAAATCCAGATCAGAAAACAACATGTAAAGCCTGAATATAAGCTCAGCTATGGCAGTTTTGTAGTGACATTGTTCAGTTAGTGTCAAAACCAATGCAGCTCTGATCAGATCCTCTACCCAGCCATAGGAAAGCAAGCAGCAATTATTATTTCACTTGTAAGAAGAAAAAGCTCGTTTCAGGGTTACATCACAGGCCTTATCTCCCTGAACAAGCAAATGTGGCAGGCAGATAATGCCAGGGAAAGAAACGGTTGCACCTAGAGAGTCTGACCTTGGAAGAACAGTAATTTCGGCTATCAAAAAAGAGAGAGCTGATCGTTTTCCCTCTAAATGAGAGGTTCCTTGTCTGAAATTTGAAATGTGTGAAAAGGGGCATGAAAGGAGTGTGGACAGCTTTCGGGTGGGATGTGCACATTCCTGTCTCTGAATTGTCTCATCCAATTCAGCTGAATGACACTTCTTCCTATCTTCAGGAAGGAATACAGGATACAGTATAATGGAACAAGTAGTTACCAGAGTCTGATATAATGAGTCTGTACACTCTCAGTAGAAGTGTTTGCGGGAAATCTGCATTCCACTGATTTCACATGCTTACATGCTGGAGGTGTATGATCACTCAGAATCTCAGTGGATGCTGGCTAGGGATCAGTAAGTGAATAGCAAACAAAACACATCATCAGATGGATTTACTGTGTTAAAATTGTAAAGATCACAAATTACTCTTTGCCCTGCTGATGACCCTGGTCACAACATCTTTGGCAGAGTCTTAGCCAATGGTGTGAAAATGATCGCCAGAATAATCAGTTCCCTCCAGGCATTCTGAGCCTCAGAAAGAAAAGGCACTTTGCCAGGAATAAGAAATGAGATCTGTTTTGTGAAATGAGCTGTTCTTCAGGCCAGTTCTCCTCCCCATCTTGGATAAAGCAGGATCAAGTCAGACATGAGCAATGGGGCAACACATGGATATGAAAAGATGTAGACTCACTTCTTCTGGGGAAAAGGAATAACACTGGAATATACGTAAACATTCAGTGTCACACTCTTTTGCCATTCCACAAAGAGCAGGCTGAGCATCAGCTACCCTTACCCACAACTACACAGAAATGACTATAGATGTGCTTCAAGTTTTTGCATCAGTAAAAATCTGGGGTCCTATATGCAGCTCCTGCTCTGTACTGGGTATTACAGCAACCACCAGAATTCCATGTGTGATGGACTGAGTCCAGTACAAAGCTCCAGTAGCCCCCACCATTCCCAGAAACATCATTTGTTCCCCTGAAATGGAGAGCTTGCAGATCTGGCCGTGCTCTACACCCAGGAAGCCTTGACTGCTCCCTACTCCCAGCTATGCCTGTGCAATTTAGTGGAAGGTCCCATCTTCTGCAACTTGAAAGGCAGCATGACCTCCTGCACTCTAGCTGATCTTGGAACCAAATGAATTCTGCTACTAGATCTTGCAGCAACAGGGCCTATAGGCTTTCTAAGGATGGGAAAAATCTGTTCTTTGGGGACTATGAGTTTCCAAACTCTGCATAGTGACAGAGGAATAGTTCTGTTGACATTTTGATTCTCCACGCAAGCAATATGAAAGCATGGGGATGCACAGGCTGCAACAGGAGTGGATAGTGAAAAAAGTGAGAAAGGAGAAGAGAAAAACAAACCTGTCTCAAACAAACCTGGAGGAAAGAAATCTGTCTCCTCTGGACCCTGGAGACATGGAAATGTCTGACACTTCAGAATATGCTGCCTGTGGGCAGGGAAAACACAGGCATGAGAAGTAGTGGCAAGCCCTGAGGAAGAACCTCTCAGCTCTTAAGAGTGTTCTGGCATGAAGGTAGGAAGGCACAGCAAAATAGGATATATTGTAATTTTATAAGAAAGATTTGCTCTTCAATAACGCAGCTATGAATAGGGAGGAATCCATGAGGAATTTGTATTACAAGCATGGGTCTTACCTATGAACCACAGCCTGAGCCCTTTCTAATTTAGAATAGGGTCTGTCTGTCTTAACATAGTTGTTTCAAGTTTAGGGCTCAGCCTAAGCCATAAGCCACTGACTCTAAACTCCACATCTGATAGATAGACATTTCCAGTGGATGATCCAGTCTATTGACTTCATACACGTTTCTCTGGGATTCCCTGTCTCTTTTCACTTATTGCGGAAGAGCTTTGAGATGATTACCTTAGACATCCTCTTTGGACTGCTAAAATAAGTTATGTGAGCCCCACCTTCTGAACATTGCCCAACTTGAGAGGTAGTGCTGTTGCAATGAGTGACTGGCTGTGCACCTCTGGAAAAGCAACTTTCTAGACAGTGATGAACTGCACATGGTACCCACAATTTGGCAACTGTGTCATCCCCTGTCTGTGAACAGCCCCAGTGGTCACACTTGGGAAGGATTTCTCTCCTCTTAGATGATGCCTGTTTTATCCATGGGTGGTTGAACCTGACTGTTGACAAATATGGTACAGAAACAAACAAAACATCTGCTTTCATCATACTGAGTGGGTTGGCTATTGTGCCCATGGTAGGGTATGGCCTCAGATTGTGGTGTTATCACCACAAATCAAGTTATTTATTGTACTGTGGAGAGCTAGAACACAGTGAAAAGGTCACATCAGGAAAGAGGAAGGAATACACCTTTGTTCATTGTCTTCCCAGGTATTTAGATACTATGTCTGCCCTGACAGCCGAAGTGCAAGGCTTTTGAAGCATCCTTTATCCCAGAGGCAGCAGGTGGGATGAGCAGATAATGTTGTCATCCTTGCTGCAGGAGTCCATCTGATCTGCCTTTCAGGCTAAGGAGCAGCAGTGATACATTTCCTCCGTGCCTGCTCAGCAGAGAAAAGGTTGTGTCTGACCAATACCTTGGGAAACGCAACGTTCACATTTACTGTGTTATTTATGATAGGGTGAAATTTCACACGGTGTTGCAAGTCACCTGGAATGTGTTTGCCTTAGCGTGCCCTCTTACTGCTCTCAACTGAATTACAGGCATCTCTTCAGGTATCTCTTCAGGCAGATCTTGTTCACTGAATCATTTACTACCCCTGGCAGGGAGAGCAGGCAGGATGATGCTGCTCTGGTCTGTGGAACTGGGCTGTTCTGATACTCGGCAGGTGGCGAGGGAGGTGGGAGTGACAACTCTACTGCTCATCTCTTGCTGAACTGACAGCTAATTAACATGTACTTCTAAGGTGCCCACTGGGGGTAGCCCTGGATCTGTTCTTGCTACAGGACTGGTCCATCTTAGTTTGGAGGAGTTGGTGGGAATTTTTTGAGGCAAATGTATTCTGTCCAAAGTGATCTGTATGGAAATGTCTGTTCTGTTCTTTAGCATTTGGTGGGATAGTAGGGAAGTTCCAGTGTGAATGGTTTTATCCTAAAAATAATGCTTTTCCCACGCAAAATCTACTGCGAATATGTCATGTGAGTAGACCTCATATGTTGGTCAAACCATGGTGATGCTCTTCAGCTCAGTTATCTGATGAGCATTTACATGGACTCGTTTGTACTTCATGTCACCTCTATGGAGGAGGGAGAGGTTTTTCACCTGCTTAACTTTCTACCTGAAATCCTTTGCCACACTTTAGTCTTCTACCATCGCTTTTGTTTTCTTGCATAGTAATTTTTTTTCTTTTTCATAGGCTGAAGTAAAAAATGGATCACTTCTTCCCCCTTTACTGACTCATTCAACCGTACACCACCTACTTATTATTTATTTTTTATCTTTTAGATGCTTCATCTATCTCTGTGTTGTGTTGAAGAGTTTCAGATGTCACAGGGCAAATTAAATGGCCCCTCTAAAAGTGTATCTTATATTTCAAGGAACGGTGTTTTCATCTTTGAGGATTCACGTATCTCAATTGCCCCACAAATGTAAATCACTGCAGGAGATTTTTGGATATGGGGATCCATTTCCATTTTGATGAGACGGAGCAACACAGGAGCAAGCGTACACAGTAACATAAAATGGTCATCTGCCTCCCTCTCACAATGTCCCATAAAGCTGTCCTTCCTAAGGCAAGTTCCATTCCCAGTGACAGTCAGTAGTGCATTGTTTCCTGGACAGGAGCTACATCTTTGCTCTTGCAGGTTAGAGACCTGTGTATGTGGGAAATGTCCTGCCACTTTTCCCCTGCCTTTATAAAAAAATGAACCAACATGGTATTGATTTGTTACACATGCTCATTTTCCCCTATTGATTTGCCCGATCTCCTTGATGATACACTGCAAACTCTACTGGTATCATTTGGAATTGCAGAATGAGTCTACTTGACTTTCCAAACATCAGTTCTCCAGATACTATTGATTTTTCAGCCTTTCAGGGAAACTAAACGTGAATCACAGTAAGTGACCTGGTTGGTGGTGCTTTTCAGTACATGAAAGCATTTGTTTTCCTCATACCATTTCATTTTGTTTTTCACATCCGTGCCTTGCAATGGCAGTTGTACAGGCTTTATAGTTGGGAGCTGACCTTGGAAAGAGTGAGGTGTGTGGCAGTCCTCTTGTTTGCAGCAGGAATTGAGCAGAATATTGCAGGGCAGGCTGCATGGTTACATAAAGGAGAGGTAAGGAGTCTTAAGAAATATTAAAACTGTATTTAGGATCAGCTTGAAGATCAAAAAAAAGGTGCTGTCTATTGGCAAAGCTGATCTGTGGAGCCTGCTGTCCTGAGAAACACATGCCAGCTTATGTTTTGGTCAAATGAATTAATTACCACCAAAATAGATGCTGTAAGTGAAGTAAATTACATAGAGTGGACAGTGATGGTGAGGATGATGGAGGGCCTGGTAAAGACCCAGTCAGTGTGGGCAAATGCACCTGGAGACTTCAGTCTCTAAAAACCAACACCAGATAGCTGAGAGCCACCTGGATTCATATTACACCTGGAGGGGACTAAAACATTTAATGACCCCTCCTGCTTCTTCTTTATATCTTGATATAAGGGCAGAATGCAGCTTAGCCAGCTTTAGGTAAAAGATTTGCCTCAAATCTGTTGTGCAGATTCTTACAGTTTTCAGAGAGAGAAGAGGTAGTCCCAAAGGACAATTTCTTCTCTGGTCAGGGCAATTACTGTAGATTATAAAAAAAAACTAAGAAGCAATTCAAGTGCATAAGCATATAAGGCTAGTGCCATTGTAGTTGTCCTAAAGCAGCTTCCAGGGCCCTGACTTGGGGATGTGTGTCTTCTCTACCACATTTTCCAAGCCTGCAGAAAGTTTCATGTATTTTAAGGACTTTTAAGATGTCCTGTGTTTAAATACCTCAATTCTTCCTTCTGTCTAAGTTATATGAAGTTTTCTTTCAGGCCCTGATTTATTCAATTTAATTCAGGAGTGTAACTTCTGTGCTCCCTCTGCAGAGAGGTCTGGAGAGATGTACTCCATTTACCTAAAATGTGATCCCCTCCAGAGATGCCTATACAGTGCTGAAGCTGTGCAAAAAAAAAGCTGGTTGACAATGATTGTTACTCATATTACTAGTATACTTAGGGATTATCCTATTTCCCATGGCCTGCCCAAATAACAAACATGTGTCCTTTAAATGTGTCTTTTTTTTCTTTTTTTTTCCTTAAAATGACTAATTTCTCAGCATGCCACTCCAGCTTGTGATTCTCTTTATCCACTGAGTTCAGTGGAACTCCAACACCTCAGTTAAAGGTCTCAGTTTCACAGTACATCTGAGGGTCTCAGGTGAAGGAGCAAATCACCCTTTGATATAAGACACAGTCTGCCCAAGCTCTACTACACCACAAAATTCCTTACCTGGGATTGCATGAAACTGCAGCAATACTGCAGCTATGCCTGACAGGTCAAATGTCTCAGTCCATCTGGAAAGAACCACTTACTCCTCCGAGCATGGGATTGGGAGAAAGCATGGCCAGATCTCAATTTCTGCCTGGGACAAACCAGTTCACTTTAGTGGCTCACTTTTCTTTGATACAAGGAACTACAAGAGCATGCATGTTTGACACTCATTTTTAGATAGATTTTATCATGAAAACCTCTGCTTGCTGATATAAATCTCTGCCTTTACTGATGCATTATTTCTTTTAAGATGTTTTACAAAAGAAATAACCCTGAAAGTATTTATTTCTCTCCTTCATAGAGCTCAAACACCTCTCCAGATGAGGAATACATCTGAGAATTGATTTCAGATTGAGACTTGATTGACGTTCAGGACAATACAATAATTCACTGAATGGCCTTTAGAGGGAAGCAGATCCAAAGAATTCATGGAGAGATCAAGAGCGAGATTTTTGTGAAAACAGGCTGCCAGATCTTGTTAAGCAAAACCTGAAGCTGAGACACTTGGCTCATTCTTTATGTCTGTCTATAGTACTTGGTGAGATTAGAACACCCTTCACATTACTCCAGTCTGAAATTTCTCATACAGTGAAGGACACCGGGGCTATTTTGTCTTAATCTGCTCATGTCAGGAGACCTTGCTGCTTTGTTTCCTGGGGAGTCTTCCTTTAGCCTTCAAAAACTACCTTTAAAGTAGGAACTGGGCATGAAAGAGAACCATGGGATCATCTGGGACACCGTGCAAGTGGTAGTCAGCAAGTCTGGAAAGAGATACCTTCCTGTCTGATCTTATAAACTATGAGTTGAAATAAATATGTGACGTGACGTTTCCTGACTTCCGTCTGCTCTCTTGTGAGGGATGAGGCAAAAATATTGTCTGAGAAATACCTACATATGGGCACAGAGCCAAAATCTCAGAGGGTGATTTCTAAATACTACATATTTGAAGGGCTGTGGTATGTGTGACCTTGTAATTCCACCTGTTTAAAGCATTCTTTTTACATGAAACAGTGTTTTAAAGGCAGAAAATTATTTTAAAGATCTTTGGAAATCAGAAATGTCAATAAATTCTCTATGAGTATGTTATCTTCCCCTCCTATGTTCTCTTTATATCTTTATACCCTGAGCAGGCAACTTGCCAAGGCAGCTCGCCTGTGGGCTGCACTTCTGGCTGTTGTTTTATGAGGACAAGGCTGATGTCCTATGTATAGCCTGGAATGAGATAACGAGTCTGAAGCAGCCTTGAGGAAGTTAATGCAATTTTCAGTACGTGCATACTTCTCTATAAAGAAGGTCCAAGCAATGAGCTCAGGCATTGGACCTTGGTTGCCAATTGTAAAACTTTATGGTTAGCTTGGGACCAACAGTTTCTCCCCCATGTATATCTGCTCTGGAGTGTGCCCTGAGCAATCCCGATCACCAGTCTGCCCTGCTCTAATTTGTGCCACAGATGGAGCCTTCATAGATTCGTGGGGGATTTTTAAACATCAAAAGCATAGAGAAAGACAAATGGGGCCAAATTTTTAAAAATACCCCCAAACGAGCAAGCATCAATTATTGGATTTTCTTTTAACAGGTAGTGAAATGAACTACTTGTAAGTACCTTTAAAACAATGAAGAGACATGTAACAGTACAGATGAGCTATATCAAATCCATCTAATTTCTTTCTTGAAAGCTTAGAAGAACACTTAGGTGGAAAGGAGTGCTTTAATGTTGTGCAACTTGAGTTTTCCCACTCAACAAAAACAATATGACATTTGCTGAGAACATCCTAAGGCAGGATGCCAAATACTCACTGAATCATCAGTACCTTCCTGGTCATGAGGGGTCTGCAGGGATCTGTGCTGAACCTGATGCTTTTCATCCTTCATTGGCACAGCCAGCAAATAGGAACCCTGTTATTGCAGGCAGAGCTACAGCACATGCTATTGAAACAACGTCCATATAAATGTAACTATTCTCAATTCTGTCACATTATTTGTAAGATGATTTTTAGACTTGCACTCTAGCAGTTCCTGCATGACCCTTCTGAGAGCAGATGCTGCCCCAGACAGGAGGGGTCACAGTGCTCCAAGGAAGGCTCTTCTGGAGTTCCCAGGCAGAGAAAAGGAGGTGCATCCCTCTTGTAAATGAGATGTTTTACTCCAAACTTACATCAACAGGGTTAATTAGATCAGGTTTGGTGTATACCTTTTCACAGATATTGCTGAGGGAAGCTATAAACCGATTAACGTGTGCTGGGTGTAAGTTTAAGCTTTAATCGCACACATTAGCATCCAAGGGTTGTGCAAGACAGCATTTAAAATGAAACGTGAAGAAACCTTCATAACATTTTACATCTTGTGGCAACCTTACCAGGTTTGTATACTTTTACATGTCTTAGTCATAATTAGGACAGAAAATCCTAATAATATGATTTTAGGTTTTTACCAGTGAACTTTTGAATCTCTAGAAACAGGAATAAATCCATAGGAAAAACCCCACAGATAAATAACAAGATTATTATGCATTTCAAGGACAAAAAGGATTATTCACTGTAAAACCTCTCCTCTTTCCAAAGGAAGTCCAGTTGATCATGCCAGCATAAACAGCAAGGAGAACAGGAGAAAGAAGAAACACCTGTGCCTGAGTAAAGTGACACTTCCCTCTCATTTTTCTCTGTAGGTGAGAAAAGTTTTATTTTCTGTGTGGACAATAGATTGTGGATCCCCAAACCAAATTTTCAGGAATGTTTATCCTAGAGAACCACATTATACTTATTGATTCTGCCAGCAGGACAATTCTTGATGTACTTACATGAAGTTCTGCCCCTAAGAGTTGTTTCTTGGACCCTAGTTTCTGATGTAACTGGCTATACAAGAGCTTTTGTCATAAACATGTAATGAAAAATGATAAAAGTTGAAGATTGGACTTGATGATTGTGGACTGCTTTTCCAACCTCAATAATTCTATGGTTCTATAAATTAATTAATAGTAGAAAGGCAACATACAAACTCAGATAAATTATCTGTTTCTTCCTAGGTATAACAAAGAAGCTTGGAGAAGTGGCCAGCTCATCTCATTCCTAGTCAGATAATTAGGACCAGACTCATGTCTACATCGAAACATTCTTTCCAAAAGAGAACAGTGTGAGATTCATGAACTGTACAAAAGCAGAAAATCTGAATTGGTTTATGGTATAGAGGTTTCAAAAGATGCAATTAAGAGCACATTATTGATGAGGACGAATATCTGTATTAGTTCCGCAGTTGTATCAACTGACAACCTCCTGAATTATTTTGGAATGGACAGCATGAGGAATCTTCGCCACTGAGACCTTTTGCCTTTGTCATGGTTACTGACAATCTGCATCATCAAGACATTAGTTTTTATACAGTTGCAAAAAATGTTCCCTACACATACTCTTCTCAACCTTGGATTTGTTGTTTGAATAGACTAAAGTTTAAAGACTTTACTGTAAAGTTTAAAGACTTTTTCTCCTAGAAAATCTCTGTTGTCCAATGTCCTCTCCTCAAGAAACTCACAGTAGAGAATTTCTTCTTTAAGTCTATCTAAACCTGCCCTCCATCAGCTTAAAGCCATTCCTCTTCCTACTGTCATTGCACGCTTTTGTGAGAAGTCCCTCTCCAGCTTTCCTATAGGCCTCCTTTAGGTGCTGGAAATCTCCTGTAAGGCCTCCCTGGAGCCTTCCCTTCTCCAGGCTGAACAACCCCAACTGTTTCATCTAGTCTTCACAGGAGAGCTCCTTCAGCCCTCTGATCAACTTAGTGGCCCTCCTCTGGACTCTTTCCAGTAGGTCCGCAAGTCCCATGGGCACTGGAGAGAGATGGGCTCACCAAGCTCCCAGCTGCTGCTGTCAGATGTGCTTTCCTAGTCTGTGGTTCAGCTGTGACAAAGGGTTCTGGCTTCTGCCTCATCTCTGAGTGCAGTCTGACTGGACATTTTCATCCTTTTCTTCCAGATGACAAAGAGCTATAAGCTATAAAACATTCCAAGTGGAGGGGCAGGTTGCTGTGTCTTCTTGATTTTGACAGAAATTATTCCAAGCCAAGACATGCAGAAGTGACTGGTGGAGTAACTCCCAGTGCCCTGGAGTAACAGACTTGCCAAGAGCCTGCAAACCCCACCAATCCAAAATAATTTTTTTCTTCTGTTTTTTGTGAAGAAGTGTGATCAAACAAGCTTGATTGTCTTCTTCTGCCTCCTTCCTCCTCCTCCATTTTGCCATAAATCTATCCAATTCTTTTGAAGTTTGCTCCCTAGATCATAAATAGTCTGGGACAGAGCTGCTTTGTGCTTTGTGTTTGCACAGTGCCAATTACAGGACATACTCCTAGAAGCCAGTAATAGGCAATCAGCTTTTGTTTAGGTTTCAGTGATAAGTGCAAATAGAGCACAATGCCTCTCCCTGGCTCCTTTGCCAAGCACTGCATCAGAGATGCCCCAAATATGTGAATGTAGATGACAGCTGAGCAGTGAAAATATCTTGGGAAGCAGAATCAGATTCACAAATCTCCTAAGCACCCTACAGAGCTATATTTTCCTTCCAGTCCTTGTCAGTTCTAAAATCTCTGTGGTTTATAGTAAAAATGAAAGCGGCACAGACTTTACAATCAAAATACAGTTTTATCCTTCAAAAGAAAGAATATAACTTTATTTCTGGAATTACAACCTAGATATGGAATTCAATAGTATATGAACTACTGTGAAAGAGAAGCCAAACTTAAGAATTGCTATGGGTCACATTGCCAGATCTCAGTGCAGACATCTGAAGCCCATGAGAACTGAATCCTCTATGCTCAAGGCCAGTTAATCTGTTTACTTATCTGACATTAAGCACCCAAAGTGTAGTGTTTTGGGATGAAATAGCACTTACTGGGAAACAAACACTAAGTAGATAAGAAAAGGTTTCTCACAACATTTTTAACTTCCTCAATCCAGTTAAAAGCAGTGCTTCTTCTGTCGCACAAACTGCTGTCCAGTTGTACTGCTTATTTTTCACATGCCCTGCTTCTTCTCTTCCAGGATTTGTGTCCTTTGCCAGACTAACAGGCATTCAGAGAAGTGGTGTAAGGACACAGGTAAAAGAAGTAGCATTTAAAAATATTTTATATTACAATAATGATTAATATATGAAATAATCATAAGTGGACTAATAAGGCCATCACTGTTATTATTTTGTCTGTATTTTAGGACAAGAAAAATTTAGAAGAGTTCAGACTGTTTGTGTAGTTCAGACTAGCAATGTAGATTTCTTAAGGCAGCATGCTTGGGATAAAGCACTCACATTACCTTATCCCAACTGATGTTGCCATATGTTGCACATCCCCCAAATTTTGTTCTTGTACCAGTAGAATGTGATTTCCATAGCCTTTTTCTGACATTTTCTTTCCAAAGTATTTGACAATCTGTTTCTAAAAGGAGGAACTTTTGTTGGCCTCATGAAGTCTGGGACTGATGTAATTCCATAAAAATCTGTGGAGTTTCCCTGGCATTGAAACTGCAGTAATTTAGGAATTACTCAGGCTTTGCATTTCTTGGATTTTGCCAGTAGGAACTTGGAACTAGCAACTCAAAAATTACTTTTAATTGCATCCGGAGATCCCCATTTACTTTCAAAGATACAATCTTCATCGTCACGCACTCTGGATCAGCACACTTGCATTCATGTTTAGAAGCTTAATTACGCATCAATTACATGGGGGAATTTTGAATGAGATTTGCTGTTCCTTTTGTTTCATGGATTTGACTAAAACATTCTGTTTATTTTGGTGCCACTCTCATAGCTGGCATGACTGATTTATCTGATGACTAATTTATTTGACTCCAGCCGGAGTAATATACTGCCAACATTTCAACAAAGGACTCCTTTTGGAAAGGGTTTATAGAGTTTTAGTACTCTCTAACTATTAGACATTTTACGAAAATGTCCATTGATTCCTAAGAGCTGCCTGATAATGATACAGCCTTCAAAACTGAGCTTAGTCAGCCCTTCCTTTTGATTAGTCTTTTTGCCCACTGTAATTGCTTTTCCACCAGTTTGGGATTCATGAAGGACCTTTCAAGAAGTGAAGCATCTTCAACAAGGGAAACAAGGGACGACTTGAATTTGTGTGCACACATGAGCACACAGAGTATGTTTTATGTAAAAGATTGATCAAAGGAATATGTGGCAGGCTGTTTTTTAAATAGTTGGCACTACCTCTTGCATGAGTGAAATGCTGACTCTCAGCAAATACCCATCAGAGACTTGTTTTCCATACTCAGACTCATCACCACACTATAGCTAAAGAACATGGATTTCAGGGGCACCTAAGCTGTGTGGAAAGAGAGGATGACAACGTTTTTCACATCAGGGGCAGTCTAAGTCCTGGTGAAATAAAGGTGTATTCAGTGAAGACTGAATGATGTAAGATGAAGAGGGGATCCTTTATGGATGACAGTTTAAAGTGTCACAATGTAAAGGCTGTGGTGCTTTGCCCCTGCAGCAGATTTTGGTGAAAGTGTTGCTCCCTTCAGGCACAGACCAGAAGAGAGGAGAGATGTGAAATATGGGAAAATTAGCTGCAGAAAGAGAGAAGGAAATTGCTTTCCATGTGCTCTCATGTTTGGATTGAAAGTTCTAGGAATTAATTGCATCCAACTGATCTGAGGTATGGGGATCTAGCTGTAGATATCTTCTGAGTCAGGACAGGATTCAGTTGAATCCTGCCTAATATGTCCATACCTTCACTAATCATCCATCTGCTTCACTGTAAATAGGCATGTCTAGACCGCTCCTCTGACCTGCTGTAGGCATGTCCCAGGGATAAGACAGAACCTGTCCCAGAGGGGACAGGATTCCCTGTTCCTGTTTCCTATAAAGTGATCAGCTAATGCACAACGTTTCACAACACTGATGTCTAAAGTGGTCTGGGATAAATCCTAAACCTCTGCCTAAGTGCTGCAATTTTAGCACCTCAACTATATCCAGCTTCAGGTGCCTGATGAATCAGGATAACATCTGCCAGCAGGAATAAAGGGGAACTGTAGGACCCATAGCATCAAAGATTCTTACATGTGATAGAAGGAGGATAATATATAGCTTGAGTACTTCAAGGAGTTTGGCCTGTATTGTCTTTCCCTGTCTCCTGGGCCCCCCTTCTGTTTTGGACTCTTTCAGATATGCTAGGAGAATATTGTTTGGCAGTAAAAATAGCATGGAGAAGTGAAATAGGATGAATGTCAGTTTGCTGCCTTTGTTTAGGGCTGTAGACCTCTCACCAACATCTAGGCCAAATCATGGGCATCAAATGTGTTGCACAGAGCTCATTGTCACAGAGCAAAACGCCCACTCCAAATTCAGAAAAAAATTAGAAAATACTTATTTAAAAAGTGCAAGACAATTTAATATCAACTGGCCTTTGCAGATCAAAAGTTCAATAAAAGATCTTTGTAGACCAAGGGGTACTGACAAATGGATGCTAGCTGCTGTATAAATTGTATTTTCTGAATTATGGCTTTCCACCATAATGGGCTGCAAATCCCAGAGAGAGAAGAGGTGAAGACATCAAATGGCATATTTCACTTCTGGCACTAGAACTGAACATGGAGTATAAGACTGAGCTGATTCAGGTATCATAGATATCATAAATATCAGAGGTAATCACAGGGTGAAACAACTGCAGAATAATAAAAGTAAGCTAAGGGTTAGAAGCAGGCTGTCCATAAAAATAGGCAATTGTTTTCAGGACAGAATGATAAAACGCTAATTTTTAATTCTTTGTAGTAATCCAGTCTCACAGT
>PYHW01009637.1:1324140-1338909 GCA_013186435.1 Turdus rufiventris
CTACAGTTTGTCTACTCTTCTTTAGACTAAACAGTCTCAACTCTCCCAGGCTTTCCTCACAGAGAATGTTTCCTAAACTTGAGGGATTCTAGTTGCTTTTATCTGTGTGCCCTTTCCAAGTCTTCCGCATCATGTTTCAAGTGTAGTACCCAAAGTGGACGCAAAACAGCAGCAGAGGCTTTGCTTGGGCCAAACAGAAGCCGTCTCACATCTTAGAGACAAACGAATTTTGAAAAGGCTCATTGTTTGTTTTTTCTTTTGCAAAACAGTACAATCTATATATATTAACTGTTTTCAATGGAGAGGATCTTGGGTATTGGATTGATCCCTGCTAGTCCATCTAGACAGTCCCCACAGCTGACCAGAAGCTTGAGGGAGTTCTTGCTCTGCTGAGTTTCCAGTACACTATTTAGAAGGGAGAAGGTAGATGTTTTGAGGCAAAGGAGAGGATAGATTTTAAAAATTTAAGATTACCTAAGCAACTACCAGGTCAGACATAGCACTGTCTTAAATTATGATCCTGTCTCTGCTAGCGGCATGAAGGAGACAGTTAGGCTGCAGGGATGTTGAGAGAAAAGGAAAACAAAAAGAAAGAAATCCATTTCAAAAATATTGCTGTTGGTAGATTTGAGTCAAAGCAGATATAACCCAGTGAACTTCAGATCCCAAAGTCATATTATTTCTTTCACTTACTGAGAAAAGTGAGCAAGCCAGTGAAAAAAATCTCTGGCTTTAAAACCACTTTGAATTACTCATTCATAATAGAAATAAATCTTGGTAGGGAGCAAGCTTTTCCTCATCATTCCTTCTTCTTTTAAAGATTTTCTCAGGAGTCTTGTAGGTCTTAAATACATTTCTTTGCTTCCTAGTTTCTGTCCCTTGTTCAGCAGCGTTTTCCCTTCAGTATTAAGAACTATAACCATGTTCTGTGAGTGTGTATGCAAGGGGGCGTAACATGGATTTCTGTTGCTAGATACAGATTTTGATACTATCCAAGGTTCCAAACTGTAAAGAACAGGTGGTTGCAAGCACTCAGAGTCCTTAGATAAGAGTTCTCACTCATTTTGTAGCTTAAACGTCTAAAAATTTTTGGAAATAATCTAATTTCTTCTAGCTGAGCGGGTAGATATTGCTGAATTTGAGAACTTGGGTCCAGTCCCTCTTGTACTATAAGTGGTGGCTAAATTGTCACCATTAGACTGACTTGGCACCTTGCCAGCTCATTTTCTGCTTTCCTAATATTCTGATGTGTTTTGGATGGCTGCAGTCCCCAGATTTTTTCAGGAGTTCTCTTCCCACCTCACGGTCCAGCTGTTGTACACCAGACTCGCTTTCCTTCTGCAGGTGTTTTATCTCCTTGCAAGCTGTTTCCAAGAGAAAGCCATTCCTATCTCCCTGACTCTCTTTTCACCTAGTTGTAACCGAGTCTTGTGCACACAGAGCTTAATGATAGGTGAGAAGCATTCTTATCAGCTGGCCCTGACAACCTGTCCTGTCCTAGGCTGCCTTGAACTTGCCCTTAGGTCTCTGCAGTAACCAGAGCCATCTCCACACTGCAGCACAAGTAGTGCTTAGGAAGCACTTAGGGATTTGCATATTATTGCATACATAGAAATAATAATAAATGGTGGGATGTGGAGCGGTGCGGAGTACCTCTTATCAACAGGGTCCACAAAAGCTCTGTCATTTGTTTATAAGGAACTGTAGGCCAGAGATGCCTGAATTTGTAGACAGGAAGGGTGAGGAGGGAAAACACCTCCACTTGTTTTCTCCTTTGAAAAACAACTTTTCTCTTAACCTTAACCAAAGAAGGTATCGAAGCCACTTGGTAAACAGACTTGAGTGAAGTACCTTGGCTGGAAATGTTGGTTTTTTCCTGTTAGCACACAGAGTGTTCTGCTCTGTGCGTGCCGAGGGCAGAGAGGGGAAGGACTCCCCACATCCCCCTGGCAGGATGGTGCAGCCACCACCACCAGCCAGGGCAGGGGAGCTTTCCTGCTCTGAAGGATTACCTGAGTCAGGGGTTGGAGGTGTCTGCACCCCCAGTGGAGCCCAGGCCAAAGTATGGCTATGGCAGTGCAGGAATGCTGTGGAGGGAATCAGAGCCTTGAGGAACAAGAGGCACTGACACTTGAAAAAATGCTGCATTTCTGCAAAGGACTGAGTTTCTAGGGACATCATTGGAGGTTTTGTAACAGTCAATGAATAAAACAAAGTTATGTGTAGTGTGAGGATGTTGAAAGGTAGTGTAAATTAATTTTGCTGGAATATAGTTTATCATCTGCTTTGTTAAGTGGAACATTTCCATTTAAAATACGATATAGAAAAGCCAGATGCCATTAAGGGTTAGTTAGTTAATTAAATTACCTATTCTCCCCACTTTCTGGTGTAACTGTTTCTGTTATTGCCAAAAGGTGGCTGACTCAGGCCCCTGTATGTGGTGTGATGTTTGCTGGCATGGGACACCAGCCTGGGGCAGCAGCTTGGGCATGTGGTGAGCTTGCAATGGAGAAGTTGTTTATATATCCCAAGGGTCCTGTTCTCCTGGTGGCCCAATAAACAGGGACAGGGAGTCACTTTCACTGTTTCTTACTGTCTGGGGTTTGGTTTCTGCTTTTGCTGCTTACAGGATGAAATATCAATAGAAAGGCTTTTACGTGACCTTCTGTGTTATTGTTTAGAAACTCATTTGTGAAGAAGGAAAAGGCAGTCTCCAAACAACATAAGATTTTGGCAGATTTCCATCTACAGAGGAAATTTAGAACTTCAGAACTCTCGTTTCCTTTGGAAGTATGATTCAGTGTGCACTGCCCTGAACACAAGCCCTAGACACATCTTTGTTTCTGACTGGTATGTGCAGAAGAGTAGCCTCACATCTTAGCTGGATACTAAAGTAACGGCAACTCTAAAAATTTTAGAGCAGATCTGGTAGAAAACCAACATATATTATTCTGAGAGCATATGAATCTTAAAGTATTTAGTTTTGCTTCTCATTTTGACAGTCAGGCTATGCAATTATACTCTTTCAAACACCAGTAGAGTCTGTATGATTCACTTCTGGGGGTGGACTAGAAGTAAAAATTTGGTGTCTAACCTAAAATAATCTTATAAAATAATATTAATGACATATCCCGTTCATGGTGTACAGTTTTAAAATCTACCACATGGAAGCCTTGGTTATGGAAAACTATTCAATATTGCAACATATATTAGCTCAGGATGTGCACTTTAAAAATTCTGCCTTTATGCAGGTTAATCCTCAGGGGGGTGTTTTACTAGAGCTTGGTTAATTACCTCCAGAATAACACATATTTTCTTTTAAAAAGTTAACAGTAAAAAAGAAACAAAATTTTCCAATGAATGTGCCAGTAGACTTGGACATGGTCTTCAGAAGTGTTCCTTACCTCTGCCTTTTTGAGTGTTTCAGATAATTTTTTAGAAATGTAAGTGGCAAATGTCTGGGTGACCAGCACAAGCTATTTAAGGGGAGATATGAAGGAAATGTTCTCAGGGGACTTTGCATGTACCTGAATTTCAGCATGTGCTTTGCCAAATTGCAAATATAAATACTTTCCATTCAGCAACTGAGAAGTGCTCTGGCACTTAAGAATGTCCTACATTAAGGAACAGAAATCTGAGGTGATATGCTCTCTCCTGTTCTAGGAAATGCATCCCTGAAGAGGAAAGTCATACAGGAGACCCAGGCTTCAATGGCATCTGTAGAGAGAAGATTGGGTGGATAATGGGAATCTACCGAGTACAACCATCACAGTGCTGGCACCAGGACTGAGTCAAGTACTCTGGAAAAGTGGGGTTTTGGAGTCCTGAGCTACCCCTGGAAGCACTTCTGCTCCAAGCATTTGATTTAATTTGAATCAATGAAAAACCAGAGGGAATACATTGACCAGACTGTAAACCAGCAGAGTCCCATGGCACCCATTCCAGGGAAGTCTTATAAGCATAACAAGACACTATAGGACTTGATGGATGTGGGATATGGGGAGGAATCTCATGTGCATGTCTTTAATAAAATGGCTGTGTTCATCTGGCATTTCGCTTTACATTGCAAAACTACGTGTAAGTACTATGAGAGACAGGGTAACAAGTGCATTAGGAGATTTAATATCCCTACTGATTGTGGAGTGATTTGCTTTCTCTACCAATGCACACGTGATCCTTACTTGCCTAGCCAACTCCATGTAATAACTGCAGGAGAGATTTTTATGTACATATATTTTCCCCCTACATTTTTACCATACTCATTCTCCAGGTATTTGCTTAGCTTCTCTCCTCTGCCTTGCACTGCTCCATGATGGAAAAAATAAATATTTAAGAGCTTAAATCTCAGTAGTGTGAATTTCAAAATCATCAGCTTTAATGATTTACAAATTCAGCACTTCAGTCTCCTTCTCTTACCCTCTGCCTGTCACAGTTGGTTTTGCCAGGTCCCCTTTCCCCTCCTGCTGCAGAGACTTCTGAAAATGAAGTGGATTGTACCTCTGAACTTTGAATGAAGCTCTAGTTGTAGCATGACTGCTAAAAAGACAAGAGGTACATTGGCCTTTGGCTCCTCAATATATGCCAGAGGGAAGCTCCCCTCACCCACCTCAGTGCTCACAAGGCAGACCAAGATACAAAACCTGTTTGAACAGAGATATTTTAAGACATTGGCTGCATACCAATTACTGCTGAGTCCAATTCATTTTGCAGTACAGTCTCTGCTGTTATGTAGCAGTAATCAAAGACAGCTAAAAGCAAAGTGGAGATAACAATCTATTCTGATGTGAGTATTAGAAGATGAAAGAGCTTTGTTATTAATGCCCCAATAACAAGCTCTGCATTCCTGTCCTTGCACCAGCTGTACAACACTAACAAATAGCAGAACTTTCTACCTTTCAGGTTTCCTCAGGTGATTTTCTTCAAATGAATACCACTCTGGGTGGTAAAAATATGTAAAAATGAGTGAAGAGGAGCAAAAGCAACATTACGCTTGCCTAGATACCAGATCTAGACAAAAGTGAGAAAAAATGTCAGCGCTGTAACCTCTGTCTTTGTCCAGTGAGAAGACAGAAGGCTCAGAGCACAAAAACAGGATTGCAGAGATGCCTGTAAAATCTCCAGGTGTAAAAGAACTAAGAAGCAGAACTGGTCTGCAAGGTCTTGTGTTTTCCTGTAACTCTGAAGATTTTAAAGCAGAATCTGTCCTTTATAATCTGCTATCACCTTCTCCAAAACTGGCAGCAGTCTCTGAAGGCTCCATCCTCAGTGTTTTCCACCTGACCCTGTGCAGTCTACTCCTGCAGTTCTTGGACTCCCTTTCTGGCTGCAGATTCTCCAGTAGGCACATCTCTTTCCAGTCTGCCCACAGCTCTGGAATACTCTGGTTCAAGTAATTGGTCAGAGCCAGACAGCCTGCAGTAAATAATGATTCATTGTGGTTTAGATCCATGGATATTCAGACCATATAGATTAAAATCTTGGTATCAAAGAGCTCAAACAGAAGACAATATTCAGCAGCATGAATCCTTGAAAACCACTCCAAAATATTTGAACTCTGAGATCCACAAATCCATGTTTCACAGGGTTATTTTGCCACTGGGGGGTTTCCTCTGGAACTTACCATCCCATTGAAAACCCTGGATTTTGCTCTGTATCTACTGCAAAGCTGCTGCTGGAGCTCCCTGTGGGAAAAATGTTTTGGATACATGGGAGTTAGCCACCTCCTTCAGTTCATATCTGTTCTGCCAGAGGCTACTTTGTGAATGGTTGTGCTGCATATGAATCAATTCCTTTTCTAACTTGAAACCAGCTTAATAATAAGGCATGGTATGTCTCTGACTATCTGCTACTGAGGCTGAACTCTTTAATTTGCTCTATTCATTAATTGTTGGTGGGGGGGCAATGACATGCAATATAAGAGATTCCAGAAGTATTTGCTATTTAGCAAATGTATATAGTCATGATGTTTCATGACTTCCAGTGCATTGTTAGGCTCCTGTAGGAACCAAATGTGTTTCAGGCTGTATTGTCTGAGTGGAGAGCAGACTCAGTCATGTAATGTCAGAAGAGAGGCCATGAGCTTGGAATCTCCTCATTACAATGGAGATGCAAACTGTGAGAGTGTAGAACTTTTTATTACCAAGATCTGACATCCTATTCCCGTGCATATACAAAAGACCCCATGCTGAAATCAGCATTTCCATCGGTCCAAATGTTGACCCTTCTGCCTGCTGAAAAATGGAGAGTACTTTAAGAAATTAAGCCATGGGAATTAAGCCATTAATAAAAGCCTGAGAGGAATTGTCTCTGTGTTTCATGGTCACCTTTCCCAAATTTGAGCTATTGATTCTAGTGTATATTTCCTTCCATATTGACACAACTTAGCCAGTGCTGTTTTCACCTGGGTTTTCTAAGTCACCAAATGGATGCTGCACTCATTGAGCAGAAAAGCTTAACAGAGGGGTGGCTCAGCCTAACAAACATGGATCAATCATACCTCCCTTCAGTTTGCACCTTTCCTAGAAGGATTTGCTTGCTGCAGGAAAGTTCTTTGGCACAGTTACCCTTTGATCTTAATATTGCATCTAGTTTTGGCTGGGGTAGAGTTACTTTTTTCCCCAGTAGCTTGTACTGTGCTGTGTTCTGTATTCAGAATGAAAATAATGTTGATAACCCCTGATGCTTCAGTAGCGGCTAAGCAGTGTTTATCCTAAGTCGAGGATTTTTCTGTTTCCCATGCTTTGCCAGTGAGGAAGTGCATAAGAAGCTGAGAGAAAACAGAGCTGATCCAAAATAGCCAAAGGGACATTCCATACCACAGACTACCACAGTCTGGGGGGATTTCTCCCTGCCTGATGATAGCTGTAGCCAGTGTCAGCCCAGCCCTTCCCTTGCGATCCCCCAAAAGTGCGCACAGCTGCTGATGCGCGGGCTCTGGGCACAGTTAAACCTCTCGTCTCCTGCAGATGCTGCCCCGGGGGAAGGCAGCCGAGGCTCCGTGCAGGGGGCTGTGCCCGGGCTGGCCGGGCCGCTCCTGCAGCACCATGGAGAGAGGAGCGCGCCCGCTCCCCCGGCCCCGCGGCGGCAGCGGCAGCGGCAGGGCGCGGGCACGGCGCGGGCACGGCGCGGGCACGGCGCGGGCACCCGCCCGACAGGAGCGCAGGCTGTGTGCCGGCACTCACACAGCCCGGCCCCCTGCAACCACTCAGGATGGCTCTAAAGCCGTGGGGTGGCTTCTGGGGGATTCAGCACTAAGAGCCCTCCTCTAAGGCTGAGGAGAAGCCAAGCCTGGCCTTGGCCGCCGTGTGTATATCTGGCTGGCTTGTCGACTCGTACTGAACAAATGCATAGTGTGCTTTCCCTGGGAGTGTTTCTGTAAAATAAGGGACACTCTCCTCAGTCCTTTCCTGCTCTAGAGGTTGAATTGTCTGGGAAAGTTGCTATTGTCCCTGAAGCCCAGCTAGAATTGCTCTCTGAACCCTGATGAATGCAAATGGTGTTTGACCATGCAAAGGATGCTGCAAGGTACGGGTGCTGCAATAGCACTTGTCTTGCATCAGCTTCCTTCTGCTGCTTATCTGCACGGCAGTGACTATCATGAACGAATAACATGAAAAGGCAGCTCTGAATGAGTTTGCCACTGTGACTCAGAACAGCTGGGCATTGCCCGCTCCATATTGGCCATCATCAGGAGAGCACTATTTGCCTCATCAGGCTCTGCCAAAACAGGCACTGACAAGATGCCAGCAGGAGATCTGAGGCTCAAAAAAGCAAAGGTTTGAGGAAGCAGATTTCTTCTAGTTTCTTGTTCACCTACCTGAATTCATGGTATGGAAAACCAGAACAGGAACCATGAAGCAGTGCTGTAGGCAAGGCATGCAAAATGCTAAACTAATTGTTTGAAGAAGCCTAGTAGCTGTCCTGACAGACTAAGGAAATGCCATAGAAAACAGATGTAGATACAGCTCAGTTGGCTAGTTACAATTCTGTATTTTATGTGAATGGAACAGCTCTCTGTAACATCACCAAAGTCAAAATACCTAAATAAAATGTCTAAGCCATGCTTGATAGCTATTAGACAGTTCTTGTCAAATCTGGGTAATTATGTCATTGTAAGAATTCAGAATTATATATATGAGAAGAAGAGATTAACTACTGCCTGTGGAGCACTGGGGAGCTAGAAGGAGGCAGGCTGGGTGGAAACTGCCATAAAAATTCAGTGTCTTTCTGGAGTTCACAACTCCAGAGCTTCAGTTCTCAGGCTCACACTTTGAAGGTTCTTTATGTATCTTCCTTGCTGATAAGGACTGAGTGGTTTATCAAAAGTTACTCTCTTTGAAAAAATGTTGTCTTACTGCTAGTTTTAATTTCTGAATTACTGACTGTGTGAGTTTATGCTTGTGAGTATGGTCTCTTGGTTTTAGTCATGCAATTTCCATAGGTGTATCTGATGCTCTGATAGTCATAACCAAGTTAACTGAAGAGACAATGTTCCCAGATAATATTTAGCTTGAAGCTTGTTGTACTTGTGTCAGATCTGATTAATCACTTTGTGGCATACTTCTCCCAAAGCAGTTGATTTAATAAAAGATACTGCTTCTTCCCACAAACATTGCCTTAAATGACTGCAGCTCCAATGCTATTACTATTCAGGATTTCCCTCTAAGATCTTTCTCCTGAATGTTTCAGTCACTGCAGCAGAGCACACCGTGGCTGGACATGTGCACGTGTACATTTGGCAACAGCACAGTTAGCTTTGGACACTGTTAGCAGCGTGGCCCTGCTAACCCAGACTGCCAGAAACATGAACCCCTCAACATCTGTACCTGGGCTGGGCTGCAGAAGCTGAGCTCTCATTGTCCCGCCTATGCTCCTATCAGCACAACTAGTCCTCAAGCTGAAAGTCAGTTCTGGTAAATATATACATACTGCCTGTGACTGCAGGGTAATGCTGCTCAGTCAAAGGCCTCTGGAATCTGGGGGGGAGGGTTTGCTGTGAAAAACGGGGAAAAAATCCCCTTAAAACTTAATAGATCCCATTTAGAAGCCTCCCCTGCAAATCCTCACAAAACTTGCAATTAAACATTTAATGATCAAATGAATCTGCTTTGGAGTAGAAGTGACTTACTACACTAACATAATACCGTTGCTGTTACTGCTAGTACTTTCTGTAGGGTAATCTGAAAGTGGAAATATAGGAATGGAATGAGGAACTTGTGTAAGTTGTCTTCGGCTACAGGAAAAATTGCAAATAGATTCCATAAAAAGATGAACGTGCAGAAGAAAAGTTATATTGCCAGCCCTCCCTGCCCTCAGTATATAAATTATAATGATATATTGAAGATCTGAGGACAGAGAGTTCATCACTTCTTAAATCTGAGCATTTTATTGTTTTACAATCCCTGACAGAGTGAGAGTGCAAAGCCCTTTCCCTGTTGAACTCTTGTTTTCCTTGGATTATCAGGAGTTTATGTTTAGCAGGTTTTCCAAACTGAATACCTCACTCTTTCCAAGTAGTGTTTGTGCTGCATGTAACATTACCCTTTGCTGGTGCATGCACTGGCAAGTTAAAATTAGACTTCCTAAATGTCATTACAGCAGCTCGTTACTCTCTTACTTGAACCAGACTGTGCTACTTTAATTTGTGAATTACTTGTCTGTGTTCCTCTAAAATAGAAACATGTAAAATCTCACTCAGATGCTTAAGTATATATTTAAATGATACATGGATAACATGCATTTTCTATTTATTCAAATTTCAATCAGCCAGTGATGAAAAGAACAGTCACAATACAAAGTAGCAAATAGATTACATCTGATTATTCTGAAAGCAAATTTTGTGCTACTAACAATAGCAATAATGGTATTTTCTAGTTACTGTACATTGCTTTAAACAATGCCTGAGAAGAAGAGCTGGTTTTCTTTCCTTAATTCTTGGCAGAAATAATGCATAAATGGTTATTTGCAAAATACAGTATTCATTTTTCAAAAATATCTACGGGTTTCTGCGTCTTTTAAGTAATTTTTGATGAATGGCATTCTTTAAAAGAAATAAAACTCTTCTTACCCATTCACATTCTCATGGGTGATTTGTGATGATTTGAAACAGGGCATCATGAAATATGTAGAGAAACGATGCTGGGTTTTATCTCAAAATCACCTGTATGTATAAGAGTTGATCTATATGTCACAGCACGTAGTCTGATGTGTCAAGGGCATGAAAGGCAAAAAAAGGTAAGGACCTGAAACATCCCCAAGCTTCCATTTTTCCACATATGTTTGAGTCTGTGGCCCTGTCTGTGTAATAATACAGGTGTGGTAACAACCACACAATGTTACATTTTCTATTTCATTCAACCACTGGCTGTTAATATGTTAACAGAATCGTGCTTCTTTCTGGTCTCATAAAAGCTTTGGGAGACTGGTTGTCTCCAACCCGGGTTTATTTTCTGGCTCCCTAAAATACTGGTGTCTTAATGCTTTTTTTTCTGCTCTAGTCTGACTCCATCTTGCTTGTGTGCTGTCCACCCCAGGGAAAGCAATCCTTCTGGCAAGGCCCTCATGAGCGCTTGTACACAGTTTCACTGAAACCCATTTTGCCTACTATCACAAGGCTTAACAGCAAATAAAACCAAACCTCTTCATTTGCTGCTTTACACATAGGGAGAAACACAAAACATATTGCATGGTACACTTGGAGCTATCTCCTGTTCTCTGAGAAAAGCTGTTTCTGACATCAGGAAAGAAGCCTCTATTCTTTTTTACACTCTGATAGATGGCTTACAAATCCAATACTTTCCATTAAAAAGGACATTCTGAAACAGCACACCTTTTATCTCTAAAATAAATATATTAGCCTGTCATACAAGCAAGTGTATACACTAGCACTTAATTCCTAGTATATGAGTATTTGCACAGGATGCACATACTCTTGGATGTGGTTATTTGCTGTCTGATTTTTTCAGATAATAAAAAGAGCACCGATAGCTGTCACAGACCTTGCTATCTTTCCCGCTCTCACCATCCAGCAAGCACGATGCCCATTTTGGCATGGAAATTAGAGCTGTAAGACAGTTTAGTCCATTTCTCTGCTAACAGAGGTTTGATAGTGACAGTGTATTACTGGCACTATGTCCAGTGTACTTATCACATGTTACCAACCACAGAGTAGAGCTTACCCCGTCTTTCTTGGAATACATCTCATTCCTACAAAGTGGTTTCTGATATTCTGCCTACAAGATCATTTACTTATATTCATCACAATGCTTTAAACATAATCTCTTGCATGAGCCAAAATAATCTTGTACTCCTCAGGCTCACATCTTGCAATACACATTGCTTTCCATAAGTTCCAGTTAAATTATGCTTCCTTACCTTCTACTTTGAAGATAGTAAGGTGAGGTCTGCAGTGAAAAGCCCCCAGTGCGTTGCCAGCACAGTTCATCCAAAGACCCTGGAAGACCCAGGTTGCAGTGATAACAGATGATGCCCGACTTGTGACTTTCCACTCATTTGATGCAGTAGCAGCAATAGCAGCTCCCAGCCCACAGAAGCAAAATATGAAAGCTATAATCTGTATTCCCAGCATGTTTCTCTGTAAACCAGGGACTTACTAATGCCACTGTGTGGAGAGAAAAGCACTTCAGTCACGTGTGTAAGCAAAAAGGCATAACATAAGCAAATTACACTCGAACAAGTTCAGTACCACTTGCTACAGAAAGTTAATGTGGTTGAAAGAAATTGTCATGCTTGAGTGATTTAAGAAAGGCCCTAGGCATTACGAATGTTTAGAAAGAAAGTCAAGGTGCAACTTTATAGAAGCTAATTACTAGTACTTACTTACTAATTTCTAATTGTAAAAATTAATTTTTTTCTTTTTTTTTCAATTAAAGTATTCCAGTTAATGCTTAATTTTTAGTTAATTGGAAACTTACAACCATTCCATCTAGCAAAATAGGTTCAGAGTCCAAACTGTACAGCTCTATTTAACGGATTACCACATTTTAGGAGGATCACACAACACTTGAAAAATAACTCATTGAAAGGCCGTGAAATTAATTCATGCATAACCAGCCACCATGCAAGCAGCTGTAAAACTGGAGGAGGTAGTGTCTGTGGGTATATTTGTAGAATAGCAAATCTAGAGCAACAACAGGAACAGCGAGTGGTCCCTGAGCAGTGATGCAGCTGCAGCAGTCAGCAGAATGAGCCTCACACAGCCCGCACTGAGACTTTTCACTTGGTCATTGTAGAAAATGTACTGCTTCTTACACTGCATGAAATACATAACACAGAAACATCTGTCCCACCACGGAGCTCCTGTGCAACCTCATGCCATGAAGAAACCTCAAAGTATGCAACTGACTTAATAAGATGTCATCTTTAAAGTAGCTGACACTGAGAGCACCACACTGAAACAGCTACTCTAAATCAGTTCCTGAGTATGCAATAATTACTGGTATGGGACAATGCACACAGTTTTGCAGACATTTGTGAACTTCACTGTTTTAAAATTCCAACTTCCAGCTGTATTTATACCTTTCCTTATACTTTTGGCCTCCTCCCTAAAGAAGGAGCAAAGTCCTTTTCTCTTTGGTGCTAGTGTATGCTATTTGGTGACATGAAATTACCCTAAATATCGAGTGTCCATCTTCACATTTGACAATAACAGTGGTCTGTATTTTTCACTTTGGGTACTTCTAGTGTTGATTCTCCCTGCTTCAGCTGTGATAAAATGCCACTCTGAACATTGGCATTGGAGTTTCCCTGTAGACTTTTCACAGCTCATAGAAGGGTTAAACAAGGAAGCTAAAACATCATTAACATTCCATGTAAAGAGTATGAGGAATTTCACTGAGATTGTCCTGTTGAACCATCCTCTGGTACTTCCACTTTAACCAGCCTTTGGCTCAGCACTGAGAAGGAGGACCCAAAAGGATGATTGTACAGACCAGAAAATTACACTATAAGAAGGAATTTCTTTTCAGACTAATTACTAGGCTCACATCCCACACATCCAGAGTGAATAGAATTTTTTTTATTAACACAGACGACTTGAAAGACATGGAAAGTGGGTTTGCTACAGAGCATCATTATAACATAGCAGATAGTTTTAATGTTTAGGACAATATTACACAGGAAGGAAGCAATTTGGCATTGCTGTTAAATAAAATAGTAAAATTTTTCTTATGTTAGGTATAAAACTTCATGTAATCTTTCATATATGTTTTCACTAAATTTGAAAGGGCTTAGAGGAGAGTGCAGAAATGGGCCCAGCTTTGAAGCAGATTCCTGAGAGCTGAGATTATTTTTTGTTCTGTATCTACCATACAAAAAGGTGGCTTTGGGTTTGCTTTTTTGTTTGTCAAAGACTATGCTAAGGCAGAGATGCCTTCTCAGTACTTGCACTTCTAAACCTATTATGGTGCTATTATCTTGGGAAGGGTTTTTTATTTCTATTTCTAAATAATCTAGATTTATAGATTATTTGCATTTCTATTTCTAGATAAACTGCAATAGAAACTCTTAAGTCTCTTCCCCTTCTCACTCTTAGATCACTTTATACCAAGGTCCCATCCAGTACAAACTCATGATTGTTGTGCTGGTGGGACACTGAAGGCTGCTTACTTTAGTGGAAAGTGCCTGTAGACACCACTTGAACTGCAGGCTACATTTTCATGGCTTAATGGTTTCTTGGCCTTTATCTTGATTGTTTTCTAGTGCATGACTGTGGAATTCATGGTCACAAGCACTTCACCCTGCATTGTTTCTAGAGAGTTAGTGTGTGAGTGATGAATAAATTAAACAGATACTTAAGTGATAAGAAAGAAGTAAGCAGTGCTGTTTACAACCCTCATTTCTTCTGTAAACTGTCAGGAAGCAAGTTAATCAGTCATTTAAGCAGTTCAAGGCAAAGTTGAAAGTTAACCTGTTAATGCTGTTTTCCATTATATCAAAACTTTTTTTCTCTGTTACTGAACAGACAAAAGTTGGAAAACAGCCAGGAATTTAAGGACTGTTTAAATATGAAGTTGGAAAAAGGAAGAGGGAAAATATTTTGCCACAGGTCTTCGTTGAACCATTTTACCCCAACTCCACACATACAGTAACTGATTATGTGACATATTGATGTCTCTGTTAAACTGAGCACTGTGCCAGCAACATGCAATATTTATTTTACTGCTGATAATATCTTTTTAAATGTCCAGTGCCAGCTCTTAAACACAGTTGATGCCTCTGTAGCAGGGCAAGAATGTTTACACAGCTAAGCTGTAGCTTTTAGTTTGTGAATTCTGCTTCGGCCTATGTCAATTATTGTAAAATTCAAATTGGGTGAGATCCCAATGCAGATCTGGCTGCTGACAACATATATTTCACTCACGCTTATGAAGACAAACACAGCTAGAGCAAACACTTAGCTAAACTGAATTAGTTGTGGAGAAAAATATGTAAAATTAAAAAAAAAAAACCAAGTGCAAATCAATCCTGATAAAAGAGAGCTCTGCAAAGGAGGTACCTAAGGTAACATGGAATCAACAATGTATGCAATAAATGAGTTATGCCAAAGAAATTCTATGCAGAGTGGGTGGACCATGCAAATTGATCCTGAGCACTGCCAGGAAGTTTTGGAAGGCCTAAACAGTCAGGAGAAGTTGGACAAGCAATAAAACTAGAAGTTGCAAAGACAGGACTTCTGGAGAAGTCAAAGAACTTAAAAGTATTTGTAAAGAAATCAAATGCCTAGAGACATCTCAGTCAGGCACGGGATCA
>PYHW01009637.1:1355532-1372723 GCA_013186435.1 Turdus rufiventris
CACAACTGAGGAGATTTGTACAGAAGTTTCCTCTCACTTTGGTTTGTTGTCAGGTGTGATGCACACGTTTGGCTTGTTGGACAAAGCAGCCATTCCACACTTTACCATCTGCTGCTCATCTTAGTGCCTGACACAATCATCCCACTTCCCTGTCCCCCTTTCCTGGTTACCCTCACCTCTCTTTTTTTATTATGCTCAGTTTTCCATCTTTCTACCTCATTTTCCTTCCTTCTTGCTTTGGCCCCAGCTTCTCCCCAAGCCTTGGATAATATCTCCCTCCACCTATTCTTTGCCTAATCTTCTGAAAACATCTACAGCCTTTTTATAACTCTCTGACACAGAGTATAAAGGTTGAAAGCCATCAGAGTGAATTTGCAGCCCGGAGGATTTGATCAGGAAGTAGGTAGGCGCTAACAAAGAAAAAGATTAAATTGTAACAAAGGCAAACACGGCCACAGGATTCCCAGGAATGCTCTGCAGCTTCAGTGCAAGAGGAAGAAGTGGGTATGTATAGTTTTATACCTGGCCAGTTCAAATCATGGCATAGGAATGCTCCTGCATTTTTCACCAATGCTAAAATTTTTGTGTATTTTGTGGAAACATAAGTAGCCCTTTCTCCTATCTCCCACAGAACAGGCAACTGTATCTTAATTTGGTGGTATGTGTCTGAAGCCATGACATCCCTCTTTCTTTTTTACATGTACACACCTGCCTGTTCCCTCAGGACAATACACACGCTTTGCACTTGGACATGAAGACTTCAGCCCATAGGAAATACAATGAAGTGCAGAATACAAAGTCCACATCCTTGAGGTGACATGGAATACTATAAACACATCTGGTTTTTATTCTCTCCTGTGTCTTCCATAAACTAATTGTTAAATGCAAGATCCCAGTTCTTGCCCTCCAAGTGCATTGTTGCTTCCTCTCAGAGATCCGAATAAATGCCACAGCAACCAAGCTAAACAGCTTCCCACGACAGAGGAAGTAGAATGTCCCTCTGTAAGAGTAAGCCTCCCTCTGTGGGAGACAAAATTTTCCACCTTGGTTTATCTGAGAAACAAATAGTCATGGAATGGGAGCACTAAGGAAGACTTCACTGCCTTCTCCTCTAACAGCTGTATACATTACTCCAACCTTTTTTTCCCTAATATAAACACAGCTGTGAGCATATTAGCTTGAAGCTGCACAATCAAAACAGATTAAAAGCAAGAATAAACATGGCATTTAACATGTTGCAGGAAGATACCTAGATGCAACAGTGATTAAGGTGTTGTAAGAATCTACAGGCAGGAAAACACATACTTGGTGCCTGTGAGTCATTATTTACAAGCATTTGAGTCACAAAAGCATTGAATCATTTACATTGGCAAAGACCTTTAAGATCACTGAATGCAGCTATTACCTAACGCTGCCAAGGCCATCACTAAGCCATGTCCCCAAGTGCCACGTCTACACATCTTGCCATGTCCCCAGGTGTCACCTCTGCACATCTTTTAAATGCCTCCAGGCATGATGAATCAACCACTCCCTTGGGCAACCTGTCCCTGGGCTTGACAACGCTCTTGGTAAAGAAATTTTTGTTAATATCCAAAATAAACCTCTCCTGGTGCAACGTGAGGTCATTTCCTCTTGTCCTATTGTTTGGGAGGAGAGACTGACCTCCACCTCACTGCAACCTTCTGTCAGGTATTTGTGGAGAGGTATAAGGTCTCTCCTAAACCTTCTTTTCTCCAGATAAATACTTTGTAGTTTGGGCTTAAATTTACCATTTTAAAGTAAACCAGATAAAGGAAGATTTTAGGACTAATTATTATATTAGAAATAATTTAAAACTCTGACTCACAAAATGCATTCCTGGTATGTAGTCCACCTGTGCTTGCAATATCCCAGAGCAGTGTTAGGCTGCCAAGAAAGAATTATGGAATAAGGGCCTCGCCCAGTGGTATGTGGATAGGAGTGAGGAGGCCAAGAATATGTGGGCAAAAAAAATTGCCTTTTGGGAATTCTATGTTGGGAGATAATAATTGGTGTTCTGCTGACATCTGTGCCCAGAAGTCTCAGAGAAACTTTTGTTATTTCTCAAACTGTGGATGCCCCAGGAGAAGTGGGAACTCAGTGTGACCCAGCCAAAAAGTCAGGCTGTGCTAGACCCTGGTGAAACAGCCAAGAGCTAAGGAAAGCCAACTGATTACAGTGTTGACAGACTGTGTTGGTCACAGCTTAGACTGTGTTGGTCACGGCTGAGTGTAACTATGTTTGCATTTTACATGGTTTGTGTTCTGATTTGATCATCTACATTTGCAGGTAAGTGCCTCGCACCCAGGTCAGATGAGACTTGACATATATTGAAGATGTCTCTTCTGGCCTTAGCTTATTTCTTTTAGAACAGAACTGCCTTTTCCCCATTCATGTGCCACCAGCTTTCCAGGAAAGTAGTGAAAACCAAGCAAACTATCTTCTCCTCCCTCAGCAGAAAAATAAAGAAAAACTGCAAAATTTTGAAATGATAATTTTTTTATTTTTTTTTTTACTTTCCTGTCCTTAGCATCTTGTTAGAATGCCTGATCACTTTCTATGTCTTCTGTTTTCCAAAGCTAATGGTGTACATACACCCAGACTTGTATTTGACTTTGCCTAGCGAGGTTCCCATTAAAGTTAGAAAACAAGTGTGCAGTGTGTTTCATTTCCTACTGAAACTTAGATGATTCCATGATCTCTAAATATTATTCACTTTGCGGTATGCTAGGTTTTGTCCATCTTCATCCAGGATGCTGGATGACATCAGGCTTTCACTTAGTCAGTTGATGGCAGCAAATTCTCCCAAGGCATCTCAGAAAAAGTGAAAAAAAGTTTGTATTTTTTAGGTTCATTTATATTTGAAGAAAGTGTATAGACTAAGGATCTCTACTGGCAACATCTGCAGTTTCTATTGTGAGGTCAGAAGTCTTGCCTTATAACAAGAATCCCAAATCCAAAGATCCCATCATAGTTGGTAACCCCCAATAGGGATAAAGCCACACTTTGCCACTCAGTTTAAGCAAGGTTTTCTGTGACTCTGTTTTACAGAAAGAAAAAAGATCTATGCAGTAATTTATGATTTTTCTGTATTGTCTTCTGTCCTCTTGCAATTCCCAAAAATAATTTTATTAAACTTCAGTCTGGCAATGATGAATGAAACACAATCAGGATCCAGATGATCTTGACAGTGATGCTTTATTCTGAAAAGTGGCCTATGTGTCTTTTCCTCTGGAGCTTGTTGCTTACTAATGTCATTGATAGGAAGGAAAATAATTCTTCTGGAAAGAAAGACACTGTTGTTTGACCATCTGTACAATGTCTTTTTTCCTGATTTTAGCATGTATGTAAGGTGGCTTCAAGAAAAAACAGAAATATCTGGGCTGAAATGGTGGGGCTGCTGAATGATTTGCTCTGTGGCTTATAAATTTGTGAGTGCTCCCTATTTGCCCTTTCCTTCCCGAGGTAAAGGAGAATGTCCATGCTTCCACTTCTGATGTCTCTCCTCTCCCTTCTGCCCATTTAGGTTAACAACAAATGAAAGAGAACATGCAATGGAAAATGCATTTATATAAATAAATGTGGAAAATGCAAAATAATGCTGTAATCAAGAAAAGCTTTGAAAGAAGCACAGATTTTACTCACTCAAGAATGCTATTTGCTGGTAGTTTGTTATATGTCTTCATAGTCACTTTTGAAAATAGAGTTTTCTTATCAAAGGCATTTGAATTCTATGTTTTACAGTGTTCTGTGTCCCAAATTTTGCTTTAGAAAATCAAGACAAAACTCATAGGGGTAAGATCCTCACCCATATAGCAAGAGCACAGTATCACTGGAATCTGACCTACATGGACTGAAATGAACCATTCACCTCCAGGCTAAGGTCAGGTTTTAAAAAGGACTTTTCCCCTCAGTTTTCTGCATGTCATGGTAACATCCTGGCAATCTTGCCCAGTCAAATGAGTCCACAGACACTGGCAGTCACAGAAAGCACAGAAGTCAGAAGGTCAGCCAATCCAGTTCCTACCTCAGACTAGGTTGCCTATGCTGAGCAAACATCATGACAGCGATTATAGAATCACTGAGTTGTAGAATTTCTCAAGTTAGAAGGAACCCACAAGAAAATTGAGTCCAGCTCCCTGCTCCTTACAGAACCATCTCGTTTTTAAAAGTCAGGGATGGGAAGTCTTCATTTCCCAGGCCATCAGTCACAGTTTGCATAATAATTGCAGTTGGTTGGGTTTTTTTGCTGACTCACCTTTGCCCTGAAACTACTTGAATTTAATTTTTTTGTTACTGTAATTCACTGTTGCTTGGAGATTATCCCCAGCTGTACGCATTAGTATTAAGCTAGAAAACCAAGAGATCAGGATAGGAAAAAGGCAAATAAAGGGCAAGATTTGCTGTAACACACCAATTGATAGAGAATGTAAAGAAAGACTTTGCTCTTCAGAAACTGTATTATCAATATTACAAATCGGGTTCAAAAAATAGAAGACTTGAAAATGTAATGAATAGAACCAGATTGATTTCTGTTACCTGTTGAGAGTAAACAGTGAAACGAGCTCTTAGCTGCTTAGGAATGGAAAAGAGAGGGCTATGTAGCTCAGGACAGCAATATTGTAAATACATAAGTCTGTGTTTTCACTAATAGCACAGGGAGCTGCTGCTGAGCGCCTGTTGCAACCTCATCCAAATCATCCTACAAAAATATCAGTCTCTAAGTTCATGAAGTACAAGAGATGAAATTGTTAGGGGCAACTGAAGAGGTGGTAGGTCAGTCAAGTTTAACTTTAGTCCAACCTTTTCTGATACTTTTCTACTGTGTCAGATGTTCAATTTAATAGAAAGTAACGGGTTTGAATCTTATCTTAGCAGGTAATCAATAGAAACTATTTGCTATAGATAAATTATTTTAACACAATTTTGGATAAGGCAAGAAAGTCTATCTGCAACTACAGTCATATATAAGGCATCAGAGACATCACCATGGGATAGGCAGGTAAAACACCACTAAAGGAAGGCTGAAAACTTCTGGAGTGGTAACTTGTAGCTGCATGGAATACCTACCATGTCTAAAATGTAAGCAGGCACCTATGTGTAGGCACCATAATTTGAGGAGAATGAATATGTCAATTAGCACAAATAAGAAACTATGGCATGCAGAAGATTGATATGGGAATGTAGGAGAAGATATAGGGAGAATAGGAATGGCTAGTGGGGTAACAAGGAGAAATAGGAAAGGCATCCAAGGAAGACTATTGACTTTACATACTGATGACCAGGTTGAAAAAGCAATACTACAGCCTGGTTCTGCAGCACTGCCATTTCCGTTCTGCAGCTGAACAAGAATAGGCCACTATGTCTGTATTGCAGAAGGACAAGCACCATTCCCCAGGGGATATATCAGCCAGATGATGAGTCAGGCCACTGGGTAGTGACAAGCTGGGCTCCCAGCCAGTGGGACAGCCTGCTTTCCTGCCAGCAGCCTGGTGGGATACAACGCTGCCTGTTTGGTTTGTCAGGCAGGCATATGGTCTGCCCTTCTGCCTGCCTTCAGCCACAAACATTAAACTCAAACAATGCACCGCTGCGAAGCCTTCTCATTCTGCTATCATAGCTTGCCTCTGGAACATTAATCCCTCCAACATCTTTCAAACAGCTTTGAATTTGATTTTATCCCTAATACTGTCTCAGAAACACCACATAGTGCTCAGCAAATCTTTTATACAGACTTTTCAAACATACTCACTCACAACTTCTTGGTTTTTTTAGGTGCTCATCTCAAGGCCCTGGGGTATGATATGGAAAAACTCTTCAGCTCTGAAATAAATGGCTGCTTGCTTGAAAAGGAAAGGTTATAGTGCTACATCCCCCAAAAGACTAAGCTTTAGGTTCCTTTTGCATAACAGGAATCAGTACCTACATTTCACCTCAAGATCCATGTTTTATTTGCCATCTGGAAATCAGTGGAAACTGCCCAGTAATCTTCTAAGAGTTTTGAGGAAAGTGGATGTTTATGAACTCCTTAATGATAAGTGCCCTAAAAATGCAGATGGAGAAACTTCTTAGTCTGACTGTACTCAAAGTGAAAAGACAGTAAAGAAGGCAAAACGCCACACATCATAAAATGCTTACTTAGTGACCACCGTCTTTCTTGTGTACAGAATAAATAGTGAATCTCATGTGTTTACACATTTGTGACATTCCCTGTGATCTGAATTTATTTCCCCAGAACAATGCATGTGCATAACAAGTTTAACTCAGTTGCCCCTGCCTTAATTTGTCTATTACCCTATTTGAATAGTTGGCTTTGCTAGATCCATATTAATAAGATAATTTAGATTTACTAAGTCACACTTCGATTACTTTGTTACGTATCTTGTTCTCTTCACATGAAAATAGCATTGCCATAGCAAAATGTTCAATGCATAAATTGGCAGTTGCTTTTTCTGACTCCTAAAATAGAAAGGTTATTACATTCATTACTGTGCTCTTTCCTCTTCCCTTTCCTCTCCATGGGCAGTCTCAGGTTTTTGTGAGCACTTCTTTGGCCAATTGTTTCACACTTTTTATTACTGCATTAGCTTCTAATTGCATGCTCAGCAGATAGAATTACAGGTTAGTTTAGCTTTCAGGGTTTTTTTTAAAATGATATATTCCTTTTCAGTTTTTCTCTTCCAAAACTCTTTAGAGTGTTTTGTTTTGGACTTAGGAGTAAACACTAGCATGTATTTCAAAATTAAGTAGTGTCAGCAGTCCTCAATCATAATGATGGCAAACAAAAAATTTATTTCTTAAGGATTTTTTTTCTTTTCCCTTCATCACAATAACAATGAAAAAATCATTTTAATATTTTACTTTAATACTTTTACCAGCATTCTGAAAACAAATTACTTGTTAATGAATACTGTACTATTTCCTTCCCCAAACTAAGAAATGTTTGGGTAATCTTTCATTGCACAACTACTTTACAAAGCTGAAGTCAGCCTTTCTCCCTCTCCCTGACTCAAACTTTATTGACATTTTGGGACTTACATTATGCTTTCATACCTTTTAATTCACTTATGAGTATCTAGTTAGATGAATTTGTCTCACAGAAATCTATACCTGTCAAATTTTGCTGATGGGCAGAGCTCTTCTTCAAAAATTTTGGAAGATTATTTAAATTTATTATCCAGGTTCTGGAATATATATAGTTCTGGAATATACTATTTCGTTAAAGCTGGCCTTTCAAACCAGTGCACCTTTTCTACAAGTTTTTTATATCTGGAAGGATCTAGAAAAAGCTGACAGGTGTACTACTTACTGTTCACAAAATTCTGTGGCACACCATCTATGCACAAGCAGTGCATGCTGTTTCCAGCCCCATCAGTGTTCATTGACAGCAAGCTTAAGTTGGATTTGTCTGACATATAGTTATACCATTCCTTCAAGCATGAATGGATGCTATTTATTCCATAATATAGGGTAGCCCCAACCTTTTAACGTGTCAACTCTGATGTGTATAATTAAAGTCAGATGCCAGCCCTGTCAATAGTTTCACTGTCAATACATTTAAGCAGGAAGATATAGGGCTGGTTTCTCCTGAGGACATGAAATGAATGCACAGAACATAAGAATGGTTTGTTTTGCAGCTGGCTTGGAGTGGGAAGGAGTTGTTTCTCAAAATCTAGTTGCAAGTCAGTAACTTGTGGTGTACATCAGGTGTTAACATTAGGTCCAAAACTATCTGACATCTTAATAAATTATCTGTATGAAACAGAGAGCTGCCTCAGCAAGTTTACTGATGATTACAGAATCACAGATCCATTAAGATGGAAGAGACCTCCGAGGTCACTGAGTCTAGCCTACGACCTAACACCACCTTGTCAACTAGACCGTGGCATCAAGTGCCACATCTAGGCTTTCCTTAAAGACCACCAGGGACAGTGACACATAACTGGGAGGAGTGGCTGACCAGTGACTGATAACTCTCCACAGACCTGTGCTGCCATCCAGAGGGACCTCAACAGGCTGGAGAAATGGGCTGACAGGAACCTCAAGAAGTTCAAAACAGGGAAGAGCAAAGTCCTGCACCTGGGAAGAAAAACCCCAGGCACCAGCATGGGCTGGGAGCCACCCCAGCTTGGAGTCCTGGTGGACACCAAGTTGAACATAAGCCAGCAATGTGCCCTTGTGGCAAAGAAGACTAATGATATGATAGGATGCATTAGAATGAGTATTTACCAGCAGGTTGAGGGAGGTGATCTTTCCCCTCTACTCAGAAGTGAGGCCACCCCTGGAGTCCTGCACTCCAACCCAAGAGGGACATAAACACACTGGAGAGACTGCACTGAACGGTCACAAGAGTGATGGAGGGACTCTAGTTACCTTTCCTGTGAGAAAAGACAGAGAGATGTAAAGGCTGAGACAACTATTCAGCCTGGAGGAGGCTCAGAGGGGTCTCATTAGTGTGTATACTAATGAAAAGAGGACAGAGCCAGGCTCTGCTCTGCAGTGCCCAGTGACAGGACCAGAAGCAATGGGCACAAGCTGAAACACAGCAGGTTCCATCTGAACACCAGGAAACTCTTCTTCATTGTGGGGGTGACTGAGCACTAGCACAGGTTGCCCAGAAAGGCTGTGGAGTCTCCATCCTTGGAGATACTCAGAAGCTGCCCGGACATGACACTTGAGCAGCAGGGGTTGGACCAGCTGACCTCCAGAGGCATCTTGCAACCTCAACCATCCTGGATTTCAGAGACTACAAAGAAATAACTGCATGGCAGGGAACCATTCTGCCACAGAGATTAACAGTTCTTTGGTTACTTCAGATACACGTCCTGCATTTCTGTTTTCCTAGGTTTCTTGCAGTTTCTGCTACTCCTTTTCATCAGGGTCCCTTTGGCAGGCAATGGGTGACATGACTGGAGAGGAGTTTGGTGATCACTTGCTGAACATTTGCGAACTGCCAATTTCAGTGATGCACCACGTCCTGAAATTAACTAGCTCCTTTATTTTGTATCGCCAACCTCTCCTAAACGCTGTGCTTTTGGTTTGGTTTTCGTTTTCTAACAGAAGAACATGCAACATCTGGGAAGGAGCGCTGACAGCAATCATTTCTGACGGCGTTTGGTCCCGCCACACCTGACTTGCCCCTGACTCACGACGGATTTTTCTGTCCAAAAAAAGCCGGGTGGGCAGCTCGCTCGGCGCGCACCGATGCTTTCCACCCGCACGGGGCACGCACAGCGCGAAGCCGCGGGGAGCGGGGCAGAGCAGCCCGGCCGGCCCCAGCGGAGCGGCTCCCGTTGGGAAGCCGGGCCGGCAGGAGGCGTCCTGCGGCGGCTGGCAGCAGGAGGAGGAGGAAGAGGAGGAGGAGGAGGGCCGAGGCGGGGATGCCGGCTCTCCCGGAAACAGCGCCGGCCGGCGGCAGAGCGGCGGCGGCTGCCAGCGCTGCCGACTCGCTCGTGGTTCTGCGCCCTCGCCGCACGCCCGGCGGCATGGAGCCGGTGCCCCGCGAGGAGAAGCCTAACCCGCTGCAGGATGCCAGCCTCTGCTCCCGGCTCTTTTTCTGGTGAGCTTTGGGGGAGGGCAGGGGGAAGGGCAGCGCCGGAGATGCGGCGCCGGAGTGCCCGCCGGCTTCACCTCGCCCGGCCGCTCAGCAATGCCGAGCTCCGGCTACGGGTGCCCGGCTCGCACTTGAGCACGGCTCCCGGAGCGCCCGGGAGGAAGGGAGGGAGCGAGCGGGGAAAGGGAAGCGGGGCCGGCGGTGACCGTGCAGCCGCGGCTCGGGCACGACCTGCCGCCCGCCCCCGCGGGCCCGGCTGTCAGCGCTGCCCGCCGGGGCAGCCCCGGCTCGCAGGTGGGGTGAGGTCTCCTGAGGTGAACCCGGCCGCCCGCGGTAATCCCCGGCTGCGGGCTGGGGCCGGCGCAGCGGGGGCCTGCCTGTTTCGGGCACGGCGGCGCTCAGCTGGGCGGGCGGCGCCCAGCGCGGCCCCGTCGCCCCCTCGGAGCACGTGTTCGGTTCCCTCGGGAGCTGCGCGAGGGCGGCAGCGCTTCTGCTTCCTGGCCCGGCTGCTCCTGCCCGCCGGGTATCCTGCCGTGCTCCCAGGCACTGCTCTGCCTCCCCGTTTGAATAACGGGTAGCGGGCAGGGATTGCTCATCCCTTGGGCGTGAGGCTTTCCCCTGCAGCAGTGCGGTGGATTCTGACCCGCGTGGGGGGATGTCTGGGCAGCATCCTGGCTGCTCTCACCCATACATCGGCTGCCTCCGCTCCGGAGGGGCTCGGCGTGGCACGGAGCGAGAGCTTGCGGTGTTGCCACAAACTTAACGGGGCCACGTTGGTCTCTTCTTAGTGGGGACCTCGGCGTGGGTATATATCCGTGCTCAGGGAGGTGAGGAATTGCAGCCCAACATTTTAGTTGCTTTGACATGTGCAAAGTAAAACGGGAGAGCTCCAAGCTTGTTTGCCGTAGCAGAAAGAGCACTTAGAGAGAGAGCCCTTATCCTTCACCTGTTACAGCCTGATCCGGGGTGCGCATGTTGTGCGGTGGAGGAGGGGGAAGGAAGCGAGGGCGTGGCAGGTGAAGCTCTTTTTTTGGAAGCCTCTGAAATACGTAAAAAACTCTTTGATTCTATAAGCAGCTCTGAGCAGGTGCAAAAGTCCCCTTTGGAAGGTAGGGGGATTTTAAAAACCCTGACAAATCTTAACTAAATGTATTTTTCATTCAGGTGTATGTCCTCAGAAGTACTATGTGCAAAAAGAAAGAAAACAGATAAGTAAATAAAATAGGCAGCTTGTATGCTTGTGCAGAACTCCCCGTGTTCAGTATTTTGGCTTTTACTCTGACACCAGGGATGCCCATGTTAGAAACAGCTTTGTTGAGAAATTCCTGCAGAATGGGATGAACCTAACTTTGCCATGTAGCATTCCAGGACTGCTTCTGGTTTGTTCCCTTTCCCTCGCTGGTTCCTTGTGGTGTTACTGGTAGCTCTGCCAAAACCAATGCAGCTAGATGTGAAAAAGAAGCATGCAGTGCTGGAAGCCAGCTTTCTGACTGCTGGTATCATTCTTTTTTTAGGCCTTCTGTATCACTCAGCATGCGTTGCAGAGAAGTGTTCAACAGCAACAGTGAAGTACCTTAAATTTCCCTAGTTTTAGGCAAGCACCTGAAAGGCTCCTTTTACCCCAGATGTTTTTTTTAGGTTCTTACTTTGCAAAGGGAAAAACAGGTGGAAAGCTGTGCCTGGGAGATGACAGGTCTGCTGAAAGTCCAGAGATCAATTGGGACTTGAGACTTCACAGTCAGATGCTGGTGTATAGTCATAAGGCTCCTGCTTTGGAAAAGGATTTAGTGGAGCATGTAAAGCTTTAGAATGTAATTTTTTTTCAGGCTTTTATTGCAGTGTAATTCACAGCAGTGAAAATAGCCTTCTAAAGTCTTTTCTCTTACCTGTGGTGCATGTGATCACGACTAGCATCAGTGTACTAGCCAACAAGCATTAGCGTTTTCTGGATGAAATTTCAGCTGAAATTATACCTTCAGTGGGTGAAATTGAATAAGCAGGGGGGCTGTCAGTTTTCTGCAAGTTAATACCGTTTTGTGTAGAATTCAGGAAGTGTTAGAACACTCTCCCATTTAGCTATAAAGCTAGCTTTAAGTGTAACTCTAAGAATTACTCTCCCTTTCTACAATGAGTGTAGCATCTCCCAGCAGTGTGAGTACTGCTTCATTTTAGCTGCTGTTTCACACAGGACATTCTGAGATGTTTTCATCTGGAGAGCTGGGAAAGCAGTGCTTGGGGAAGGCCATCCTGCAAGTAGTAGCAGCCACCAACCACCTTGTGGTTGTGTGCCCCTGGCCTGCTCTCCACATTCCAGGTGTTGACTGCTTCTTATCAACAAGGGGTAAAATGTATCAGTGAGGCATTGCAAGCAGCTGGGCAAAGGTTCTTCTTAGTTTTATTTTGTTTATATTTTTTTTGTTTATATTTTTCTCCAAAAGTACCATTTTGCCATTGTAAGGAACCATGCTCCCATTTGTTGCCAGTGTTACAGAATAAAAGCTTACATTATTGCCTGGTGCCAACAGGATTAAACTCATGAGAGGAAAGAAGTCATGTTTTCATTGAGTTATAAAACTCAGGTAATGAGTGTGTAGGCTGAAGAGACATTCTTCTCCCACTGTTCACAGCTTGTCTTCCTGCATTTGGGTTGTGACTTTGGCAAGTATGAGCTTGATTAGCATTAAACACTCCAGCAGTACATTCATGGGAAAGAGGAGCATCTGGATTGTGTGTTAATATTGTTACTTTTATAATGTGTCCCTTGTGTAATGTTACAAGAATGAAAGCTATTTATGACAGAAGTGTGAAGATCAGGGCAGTTGCAAAATATTCTTGTGTTCCGTGTCTTTCACTGAATTATCTATATTAACAGAGGTTTATCAAAGCCCAAATTGCCTTTTGGGTGTCTCAGATATTATTGTAACTCTTGAATTTAAAGAGTCACAATTTCCATGCCCACCAAACTTTTAAAAGCCCTGGCTGGTATTTCAGTTATAGTTTGGAGTGCTTGTATTTCTGATTTACTTCATCTGTGTTGTTAGGTTGTTGATTTTTTTATTGCTGGCTCAGTTTGGTGGTGAGAATGAGGACTCTGAAGGATGGATAGGAGGATTTGCTTTCTTTTTAAGATTTGTTCACGGAAGAGAGAATTCAGTCGTGCTTCCATATTTAAACAGCTATTCAGTTGTAGAAAGCTTAGGAATTGAAAAAGCCATGTAGCCCCCACAAGCAGTGAGAATAGCACTTTTTGCATAACTTTTTCTGATGTGAATGGTGGGGATTATTAAATTAATAACTTTGGAGAGCAAAAATATTTCTCGTTTCTGGCTATTAACCGATCTTTGAGCTTGCATCTGCATTAAGTAGGAAGTGTATCTTTATTTGCTCAGAGCACTTGTTCTCTTGAGTTACTGAAGGTATTTTTTCTATATAGCAGTTGAATTTTTATGCATTCTGCTATTTGGACATCAAATCCACTTTACTGGAAAGTTGCACAATATAGGCTATGATTAGATTTTTGAAAGACGGGGTAACTTTTATGCTGTTAACAATATGAGAAGGAGGGCAAGCTGGAACACCCTGGGAAGTGTATCCAATGTTTTTGTGCAGAGAAGAAAAAGAAGTTTAAGTTCTTCTAGATTTCATACAAATTTACAACTTCATTTTACTAATAATAGTAATTACTTACATGTCACAGACTCACCATGACTGTGGGAAGTCTTTGGGTTTTTTGGAGCACTGAAAGCTGTTATCATTCTCAGGCTAGATGCCTTTTCACATCATGACTTGACATGCAGCAATTTCCATAAAATGTGACTGAAAACTTGCAGCAAGGCATCTACAGAGTTATTACTCCAAGGAATAAGTTAATTATTGGTTTATTAATCTGTTAGTATCTGGCAGCATTGTTTTTGACTTACTATGTGTGTGCTTTGGGGAGAATGACAAAACCACTAAATCTTCTTTGTGGATCTGATGTGAAGTACAGTCGGGGAGAAGAGTGAAGAACAATCTTCGTTTTTTGGTTTAAGTGTGAATTGAATGGGGTAAGCATTGATATGCAAGTCCTAAGATTTTGAGTGAGGACTGTACAGTATGTAGCTGATGGCTGACCAAATGCAATAATGTCACAGATTTCTCTTGTACCAGTGTAAATAGCTACACCTTTACTTCTTCCTCCTCTCTCATCCTGTGCCTTAGAATTGGAAAGGCCACTGACTGATTTCACTGGATTTCTCAGGCAGCCTAAGTATTGCCTGGTTGTCTATCTTCAAGTGTTTCTTGCCTTGCATTGGAAGAAGTTAAGGAAAAAATAATTTTTGTTCTTGGAGATTTCAACTGGGCTCCAGCAGTGCCACCAATAAAATTGGTTTGTGTTCTTTACTGTGTTAGTGAATAGATTTGACTGTGAGGATTTCAATTTGATTAACATGAAAATATCAGGCTTTGTAACTTGCCTGGGATCTTGCCTGATATTTAATGATTCCCATGCTCAGTGCCTGAAATTGCTCATGATAATGCCACTTTATAAAAATCTCTGAGGTAACTAAGTTCATTTGTTGATTTATTAGTGCAGGACAATTGTGGTACTATAAGAAACTCTGAAGAAATATGTAGGCATTTTCAGTACCCATTTTCTGGATACTGAAAACACATTTTCTGTACGCAGAGGTTGAAATCACACTTGCTTTTCTTTTTTTCCTGAATGATAAAAGATTGAGGATCATACATATAACTTTTTTTGAAAGATAATGCCTTGTTTGTTCATTTATCAGATATTTAATATGCTGCTGTCAAATTTGAATCATTTGTTCTCTTGAGCTACTGCATTAATTTTTAAGTTTTGCGTGTTTATTTGCAAGATGTCTGTATTATGCAAAAGAAAATACTTGGAAATTGTTGTTTATGAGCTAGTAAAGTTGAAATATGTGGATAAAGAGTGCTAAATAGATTATATGGATTACAACAAACAAGTTTGTATAAACTGTTCAAGTGTTAGCATTTGCTATCTACTGTAAATATCTGTGCTTAGATATGCAGGTAGATGAACTGTTAGGAGTACAATGACACACAGACTACTTGCTTTTGGAATGCTTATGTAAAGCCTGATATATCATTTATGAGAGAAAATGTCTTCTAATTCCTGCAAAACTTCAAAATTAAGATTATGTCATGATGTTGTTTTTGTCTTCTTTTCAAAAGAAAATTTCCCTATCCTGCTTCTAGAAAATTAGACCGTATGTAGAGTGGAGGAGGGAGATAATCCAATTAGATTTTGGGAGTGGAAGGTTGAAAAGGCCAGTTATCTATTTTATTTGTTTTGTATCCCTGGCACTGTACCACTTGTAATAACAGTGGGAACTCACAGGGCATTTTTATTCTCCCTATTACCATTGCTTGTCAGAAAGGATGTTAATACAGAAATTCCCACCATTCCCACCTTCTTTAATGAGTAACTTCTGAAGTTTATTTTTATAAGTCACAATCTTCACACCTTTACATCAAATCTTTGGTATCTTTCTTGGCCTGTGGTTGCTGGGTTTGAAATTTATATTTTAATTATAGTCTTTGAAATGCCACAGGTACAGGTGTTGCCACTCCTCTCTTCCCTGCAGAAAATGTTATTTTGCAGTATGCTTCCCCCTTCTTCTTGCCATGTCTGTGTTTCTTCTTGCTGTCCGAAATACCAGGAAGCATGCTAGATTAATAAGGTAATTTTGTACCTGGCTGAAGAACAGCATGAAGACAACCTGCAAATAAACGTAGTTGAGTCCAGTTGTATTACTGTCAGCACCAGAAAATCGGTGTTCAGCAGCTTAGCTGCTCACACTGGAAGATGAGATTGAGCTGGGTATCAAAGGTTAATACAGTTTGTATTGAAACTGGAAGCCTAAAGGGCGTTTTTTGAGTTAATATGGCTCTGAAGTAATTTCATTGTATTCCTACTTTTTCCTTCTGTAAGCAATGAGAAAAGCTGCTCTTTAAGCCCTGTTAAGCTGGGGAGGGAAGTTGCAACCAAAATACCAGTTGAAAAGCATCTGAAGAAATACCAGACTTACTCTGTTTACTTTATTACTTGTAGACGACAGCTTTTGTAAGGGGAAGTGAAAGAAGGCAGCTTACTAATGAGAATGGATGAGCATGTGAAGTGGAGAGGTTTTTTAAAAAAATAAATCACTTGATGACTACAAACTGTTGCTAGGATATTTATGAATTCTTGCAAAATAACTCCGGAGACTCTCAGAGTGTGTGTCCTCCTTTCTGTACATCCCAATGCCAGCAGTGATCCTCTGGACTGAGAGGGAGCACACAGCAGTGCTGAATTGCACTGAGACTCCTGAGGTGAGCCAGGCAGAATAAGCATGATTATCCAAATGGTCCGTGAGGAAACCCCATTGATTTTATAAAAAAAAAAACCATCTGCAAAGTAGGTGATTAAAGAGAATGAAATATGTGTTACTTTGCAGCTTAGTTGTTGAAGTAGTGCTTCCAAGCTGCTCAAGGGAGACAAAATCTTAGTGTTATGGAAGAATTTGAATAAACAAAGACTCTCCTGTGCAACTGTTGAAAAGTAACTGGACATTGAGTGAAAAAAGGTGATGTTTGTAATGTAATGCACAAATAAGCTTAAGAGGAATGGGGAAAATGCAGTTTGTAAACCACCTCTTTAAGGAATTAGTTGATGAGGGTTTACTGGATGTGGCGTTGACTGGGTGCTGTAAAGTTATCCAGAAATTAAACTTCTGTTTATTATTACGAATAAAGAAAATATTTTCCTAACCAGGCAAGCAGACTGTGTAGTCTGATTTTTCTGACTTGTCCTGTGATAAAGCAGGAGCTCTTGTGAAACTGGTGACACCACTTGTGCAGAGGAAGGTACAGTAATTTCATGACTATAAGGCGCACCCTTTTGACTAGAATTTTCCCTCGAACCCGGAAGTGCGTCTTATAGTCCGGTGCGCCTTATCTGAGGGACAAATCGGCGAAAGTTGACAACCCGGAAGTGCGAGCCACGAGGGGGAGTGGCCCCGCAGCAGGGCCGGGCTGGGAGATGGAGTGGCAGCGGGGCTGTGCCAGACTGGGAGGGGGAGTGGCCCCGCAGCAACGGGATGCGAGGGGAGAGGGGCTCCGCGGGGCGGGCCTGCCGGCATCGGGGCGGCCCCGGCGCAGGGTGGGGTAGAAAGCTGCCGAAATCGAGGCAGCCCCGGCGCGGGGGGGTAGAAAGCCGCTGAAATCGGGGCAGCGGTGGTAAGGGGCCTGCCGGCATCAGGTCACCCGGAGGCCAGGGGACTCCTGGAGAAGCAGGGCCCAGGGGACGCTCCACGGAGTGGTGGCAGCCATGCCCCATCCACGGGGACGCTCCCCAGAGCGGTGGCGGCCACGCCCCGTCCCCGGGGACGCTCCACGGAGCGGCGGCGGCCATGCCCCATCCCCAGGGACGCTCCCCGGAGCAGCAGCGGGCATGCCTGGGCCCTGGGGACGCTCCACGGAGCGGCGGCGGCCATGCCCTGTCCCCGGGGACGCTCCATGGAGCGGCGGCGGCCATGCCCTGGCCACGTCGGGTACAGGCCGGCCTGGGGGCCAATGGCTGCTGGGTTGAGGCGGGGCCTCGGCCAGCAA
>PYHW01009637.1:1372804-1394577 GCA_013186435.1 Turdus rufiventris
GGTCGTGAAATTACTGTACTCTATGTAACATGCAACTGGCTGACTGGGGGTTGATGGTTGTGGTCAAGGCAATTGAGAATTGTGGATGCACCCAGAGCCCTTACAGACACATCTTTTGATCTTAGGACGTTTTTTGTTTGTGTCAGCTTTGTAATGGAATTGCAAACGCTTCTTGGCTGATGTTTTTTTGACAGACTTTATCAGTTCATGAGGAACTTGTATGCTTGGGTTTCTAGAAAGCTCTGCAAGCTGCTCTTCAGTGTGAGAATGTTACTTTTTTAACAAGTTGCAAGCAGGACATGATACAAATCCAGAAGCACAGCAGGTCCCATCCCTGGGTTAATGAACCATTTGAACTAGACTGCTATTAGTTCCATATACCTGTCTGTAATGTATTTCTTCCTTGGCTGATAGGAAATTATTTTGGGGTGATAGGAAATCTAATTTACAAGCTTTCTTGTTTAGGAAATTTTCTTTCATGTACGAAGCAGAATAGCGTGACTAGCCTTAATGACGCTGCCTTTTGGATAGCAGGACCTCTTTCTCTTTCATGCTGTCTTTGAAAAAGGGGATGAGTTCTCTTAGGAGGGTAAGAAAACAGTCTTAGGGGTTTTTTGTTTAGATCTTAGAGGCTTTCCAATATCTTGGTGGAGTTACTCTCATAACAATTGGTAAAAATTGGATTTTCCCGAGCAACAGAGTAAATTGTGGCTGGTTGACTGTGTTGTAATCCTAAAGGGTGTGTAATGTCAGGGCCCAGGAGTAGGGAAATGCAGGAAGTGAATGTTTATATTGTGGTCTTTGTGTTTCTGCTGGTTCAGAAATGAATCACTTTCTTTTTTAATCAGTGCCCAAGATACTGCTGCAGAGGTGAAAAACCTTTGGGGTCAGAACAATGATTTACTGTTTTGCAGTTGGCTGTCTCTGGTTTTACACCAGGTTATAGAGTGATTTTTAAATTTATTTTTGTAATCTTTATTCCAAGTTGCATCAGTGCTCTGGCAGTAACAGGGACTTACTCTGGGCATGTTTCCAGACTGATGTCTTTGATCAGCTAATCGTTTTCATAGAACAGAGGCATTCCCAGCAGAACACAAGGTACTCAGGATTCTTACAGATACTCACATTTTTATGCGTAGGTCGTGCTAGGAAGAATTTGGGCTAAGCTCTTTGAAGGGCATCATGTGAACCTTGTATTCTGAAAGAGTAACTAAAATGAGGCAATGTGTAAGAAAAAAAATTAATTTCAAAATTCCTAGCAAACAGGAAGGTACCTGGGAAAAGTAGACAGTTAGTTACTACAGAGTCCTGCTTTTATTTAAGTTGAACAGCTTCTTCTTTCTTGAACAGAAAGAAGAGTCTTACCTTCCCAGCACCTTTTTCTTCTCTTTCTTCTGGTAAAATAGATTGGTGTTGAGCCCATCGTTGGGGTGAGAGGAGGGGTTTGCATGACTGTCTATTTATTGCCTCAATTTCTTTAATTTGGGTTATTATTTTAGCTTTTTTATGAAAGAATAATGCAATTTGCACAGGTTCTGTTTTCATAACAAATGCTATTTTTTGTGTGAGCTGTTTTCAATACTCCTTGAAGAGATCTGTGTTAGTTATCTCTGTTCTGACAAAAGACATAGCACTCTAATGAGCAGTCTTCCTTTATGGCTACGTTGGGGATTCAGGGATGTTCTTTGTGTGTTCTTTGCTGTATTTGTCATCCTCTTCTAATAACCCTCTGACAGCACTGTTTTAACAGCCTTCAGGCAAGAGAAGGGCTTGGTTGGTTTGTGTGTTACAAGTGTGTGACTTGAGTAACCGCAGGCTGTGTGCAATAAGCTGGTCTCAGTTCTGCTGTGAGTGCAGAGAATTCCACAGGGCATAATCTGCATGTGGAATTCAGGTGGAAGCTTTTACTTTAAGGAGTGAATAGGAGCATATGCTAAGTCTTCTGTCTGGCAGTAGACCTTCCAGCATGAAGTTCAGGATGTATCAGTGAAATGGTGATGCTCAAACTCTTCTTGCTTTATTTAGAGTTTGCAGAAGATCTCATTCTTGGGATAAAAGCCCTTCAAGGACTAAGTATAATTTTAAAAGAAAAATGTTTAGCCTTCTTTTTTATACTTTTTTTCCCCCCTAACCTTACAGAAATGTGGTCTTCTGCTGAGTCTTTGCCATGTTGTCCATTATGATAAATAAGTCACAAAATTAATTACTACACTTTTCTGCTTACTCTGGATTGGTTTTCCTTGCCTTCTTTAATGTTAACGTAGAGGTTGTAGTGCAATATATTACTCTTTTCAATGATACGGTTTTAACTAATAGAAAAAAGGGAGAAGTTGCACTAGGTCTCACGGGAACTAACAGTCTGACAGCCTTGAGACTTCTGGCAGTTTTTACCCTGCACTTTCATCTCTCATCTGCTCCTTAAATGTTTTTCAAATTTGCTCACACTGTAGCTACAGTGTGGAGACGGTGGGACAAGGGATTTACTGCAAACTGTAAGAACTCCTCAGTGGAGGTGGGCATATCATCAGTAAGTTGTTTTGAGTGTTTAAGGACAAAGGATAAACTAGATGGCTCTTAGAGTCCTGTACACTTGAGAGTGTTGTCTTTCAGCTGGTTACTTTGCAGTGCACATCTGTGGTCAGCACTTGTTGCTCTTGACTGTATGTGGAATCAAATGCCATCAGGATTGAGCAGTTGCCTTCAGCAGAAGCATTGTTCCATTATTCTTCCTGTTGCCTGCCTGTGGTTTTTTGAAAAGTGTTAAGCGGAGGAATGGTGTTCCACTGAGTAAAATTAATAGCATTGGTTTTATTTTTTAAGGCTGTACATTTAAGTCTGTTTCTGAAGTGTCTTTTGTTTTCTTGTCTACCTGCTGCATGCAGAAAGTACTATTCAGCACTGCTGAGCCCACAGCTGGGGCCCTGAATCCAGTTCTGGGGTCCTCAGCACAGGAGAGACACGGATATGCTGGAAAGAGTTCAGCAAAGGCTCTTAGGGCAGAGAATGTTTAAGGGTTTGGGCCATCTCTTCTGGGAGGAAAGGCTGAGGGAGCTGGAACTGTTCATCCTGGAGAGGAGAAGATCAGGGGGATGTCATCAATGTGGATAAATACTTGAGAGGAGGGTGCAAGGTGGGCAGAACCAGGCTCTTCTCAGTGGTGTCCAGGAGTAGGATCAGAGGAGTGGGGCCACAAACTGAGTAACAAAAGGCTCCCTCTGAACGTCTGGAAACTCCTTTGCTGTGAGGGTGGTTGAGCACTGTTGTAGGCTGCTTGGAGGGGTTATGAAGTCTCCGTGGAGATCTAGACATTGTGCTGGACAACCAGCTCTAGGCCTTGCTTGAGCAGCAGGGCTTGGACCAGCTGACCTCCAGATGTCCCTCCTGATCCAACCCCAGCCCTTCTGTGATTCTGTAATAAATATCCTGTTTATGTTCCCTGTTAAATGTCTGAACCAGTTGTGTTTTCACCACGTCGGCAGCAGTGGCCAGTGAAATCTCACAACCATTTCCACAGATGGGAGAAGGATTTATCCCTTCTATTTTCCTGAAAGGGCTGCCTCATCCTGATTCTCATGCTAGGAGAAAGATACCTTTACCCTCTGTCTGAAAGGAGACCTGTGACTTGTTTATGGTATATGATTCTCTTACATACATGATGTTGTAAGAGAAGGAGCGCTGGGTACTGGCCTCAGGAGTCGGCTGAAGTCTGCAGATCTTTCCCACAGCTGCTTGTCCTGGGGCAAACAGAGGCTGTCTCATCCAGCAGGCAGAAACTATTTGAATGGCTTTGAGGTTATTTGGCTCATACTTGCTTTTCACCTGTGGTCAGCTGCAAGAACTGAGGCCAAAGAAGATGTGTTTCAATGGAGCAGATTCCTGCTGTCAAACCAGGCAGAAGTTCTGCCGCTGTTTGGAGCATTTGGTGTTTGAGACCTTTTGTCAGGACCTTTTGTGGAGAAATTGTGGAAGTGATTTGGGCCCTGATTGTATTTTACCATAAAGTCCAAGCAACAGACTTGTCTGACAAGTACTTTCTGTTTCTAATTGTACCTTTATCATGCATTTAGGAGCTCACATAAACAAATCTTCAGTACTCACTCCAGGAGTTTTAAAAGGGCTGTTAGGCATCAAAGGTGCTACTCTAAGGATAGAGACTTAATTTTTTGAATGAGTCACAAAAACACTGTGCTAACATGCTAAGTAGTGAGGGAAAAACACGATATAATCCCTTTTGTTGCTTGCAGTTGTGCCATGGAGCCTGGGAAAAAGTTTTTTACAACAGTGCTATCTTTGAAGAAACTCTCTGAGCCTCCTCTTTAGGGTTCTGCCTGCCCATCCGCCCTCTCCAAAACTAGCCAACAACCTTCTTGTAAACCAGTGTATACAAAGTTTAATTGGAACATGCCCGAGCAAGGAATGTAGAGCAAGTTGATGAGTATTCATAACTGCTGTTGTGGTTGGGAATAAATAAATACCCTCATTGTAAACCACCCCAGTTTTGAAATCTCACATGTAGGTCTTCCAGAAAATAATTCACTTCACCTAGCACACCATTGTTCTTCTAAGAACTGTGTGGGTTAAGTTGTGTAATAATTGTCAGAAACTAAGCTGCAGTTAAGAACTTTCACAGGCAATTGAGATCAGGCAGACAGCTCTCCTTTGAGTGCATGAGTATTGTTTCCAAAACAGATCCATCCCTGACTTCTTGATTTTGATGGTGTTAATCAGTTGAGAAAGCACTTGTAGGAAAAGCCTTAGAGTCAAAATCCATGTCTCTTGGAAATATGACTGATTCGGTAGAGACACAAACTAACTGGATAACTACAAGTTCCCTAACTCCAGTGTTCCCACTAAGCCATGCTTGTTTTGCATGTGTTACTCCCTTTTTCTCCATCCCATGGACAACTTGGTCACTTTTGTGCTTTATGCATACAACCCCTGCTCTGTGGAGCACAACTGAGACTGTTTGGACTTCCTTGATGTGTTTCAGACTTGGAGAAGGACCCAAGTGCATAAAAATCTAGTCCAGCTGTTGCTGACAATTGACCTATTTGATCTAATAAAATACAGTGTTTTTCAACAAGTCTACAGTACTGATACTATAATTTATCTTCAAAGTGCTCTCATAAAATACTGAGCTTTTAAGAATCTTTCTACTAAGGAAACTGAGCTGTTAGTATTTTCCTTTTTTGAACATACACATTGTGTCGGTTTATATCTCCAAACATGAGAAAGGTACAGTAATAATCCTTTCCTTTCCCATTTTTACATTTCAGTGATTGTCTTTAAATTACTGACCTTTAATGCTTGTCAAGATGTCAGCTGAACAGCGCCTACTTTTCTCCTCAAGTAAATGTTACCAAAAAATGTCTTTTAGTGGGCATTAGTATTTTTATTTACAGCTGTCAGTATTTTAATAGTTGGGTTAAGATCGGTTTTTTCCTTAATATTTAAAGGAATGCTATTTTTCCTTGAGGGTAAGGAAACACTGAGAGAAAACAATTCCCTTAGGACCAAGAAGGGTTATGCTGGCTGTCTGGAAGTAAGGTGCTATGGGCATAAAGTGATGTAGGAAGTGGGAAGTGCTTTCCCATTTGCAAGATAAAGGTTAACTTAATTCTTAGGTAAAAGTGCAGTGAAATGTGTGAGTGTTGAATGATTCAGGAGAAGGAAAGAAGGGGGTAAAAGAATTAAATTATGATGTAAAGAAATTACTCTTTTTGGTCTGCTAATCAGTTTGCTAATAATTTGTATTTGACTAGGTGGTTGAATCCCTTATTTATTATCGGCCATAAACGGAGGCTTGAAGAAGATGATATGTATAAAGTGATGCCAGAAGATTCCTCAGAGAAGCTTGGAGAGGAATTGCAGTGGTAAGGAGAAAAATAGTAAAATACTTTGTGTTGGAAGGCGCAATTGTTCTCTTTTATTGTATTAATGCTGGAGAAGGTAAAAAATCTTATTTCTATTCTGAAATTAAAAGATGTTATTGTAAAGTTTAACAAGGTTAAAATGCTGAAGAATTTAGAGTAATAAGAACTAAGAGAACTTGTTTACCATAAAAGCTTTTTAGTTTTTTTCAAGTTAGATATAATGGAACTACATTAGAATACTTCCATTATGTAATTTATAATTAATTTGACACTTTGCAGAATGCTATAAAAGACAACTTTTCATCAACTGTAGTAGAAGTAATCCTTAATAAATGTGTGAGTCTTACAGCCTGTGGTAAAATAGCTGTGGAAACTTGAAATTGCTCTGTACAAAATTGGAGAAGAAAGTTTTATGTTTTATTTATTTTTGTTTGTTTCTTTGTTTAGAGTGCAAATTGAATTAAGTGACCCTTTAAATATATGTGTGTATATGAATATATGAATGTTGAAAATCTGCCACTCGCTGGTAAAGTGGGCAAGATGCCTTGGGCAGCTAAAAGCATGTATCTAGGAGGTGTTTTTATTTATTTTTATTTTAAGTACTTTTTCATGGACTGTACCAGTTTGTAGTGTTACGGACTCAGGGGGATTTATATTTTAGTAGGAAAATATCTTCAAATAATTACTGTTTATATAAATTGCCGTGAACCTTGAAACAGTGAGGATTTTTGTGTACAAATAATCTTCTGCTAAATATAGTTAGAAGAAAAGATGCCTCCTAGGGAAAGGTGGCCTCTGTATTAAGAAAGTGTGGCCTTGCTATTTCTTGCCTTTACACTGAAGGCAGAGCAGATGGACTTTCCTGGGCTTGAGTAGGATGAGAGACTCCTCAAGAAGCAAAAAGAGTCCAGAAATGAAAGGTTATGCCCAGGTTTGACATCATCCTGCTCTGGATAAGCTAACTGTTGAATGAGGGTCGGTGATAAGCTCATAGGAATTGCTGATTTTAATGTAACTGGAGAGCTTTGCCAAATTCCTTGGTTGTGTCTAGGAGCAGTTCAGGGATTTGGCTGTAGGGGAAGATGGATTTTTTCCAATGATTGTTATAGTAAAAGCACACACTTGCATGAGTCAGGAAATGGTAGAAGAAAAATATGAGTGGTTTTTAATTCGTTAGTGTACTTGACCAAGAAGCAGACAATATAATTCATAAATAGCTGTCTACGGAAGCAGTCTTTTCTCTTGAGCCAAGAAACCCCACAGAACCTACATAGTTTCGGTTTTCAAAGCATGTCGACAATAACTCTGTAATTCTTGTAACTTGGAGGATAAAATAAAAAACAAAAATGTTTCTTATCTGTATTCTTTGAACTTCTGTGCTTTGTTGCAAAATAATTGGCTTTCATGCCTTAGACTCATTTCACCCCTCAAACTACCAAGGTCAGAGGTCTGGCAGAAAGCACACAGCCTTCAGAAGAAAGGGAGAGGATCCTGACGACAGTGTGTTTTGAGAAGTCTGCTTAAATTGTGATACTTTCTTGTTAAAATCATTCTTGTTATTACTGTCTTTGGTTTTTATGCCAACAGATTGTGTCCTACTTGTGGGCAGACTTGGTAATGGAAAAAAGGTCTTTGCCACTCTGCTGAGGAATCCTTGCATTCAGAGAGATGTGTGACAAAATCCTCATCAAAGCATGTGGTGGAGAAAAGACAGGGCCAGACAGGGTTGAGAAAGGGTTGGACATCACAACCTCTCTAGGGAAGCACAGGGCATGTGGATAGATTAAGACCCTGTTCTGTCTCAGTTTAGTCTATGGTCAGGAGATCACATGAAAATAGGCTCTTAATTAAGGTGGGTAGTGACTGTCTGAACTGAGAAGAGAAAGAAATAAAGGAAGGGTTCCTCATCAGCAAATATGTCAAGGGTGATAATAATCAACAATTGTTGAATTGTTTGCGAGTAACCAAGAGCAAATGGGCCTGTAATACTAAGTACCAAGTGTTTATGTGAATGACAAGACATTATTATCTTTAACTCTTTTGTTTTGTTTGATTTTGTTAAGGTGATCAGGGCAATCTAGTTGTTAGTCTGAAAGTGTTTTATTCTAGGTAATTGCCTTGTGAATTTACTTCATTCCTCCCAACATGTTTGTACTTTGTTTGTCAGGTACTGGGATAAAGAGGTGCAAAAAGCAAAAAAGAGAGGAAAAATACCACATTTAACAAAAGCCATTATTCTATGTTACTGGAAATCCTATTTAGTTTTTGGAGTTTTCACAATGATTGAGGTAAGTGGTGTAAAATGTCACAGGACCTACTTTTTGGCTAACAGCAATGAGGAACTTGTCCTCTTAGATTGCATGACGTACTGGGGACTTCAGCTTGGACTGCTCTGAGAACCTGGTTCTCAGAAGGGTAAAACAGAGCCCTGGAGAGACTGAAAAACTGAGTCATAACTGCAGGATTATGGAAGTGGAACAGAGAGCTCGTTCCCATGCATTGCTTTTGAGACATTGCAAACCATTGACTTGCTTTGTTAGGCTTATCTGTATTTTATGTGTCTGAGTGGGGTGCCCAATAGAAAGAGGTTTTTTATTGCTCTCTGTAAGTGGCTCTAAAGGACACATGGCATTTTAAAAAATTGAAGTGTAATTTTTATAACATAAAGTGTAATTTTTATAACATAATACAATTTTTATAACATCAAAGAGTTTTTTTGGTGATTGAGAGAGTTCTCCTTGAAGTTCCAGCTAAATTTTAATGTGGAACATGTTTTTGGCATTTTTAGAGTGCACTAATGACAAAATAATAAGGGATATGACTTGTGGCAGTGCTTGGTTCTTGTTTGCCTGTTTACAGACTTGGTTAACATGGTACAATATGAAATTATTAATACTTTCCCCCCTTCCTTCTCTTTCAGGAAACCCTCAAAATAGTTCAACCAATTCTTTTGGGAAAAATTATTAGTTTTTTTGAAGAACATGATGCCTCAGATGAGAGCGCTTTGAATTTTGCATATTGCTGCGCAGGTGCTCTGTCTGTGTGCACGCTTATTCTGGCTACAATGCACCACTTATACTTCTATCATGTACAGCGGGCTGGCATGAAGCTCAGGGTGGCTATGTGCCACATGATTTATCGGAAGGTAAGCAAACCTGTTCTCAGCTGTATTTTGGATTTGACAGCTGTTCTGTTAGGAGAGTTTTAAAATGCAGCTGTTTATTATGCTCGTGACTGCAATTCCATTGGAGTTACTCATTTGTAGAGACCTAAGGCATGTGGAACATGTCAGACCTTAGATGTGTACATGTGGCTTTGCTTTCTCTGTGTGCTGAGGTGTCTGAATGACAGCTGCAGGCTGCCTAATGAAGGTGGTGAGCTAAATAGCCCTAAAGTCCTGAAGGAGGTGCTTTTTCTGCCTTGGAGCAGCTGCTTTTTTTGCCTTGGAGGAGCTGATTTTTATTGCCTTGCTGCTGTTGGAGTGGAGCCCTGCTATTGCTCTTGGAAGAGTTGTGTGAACTATTAGAGGTGTCAGCATGGAGCAGGAGAGGGACAGAGCTCCCAGGGAATGCTGGCAGCTACTCTGCCTTGCGGTTTGATCCCACAGGTGGACATGGTGCTTGGATGTCACTGTTTGGCACTCTCAGTCTCCTGGGAACTGCTTTGCTGCCCAGGTTTCCCCCACACTCCTGGTGTGGTTGAAGGTGAGATTTATTTATGTTTTATTCCATCAGTGCTGTAGAACTAGTAGATTGTATCCTTTGCAGATCAGAGTCTGCTCCGCTCCCATGGGGCATCCATCAGGTTCCCTCAGGAGAGGCAGCAGTTCCACAGAACTGCTGCTTCCCCCTCCAGGAAAGCAGGGATACTTGGCATCTTCACCTTTATTTTCCCTCCTGTTTGAGAGGGAAGAGGGAGAGGAGCAGGTAGAGGAGACAGTTCAGAATCCTGTGGAATCCTAAGGGCAGGGATTTAGAGTTTTTTATTACCATTGTCTGGTTTTACTGTGGGAGTACTGCAGCCCTCTGCTAGAACCTGTGAAATGTGAGAAGGGATGTATGTTTAGTGAGCCATGGTTTCTTTGCTGTCTCTGTGTCCTGATCAAGCAGTAGCTGTCCTGAACTACAGGGGGAGTTGAGGCTGCTGTCAGAGGGAAAGTGGAGGAAGAGAAGTCCAGTTTTACCTACAGAAAGAAGCTGAGCAACATCCAGGATGAAATGCTCTCCTCAATGTGCTCTGGACAGCAGACAAGCCAGTTGTAAATATCTGCCTCGCTCTCCTGAAGCTGTTGGCAATACCCAAACCATGAGTCTGTCTGCTTCCAAGCAGGGAATCTCTGCTGAGAATGCTGGCAGGGAAAATGCCCCATCTTTCTATCTTCAGTGCTGCTGGAATAGTGACCTGCAATTTCAGACCTGCAATTGGAGAATCAGGAATGTAGTTTCTTTAGAATGTAAAGAAATCCACATTTTTTTAACCGTTAAACATAGGTACCATCAACTTAGCACAAACACTTGTACTACTGGTGTACGTTATACGAAGTTTTTGGACAAAGCGGTAAAGTGAGGAGAGTAAAAACTTCCCCATTTTAAGTGTTGATTACTTTTCATACACACATTTATTATCTTCCTCTTTTGATGCCTTGGAAAGGATCCTCTGGGAACTTGGCTCTAACATGGCACAATGCTTTCTTGTGCATAAACATCTCTAAGGTATTAATTTACCAAACTAATTATCAAAACGAAATTACTGAAAAAATGTATATAGTGATGGTGTTTGTTGCTGAGTTGATACTGGCTTAGAAGCTTGGAAAATAAATATTTGTAATATGCACCCTTATTTCTAGAGATGGGATTAAATGGAAAATTAATCTGTCCTCATGTTTACTTCTGAGGGTGAGGGTTGAGGTAACAGCAGAACATTGACAAACCTTTCTAATAATTTGTCTTCATTATGTGCTGCTTATAAATAGGTAATATTTTCTGCTTAATGTCATATATGCTTTTGAAAGAAACTTGGGTGCTTATTTACCAGCACTTCAGCAGAGTTTGTTAATTGCTGTAGAAAATAAAATCTTGAATTTGTAAGGGTAAATAGATTGGATAAGGGAGCATTCTTAATAGAGAACTTCAAGGGTTCATAATTCTTAAGTTGTAGACCCTTTTTCATTTCCTGGAAAGTTCAAATCTAATTTGCAAAATCCTTGTGTTCCAATTCTTAAGAAGTTTTGCTACCAGTAAGAAGTATTAGTGATGCTCATAGAAAACTCATAACAAAAATAAAAATTAAATCTCTCATGATGACTCAGAACCTTATGTTTCAAAATCAAAGGCTACTTGTGGGAAACTGGTTTTTGCTGTTTTATTTTTTTTTTTTTAATGACTTAGCTTTTAGAAGTTCTTTGAGGTCAGTGTACTGACTTTAGCTAGGATGGAGTTAGTTTTCCTCAGCTCCTATGGGGCTATGTATCAGATGTAATAAAAAGAGGGAGGCATCAAAACAGGACTTTTTGGTAGAAATTGCTTATGAAAGTTAAGCTGCTACTTTGCAGATGAGATCCATTCAGCCAGGAGAATGCAAGGCTTATTTCACTTAAAAAAAAAAAATCAAATCAAGAAGGAAGCAAGGAAATACTTAAGTTGCATTGCCACTGATGATGGGAATGGCTGCCTCTTCCCAGAGAAGACAAATCAGTCACAGATGAGCTCCATCCTTTTGGCTCAGATGCTTGTGTGGCTCTTCTTGAGACTGTCTTGGTCAATATGAGCTGGACTTACAGAATCATATTAAAGCTGGTTTTGCTGCTTATGTAGAAGTAGGTAGGAAGAAGTCAGAAAGGTGATTGTGTGGCAGGTCCAAGGCAGACTCAGGCAAGCAAGATGCTGGCACAGTCTTCTGATGGTTCAGGTGAACCTCAGGCAGCAAATGGGTTGTACAAGAGGTGCTGTAAACACATCCTGATGGGAAACTTCTCCAGACATGCATCATGGCAACTCCCATTATTATGATCTGTGGATTTCTAACAGCTTTTCTCAGAGCTTACCAACCTGAATGTGTGGTGTGGAGCAGACAGGATGGCAGCAGGCAGCTATCTGAGGGATTTCAGGTGGATGAGAGACATGTGGCTTAAGACAGGGAATGAAGCAATAATTTTCTCAAATAACTAAATCCGATCTTTCATATACCCAGTATCCTAGATTTATGTTTTGGGACATCAGAGGAATTTCATGGTGGAGTTTTAAAAGTTTCTGCTTGCTGATTTCAATTAAGTTAGGGTTGGGATTCTCTCTGTGATTAACAATATCTTTCTAACGCAAAAGTGAGGTTCAGGAAATATAAGGAACCTTGTTTGAAATTATGCTTTGAATAGAACTTCGATGGCTGATGTTCTTCTATTTGTTTCAAAATACTGGAACAGTATTTTTGAAACAATCAGTGCTTTTCAGGTTTTATAATGTTTGGAGAGTAGATGTGTGCTGCCTAAAAATGTGAAGTGTTTTCGAGGAGTGAGCTATTTCTGCACAGAAGAACATGTAACATGCTTTGTATATTTTTTAACTTGTGCTGCAAATCTGTGTGTTATTTCTAGCAAGTGTAGAAGGTAGCAGGGTATGTTTTTTGGTATTTTTGAGCAATTTCAGTTTGGATCTTTGCAATAAGGTTCAGACTACATATTTCCAGATGTGATTTTTTGAGGGAGGGGATATTTTATAAACATATACTATTTTCTACTTAATAACTTTTTTATTAACATATAAAAATACTTGCTGTTTACTCTTGTTGTTTTTCATGGCATGTGTTAAACTTAATTTGAAATAATTCAGAAATGTTAAGATTTTTCAATGATTAGTGATTTGTAAATGGACATTCTGATTGCAAAGATAGTCTAAAATTAATAACTTGAGGGGTTTTTGCCTTCTGTCAGATAATATGTTCAAAACAGAGTTCTTGCAATTGGCCAAACACTGTTCTTACATTAATCTGGCCTTCAGGTGGAGTTTTCTGTTCCTGTTTTGTACAGATGCTCATAGTGAGGGGGAGAACAATGCCCATGGAAAATTACAGCTCTTTTGATTAGTGATTTGCTGTGTTGGTATTTTCCTATTTTTAATCACTTCAGACACGTAGATAGGACATTTTTATTCTCATACTCCTTCACTTGACCTTTTGTTTTAATACTCTTTCCTTTGGGACTTTGTTTATGATATTTAGTCTAATCCTCATTTTGTCTAAAGCCCCAGTGCTCTCAGGCAAGAGCTGAGATGTGCCTTCAGCTTTAGCCCTGGTACTGTATTTATGTATCTGGTGTGTATCGGTGTACTGTTCTCTATAAGCTGTGATAATTTGAGACTGTTCTGACTTTTTTAGGCACTTCGTCTCAGTAATGTAGCTATGGCGAAAACTACCACTGGTCAAATAGTAAACCTGCTGTCAAACGATGTGAACAAATTTGATCAAGTAAGAAATATTTTACAGATCTTTCCAAGGGGCTGGAGAAATTGAGGGGTTGGAGTTAAGAAAGTTTTGTTTAAAACTGGTGATTAAATGTTTCTAATGAATATTTCTTCTAGTTGTTTCTTAAACATAGAATGGTTTGGGTTGGAAGGGACCTTGAAGACCTTCTAGTTCCAGCCCATGCTCACCTTCCACTAGCAGGTTGCTCATAGCCCTGTCCAACCTGGCCTTGCCACAGGCAGAAGTATTTCCTAATTGTTACTAGGGGTTTAATTTGTTAGCTAAGATCAAAAGCTAATTTTTGATTCTTAACTATTTGTTTAGGTAACAATTTTCTTGCACTTCTTGTGGGCTGGACCACTTCAAGCTATAGCAGTAACAGTACTTCTCTGGAGGGAAATAGGCCCTTCATGTCTTGCAGGAATGGCAGTTCTGATTATTCTTCTTCCTGTGCAGACCTGCATTGGGAGGCTTTTTTCTTCCCTCAGGTAAGGCTGCATGCTTTGGGTTGTAGCTACATTCTGTTCTGGGTTTTAAAATGTGCGTATTGGGTGGAGGCAAAGTATCAGCTCATGTCTGGTGATATTTTTTGCAGTGTCTTCTATCTTTGGTAATGTTTTATATAGTTGCTAATGTGAGATGTCTGAATTCCAGATTATGGACTTGAAGTGGTCTGTCTTCCAAACATGCTGAGAATATCTGTTACTCATTAGCTATCCAGTACATTAAAAGAGTCTGACTATTTCTGTAGCTACCTTGCTGCAGATCGTGGCATGGAATTGTGAAACTTGAGCTTTGCCTTCCTTCAGTGATTCTTTGGAAGTGGTTACTCCAAAGGGGATGTATTCAGTCCTTCTCTGTGTGACTTACTGGGCTGATACAGGAGTAGCAGCAGAAAGCTATGGAAATTTCTTGTTCAAAAAGATCTTGTTCTCTCTCCTCCACGACTTCCTCCAGAGAGAAAAAAGGGGAAGGAACTAAGAGAGAAGGAAAGAAAAAATGTATCATGGTGGTTTTGATACCAGCTATGAGGTTTCCAGCTGCAAGGTTCTAGGCTGTGGAGATAAGGGCTTGGAGTAATTTTCCATTATCAGGCAACTTCAGTTTGTTTTTCTGTAACTTTGTTGTAAAAAACCGCAGCAAGACTTGCCTCTAATGGGACTGTTGAGGCAAGTTCTTCCATCCGAGTTTTCTGTTTCTTGTGTAATCAGCCATGCTTGACTTACATTATGAATTTATAAAAGGCTTTTACATTTAATTGGAAATATTTTTGTGTTCCTTTACTCTTACACATATGCTTAGGAGTGTTAGGCATCTTTCTTTGCATCTTTTGTTGAATGAGTTCTTTTTAACTCTTTGGATAAGTAAAATTTCTGTAAGTGAGTTAACTGTTTTTTTTTTCAAGTTGTATTTCAAGGCAATTTTTGTAGACATACTGAACCTGGAATTGCCATTGCATGGCCAGGTATGAAGAGAGAGATGAGAATTACGAAATAAAAACAACTTTCATTTTCTAAGAGATAGATTTCTTCATTTGTAACCAGTGTGGTAGTCTTCAGTTATTACATTCATGTGCTGTTTCTTAAATAATGTTCAAGGGCTGTTTCTCAAATAATCCGTTCAGAGTTCTCTGTCAAATTTGAAGGGCTTTTCTTTTTTATGATAAAGCCATATGTTCTTAGATGTGTGTTTGCAATGCATGTGCAAAATGCATGCGTAAATATCAAGCTACTTCATTGTTGTTTTCCATTAGTTCTAAGTTTTTGAGGTTTGAGTTAATAATTAAAATACCTAGTGCTTTATCCATGGTGGCAGGCTTTAATATCCCCATTTTAGAGATGGGAAACTGAGGCACAAAGAGATTAACAGACTTATCCAGGGTCTGACAATAGGGTGACAAAACTCTCTTTCTTGAAGATATGTATTTTTAAAATTAATCAATGGCAATGTGGCAGTGTTTGGGGATTTTTACCCATTCAGTAACAGCCACTTGTTAGGATGCAGTGCAAGGGAAAGAATTTGTTAACCAGAAAAGCTTCTGCTTGTCTCCATGTGTGCAGATCTTTTTCTTTGTGAACAGAGATGTGCAATGAACAGATGGAGTTAACAATAAAACTGGAATAGATTTTAGCCCTGTAATGATGAGTGTGTTCACATGGCAGTTTCTGGGAATCTGCATGGATTTAAGGAAGGCAGCCTATGAAGAAGTAATTTAAGGATTAAAGCTTTTGCTGGAATCCAGGCATGCTCAGTGTGGCAGTTAATTTGTGCTATTATTCAGCATTGTTTTTGTGACTCAGTCGAGTAAACATGCATGCACATGCGTTCATGATGCAGCCATTGGCCCCAGTGCTCTGGGGGTTTGCAGATATGGATTCAGTATCCTGTGGAATGGTATCCACTGCACTCTGCAGCATTGCTTTTGCTTGCACAAATGAGAGAAGTTCTGCAGAACACACATGACCTAATATATTATTTGAGAAACAGTTCTATTCTTGGACTGAAGACCATTTTATATGTATTTTATTCACAAGAGCTGGACGCTTTCACTGCTTAGTCATGCAACTGTAGTATTGTTATTTAAAGTCCCTTTTCTTGAAGATAAAACCTGTGTCTAACTGCTGTGTCAGACATAATTAAAACCCACCAAAAATGCCTTGTGAAAGCAGAAAGGAATTTTGTAGCTTGTTTAATTTAGAATGGTTTTTAGTATCATAGAGAGGTCTTCTCAAATGAAAAATTTTCTGATCCGTTCTTATTGCACTCTTGACATGCTCTGTGAGCATGTATTGGACTGGTCTGTTTGAACTTAGTATTTTTAAAACCAGGCATATGTCTGTCTCTGTGGTAATTTACCATCAATGCACTGGATGTCTGTATACTTGAAGCCAATATTGCTGAGCCTGTGGCTTCTGGTATGTACAAAATATGCTTATTGCAAAGTAGGGGAGTGTAACTTAAAAAAACTTTTAAAAAGTGCTCCCTCAACTTCTTGAGCATTTTAAAGCAGTTTGAAACAGGATGGTTGCTATGATGACATTTCAGCAGGAAAATTGGAAAATTGGTTTGTGAGAACTACAGCCTTTTTTGAGTCACACCATTAAAAAAAAAAAAAGAAGAAACCTGTGTTAACTTTATTTATTTCTATCATATTCAAATTTCTTATTATGTGGAGACCAAGCCTGGAAGTTAGGTGACTTTCAGGATTGTAGGTAAGAATTGTTTGCTGCTGCAAAGATATGAGCAGCACATGCCAATTTTACCTTTTCCAGTGGTGATGTGTGCATGGGGAAGAAATGATGAGCTATTACATTCTTTTAGGAATTGTTTTTCTGTTACTGTTTCTTTTTGAAAAAGGAAAAGATGAAGTAGCAAAGATAATCTCATTCCATGTCGGTGTGGTTGGTTTAGGCTAAGTTATTTTCTTCAGCATTATTAAGAATCCATGATTGCATTAGGGCCAAGTTTTTAAATGCCTGTTGTCAGTTCGCTTGTATAAATACTTTTTAATACCCTGCTTCAGCCATCCTAACATTTATGGAATGCTGGTGCTGAGAAGCTTTTTAAAATGATGAGTAGGTGCTTGAAATTCTTTCAATTTACATTCTTTAATTATGGTGATTTCTTCCGGTATATAAGAGAAATCCTACAGGGGACGGGTTAAGCTGAGAAAGCCCAGTCACGCCTTCTAAAAAGATTTGAATTTTTTTTTTTAATGATCTCTGAATGCTAATTTTCATTGCTATATGTGAAAATAAGTAATTTAGCAGGTAAAAGTATGTTTAATCAAAAGAAGATCTACCATAGCTCTGCATGTGCAAAGTGTTTGTCTGCATGAATGAATTCAGAATTGTAATAGGATCTATTAGCATGATTTATGCATTTATTATGTGGCTTCTAACTTTCAATGCTTTTTTCCTAACTAAAACTGTGGCTTTATTATTTAATTATATATATTTTCAATTTTTTCCATCAGTGCAAACATAGTGTGGCACTAAAATAGATATATTTAAATTAGTGTTAATTGCAATTAATGCTAAAATAATGTTTATTTTTTTTAAGAAACCATATCTGGATTATCTAATGAATTATAGCTCATGTGCTAAGTAATCTCTGCTTCAACTACAGTTAATCCTAAAAAGTCACAAATGAGGCCAGTTTCTTTAACCACGTCAGAAGAACTTTATGACAAGGGTGTTTGTTTGGGCATTTCGAAATCTTCTTTTTAAAGTAATTTTCCCTTTTTTGTCCAGTTCTAAGTGCACGTATGGATATGTTGTTTAAGTAATACTGTGTGTTTGCACAAACTGACATGTAGTTCTGAACACTGAATTAAATCTCAGTTCCCTGAGATCCAGGAATACAAACATACCAAGCCTGTCTGCTGTGTGTCAGCTTTAAGATACTGGTCTTCAGGAAAACCCTTTAATGCAATTACAGTTTTGTGAATCATTACTCATTTTATCTTTTCAAGTAAAAGGAAAAAAACTTCATAAATATGTTGTGTGATCATAAATTGTCTTCTTTAGGGAACATGAGAATTTTTTCCTTTGTCCTGTTTTCAGAAGCAAGACAGCTGCCTTAACAGATGTCAGGATTAGGACCATGAATGAAGTGATAAGCGGTATGAAGATAATAAAGATGTACGCTTGGGAAAAATCATTTGCAGAACTTGTGAATGGCTTAAGAAGGTAATCCTGGAAAGATATAGCTTGATGTATGACCAGTGTCATTTTCCGTTTTTTACATGTGGATAAGTGCTTTATTTTGTGCTTTAAAATGCAGTTTACTTTAACCTTTTGAGCTTTTTTTTAAAAAAAAATTATGTAGCAGGAGAGGAGGAATGAAGATATGTTCTTAGCGAATAAAAAATTTAAACATCTTCCAAACTTCAGTAATTCAGGCTTTTTTATGCTTCCTCTAATGGCTGTGTTCAAAACTAGCAACTAATAAGCTGTAGCATTTGTAATGCAGCAATTTCTTCCTCCTTTTATGCATTTTATTACTCAAGCCACCTGGGAAAGGTAGAAGGGAGAAAGCCAGCAGATCCCTTGTTATTCAGCTGGCAAGGCCAGCTGAGTTTGGTGTCCTAAGACATTTCATTTCAGAGGTTTTTTGACATTAGATTAAAACATATTAATATAAATTTGATTTTCAGTCAGTATTTGCCTTTTTATGTGACACTGTTGCAGCATTCAGTGCTAAAGGTTAACTGCAGGAGTTTGGGTGCATATTTCTTATAAACTGATTTTTGTGACATGTCCCTCTCCAACATATGCATAGAAGGTTGTTATCCTGCTGCAGATTATCTGATCTTTTCATTTAAAATGTTTTACTTTGGAAATAATTTCTTAAAACAAATTATTTTTTCCTTTACATCCATGTGCAGGCTTACAGACTTGCAAGTGTTCCCTGAGATGTTTCTTCCCATGTACATAATTGTTTCCTCTTTTGGATTATAGGATCCTGTGCTGACTGAATGTTCATGGCTGATGGGAAGCTTTACTGTTTTGCATGGAGCCAGAGAGGATATTTCTTTATTGAAAGCTTCCTCAATGGGTGTATTCACATCACTACATTTTAGATTTCCAAGTTCAACACCTCATTAGGATTAGAGGCTTCCTTATAATGTGGAAAGAAAGAAATAAGGTCTTCCAGAACACATCTCAAGCTCTCTTTCCTTTCTTAAACTCTGTTGTGGAAAATTGTAATTAAAAGTGTTGAATTTATCCAGATGCTTTATTGTCCAGTATTTCCACATTGGCCCTTGACAGTGGCTAAGATGCCATCTGAACTCCTCCATTGCTCTTTTTTCTTGTGCCTTATTTTCCTTTTACGTAAGCTTGTGCCTCAAGACAGTGTAATATATTACATGCAGCCCGCAGGTAGGCTGTAATTTATCTGGTATTTATGGAGAGCAGCACAAAAAACTTGCCGATTTTCCACAGATAATGAGAGGATTATTAAGGATTATTAAAGGGTGGGTAAAGAGTTTTATCCAGGGTTGTAGAAGTAATTGAATTAGACCCAATTCAAATAGTTTACATACAGATTTTTTTTTTTCTTTTCTGTACTCCAGAGGAGATCAGAGACTGTGAACCCTTAAGCTGAAAAAATAAGTCTTTGAAACTCTAAAAGTCTGTCAGTTCAGCCAATTTGGCAAGTATGGTGGGAAAGTTGCTTAACTGGTTTTCCAGTAGTGCATCCTCCATCCTTTTCTTCATTAAGTCGTTACTTAATTTGCTTCAAATTGTATAATCACAACTGGAGTTTCTAATCTTCATGTGTAATTCTAAGTGGAAGACGATCAAAATTATTAAGATTTTCCCTAAGAATTGCCAGAATATGTGGAAAGAGAAATTAGGAATTGTTCTAGGATTTTATATTTGATAGTATTAAGGAGACAAAAAGTAGAATATTTGGGGAAGGAGTAAGTTATTGTGGCTTTTGATAAAGAAAAATGATTATATTAATAAGGAGGTATCCCTGATAGCATCCACGTTCTAGTAGATGATAATGCAGTAACATTTTAAGGATTGGACTTGTTGAGTCATTTAGAAATGAAAACTGCAATTTAACTGAAGTGGAAATTGAGAACAAATGCATCTTCAGCTTTTCAGTTGCTGGAGGGAGACTTCTATGTCTGTGCAATACTTCAATCACTATTTAGCTTGGGCAATGACTGGCAGAACAATTGGCCTCACAGATCAGTATTTTCTTAATTTATGAACCAGAATTCCTAGAGCAAAAGGAGCCAGGAGCAGTGTCCAAATTGGGAAGGATTTAGCCTGGGATGAAAGGAAATACTCTAAATCCTGTGATATAGCTTGAGGAGAAGCAGCTGAATAATGGCAGATACTTGGGCCATGGACAAACTCTTGATCTTCTGGAAACTGCCATTTTTTTGACTGCAGAGGATGTGGTGGTCTTGTCACGAGTTTTGTGACTGAACTCTACTGGGTTTTCATATTGTAAGGAGAAGGAGTTTGTGGGTGTTTCTACTTTATATAGGTTTTTTCCCTTCTCTGCTATTGCATGCAGCCCAAAAATATTTGAAGCAGATTAGAATCTGAATTCAAATACTAGTTTGACTAGAGAAGAAAAAATAATGTGTTAGTTTTCTGCCTCTGAAAAATAATTGTTTTCTATAGCTATTAAGATATAAAATGAGATGAATAATGAATTTCTCTTCTGAATTTCCAAGCGTCTTAAATTCTGTTTGGTTTTCTTGATTTGTTTTGGGTTGGTGTTTTCTGTGTGTGTTGGTTTGGAGTTTTTTGTTTGTTTGTTTTTTGTTTTGTTATTTACTGTATAACATGTTTTCTTCACAGTTGTTTGCAAATGAGTTGGAGTGGTGCAAGAGGAGGAGAAAGGATATGAAAGTAAAATCCTGAGAGGGAATTTCCCTCATCCTGTTGTTGGAGGTAGCAGTAAAGGGAGAGATTGATGTGATTTGTTTATGTTTTGCATTCTTAGGAAGGAGATTGCCATGGTTATGAAAAGCTCCTACCTTCGAGGACTGAACTTAGCCTCATTCTTTGTGGCAAGCAAAATAACAGTGTTCATGACTTTCATGGCATATGTACTGCTCGGCGAAGCCATCTCTGCAAGCAAGGTGTTTGTGGCAGTGTCCCTGTACGGAGCAGTGAGACTCACAGTGACCCTGTTCTTCCCTTCGGCCGTGGAGAGAGTGTCCGAGTCGCTGATCAGCATCCGGCGAATCAAAGTAGCGTTACTGACTGGGAGGGGGTGTGGATTCCTTCTCTTACTCTGCCTTTGTTTTAGCATCACTGACAAAGGCAGCCTTAGTACGGTTTTGTGGTTTGGGATTCGTAATGGAATAACCTGTTTTGGAAACGGAACGTGTTGCTGGGTATACAGGTACAGAAGACATGACATGCACTGTAGGGTAGGCTGAGATATAGGAGACAAGTGTGCAGGGCAGAGAGGTGTTGTAGACATTTCTGAAGTAAGAGGAACGTGTGTACAGATATGCAGGCATGCTGGGATTGGGATTTGAAGAACAAAGCAGGCAGATGGGAGCTATGGGATTCATATTTCACATGGCAGTACCCTGTCGTCCGTGCAGGACAGGTGTGAGCCCCAGCTTCTGTTTTGTGGCTGCTTTCAGTGCTGGAGTGAAGACTCAAATTCAGTAAGAACGAGCATTGGTAGTGCTGAAGTCTGGTGCTAACAGAACAAGAGTGTGTTGTCCACCATGGACATGTTAAAATGCTTCTTACTGCACTCTGTAGCAATGCTCACCAGCTGGAGTCTGAGCAGTATCTCTGTGGCAGTAAAAGCCTAGCAGTAATTTCCCTAACCTCCCTTGGCTCCTGACGTCCTCCTCCTACTTCCTCTTAGTTACTGCTTTCTGTAAGTCTTTAGCAGCTATCTCACATGTCTGAACTCTTAGCTAAGTACAGTAATTTCACGACTATAAGG
>PYHW01009637.1:1395363-1504660 GCA_013186435.1 Turdus rufiventris
TATCTGATCTACATGTTGTGAATTTTGCTGGCTGCCAGCGGGTGCGCCTTATAGTCCAGTGCGCCTTATGGTCGTGAAATTACTGTACTTGTTAGCTAGTCTTAGCTTCTACGATCAAGACATTTCTTCTCTTCCCAAAATAAAGCCTGCTGCTGCCTTTTTAAGGTCCTTAACTCCATGAGTCAAAGTGTAAAGGTATGTTTTGAGTTTTGTTGTAGAATGTGGTAGCTGTTATCCTTGAAAGTTTTCTGTGGAAATAGCCCCTTTCCTTTCTAATGTGTTCTAATGCATCAGGCAAGGGGCGGCAGAAGTGTAGCTATGGTACAAAGTGCATGCTTATGCAAATTGAAGGAAAAGTTTGCTGACTGGGACTGACTGGGATGTAATGTAGAACAGAAGTGCAGTAGTGAAAGTGCAGTGAGCCAGTTACGCAGATGGAAGCAGGTTTCTTTTATTGTTAAGGTCCTGGACTTTAAAATGAGGAAACGTTCACAGAGTGTTCTGTCTTCTATTGGTCACTTGAAGAATGCTTTAATGAGACAGTGGACTGCTGCTTACTTGTGTCCTTATTATTCTTCCAACGAAAAACATGAGCCTTTGTCATCAAAGCAGTGGAATGAGAAGGTGTTGCAGTGATTCAAGAAAAAGACAGGACAGGTTCTTAAGATCCATTTCTTTCTGAAATACTTATTGAGCAGGTGATTGTTAGCGTTCTTTCCTATTAAATCTGCACTTTTGGAGGTTTTTTGGGAGGGAGAGCTAGTTAGAGGTACACTGTTGTAGTTGTGCATTGCTTTGGAAATGTAATTCATAGTTGTAGTTCGTAGTTGTTTTTTCCAGCTCCGTAATCACATGTTCTGAATGCTGCTTTCAAAAAACGTGTTTGGGTTCCTTTCCCATTCTCAGTCTTACTAGGCAATATCCTCTTCTTTTATTGCAGAACTTTCTGATGCTTGATGAGGTCTCACACTTCCAGCCACAACTACATGGCAGTAATGAAAACATCATTCTTCATGTTCAGGACTTGACTTGCTACTGGGATAAGGTAAATTTATTTACATATTAAGTATATTTGTGCTGCCAGCATTTGAAGTCTAAAATGCAGTGTGTGTATGTGTAGTGTGCTGATACTTTGTATTCCATCCTTTGTGTTTGAGAATCCTTTCAGTATGTTAAGCTAACTTTGTCCAATAGCACTGAAAATACTATCAAGTGCATCTTAAAAGCAGCTATTTCTTAGTACTATACTAAATGAAAAACTTTGCGTTTCTCGGGGGAAATACCTCTTTTTATTAAGCAGCACTGTATTGTGGTTGAGGTACTTAAATTTGAGTTAAGGACAGACATCACAGCAAGGTGGGCCTTATCATGTGGGGTTTTTTTCTGTGAACTGAATACTTGATCAGTCCATTAGTCTAGAACCAGTACAATATTATACTTTCCACAACAGATTTGAATGCTTTAGAGACAAGTCAGCACATATTTGTTGCTCTGTATTTTGAGACCGTTCAGCTGTGCATGTTTTCTACTTAAAATGCACCAAACTCACCAAAATGGCTAGAAAAGGGGACAATAAATATGTGATAAATTTAGTACATATCTCTTTTATGTAAGAAAGGCAAAGGTTGCCGGTTTTTGTTTTAAAACTTTTAATTGCTGTGGTAAGCAGCAATTCCTGATGAATTGTTGGTACTATTGCAACCTGACAATATCCTCACACAAGGGAGACCTTCAGTCTCCATTACAAACTGGAACCTCTGAAAATGACTTTCATATACATATAATGCAGAGAAGACATCACATATTTCCCTTTCTAAACCCTGTTTCCCTACCTGTGCTGTGTCCTAAGGAGGGTCAGGTGTGGAAATGTATGTGAGGATCTACCTACTTGCAGCTACTCAGCTGCAAAAGAAAATTACTATTTTATTCTGCTTTACTTTCTCAGACTTCTCTGTGACATCGGTATTTCTGAGGCATTGACCAGGTTTTTAAAAATTAATTGATATGAAAGACTCGATTGTGAATATGTTCTAATGCAAAATGCAGTGTGCTGCTTAATCTTTGTTTTCTTCTCAAACTGACTTTGGTACCACCATTAACGATTTATAGGAAATGGTTGCATAAAGTGCCCATAAAACACTTTTTTTTTTTTTCATGAGTTGTTTATATTGCCTAAAGCAGGGTAGCATGACTGGAATTACTGGTTTCTTTTCAGTTAAAAAAAACCCCAAAACCCAAATCAACAAGTCATTCACAAAACTGTTAATGTAACTTTCATTTTGATATTTAATTGTAGCGTGCATGGGAGAAGAACAGTGCTTTCAGAACTGTTAAGATCTGCTCAGAAAGTTTCTATTACATACTCTCAAAATGATGCAAAATAATTTTATGGACTTGCTCACTGAAAAAAAGTGATAAGTTCTGATAGAGATGAATTATGAAAGGAATAAATAAATAGGTTATCCTTTGTTAAGTAGCAGGCTTAGCTTGCTAGCCTGACTAGGTTTCTCAAAGCACTTTGGATGTCTGTACAGACATTCTACATCAGGATGATAATTCTTTTTTTTTTTTTTTTTTAACAAATTATGTGCCAAAAGTGTTTCTAAAAAAAACAACCAAGAAGCAACCTATGAATCCAAAATCCAAAATCACTTGAAGTAAAAAAGGGATTATTAGCTTCCCTTTTAGGAAAAAGCCTAACGTGGTGTGATACAATTTCTCAAAGGATAAACAAAACCAATTAATTCCTGGTCACACTCTAGTTTTACTTAGGCAACTGTTATCTTGAGTACCACAGGCTAGTCTGGTATCAGCACGGAGTGAGGGATTCTTCAGTACAGCTTTTTACTGATGTTGCTTGAATTTACAGAACAGTCTGTCTGCTCAGCTGAGCAACTTCAGATTTAAAATCTCAGCATTTGAACAGAGGCCAAGTTTATCCCTTGTAATTTTAGTCCTTACATGACAGGCCTAAGTAGTATATTAATTCTATGCAATGTATGATCTCTGTATCCCTTTGGTGGGCAGAACTGTTACATTCTCTTGTCTGTAGGACATGTAAGGTCTGCCCAAGCTCACCTAAGGAGTTGCTGCCCTGGAAGGGATCGTTCTTGTGTCCTCTTGTCCTTGCATGCTCTGTCTGTTGCCTCCCTTGTGCTGGTTGTTAATGCTGGTTTGAATGACCTTGTGGTGGAGCAGTGCAGAGGAATAAAGCAATAGAATATGAATCACTTAATGAGATTTGTTTTCTGATAGCCAAGTCCCATGAACAATGCCTGCAAGGTCAGGCAGAAAGAGGAAGGTTGGAGACAGCAAGTTGACAGGGCACAGGGGAAATGGGACGTTTGTATAATGAGCTGACAGGTGAACTTAGTATTAGAGTCTGTGCTCTAATTGAAGTACCTCAGTTGAGTGCCTTAAAATAGGTGTGATGAATTCAGGACAAGTTGTCTTTAATTATAAGGAGTGCTATTTTGCTAAAATATCGTGCCCCTTAGGTGCATGTGGCTGTGCTGTTTGCTTGAATTACTGCTTTTGTGTAGGGTCTGTGATAACTTCCAGTACTGCTTTAATATATAGTACCGGCAATAATAGTTTTAAAACTTTTTAAAATTCTTTCTATGATTTTTTTTTTGGCTCTTACGTTGCAGTTCTTTTAAATTTTTGGAAATTTGTGGAAATGTGTTTGCACTTCTGTTAATACAGAAGCACAACCTCGAGGTCTGAAGAAGGGCCTGTGTCTCAGAAAGCTTATTTATTTTTTCCACTTAGACACTGATTTAGTAAGAGATATTTTCTCTTCCTACGAATTCTGTATAATACAAGAAAATCTTCGACTGCCATAAATTTGTAGAGTTCTCCTGACCTTAGCAGGAGGGCACCTGAGCCGTGTACTCTGAACAGAGGAATCAACTTGGAGGTCGGATGCTGGCTGGGACGGGTGGTGGGGCTGTGCAGAGAAAAGGAAAAAAAGTCCCGTTGGTGCCACCTTGTGGGAATTTACAGTGGCAGTGGAAGTGATGTAGCAGAGCTGAACAAGGAGCCCTGCAGTGCCTGCCAGGGATTTCTCCTGGCACATGTGTGCTATCCCAGCCATCACAGATGTACATGGATACTGGATTTCTGCTTCTTCCCAAGCAATTGGACATGAATTGCAGGCTTGCTTCTTTCGCAGTCCCAGAACTTTTTTGTCTTGTGTCATCTTTTGTGTGGAGTTAAGGTGGTGGCCTTTTCAGCCACCTGAACTTCAAAAGGTGGCTGGAGATTTTAAGGTATTGTTAACCTTGCTCTTCTGTTTTTGGAGCTTAAGGCTGGGTCTATGTTTGGTCCTTTAATCGAAGTACTTGTTTGGGGGGGGTTAGTGCATATATTTTACTGTTTGCATTTTAGTGTCAATCATGCTTAGTGCAGGCAAAGATGCATGTAAAGGCAGATTCTGTTGTTATAAAGGTGTTTTGCTTTAATGAGAGGGGGCTGCACCAGGTCCTTAGAAATTGCTGTTTAGCATAGCTGTCAAAGACATGAGCATCCTTCCTTTTTGCAACCTTGATAGAAGATGTGGAAAACATTGGGAAACAAGTTTAAATTATTAAACCAATAAATTGGGTTGGGAAATAAGCTCATCCATAACATTAAGGATAGGCATACTAGGAAGGAATATTACACAGATTGTCCCAGGGTAGTATGAATGGATACTCAGTATACAAGATGAAGTTGTGTAAAATCAAATGGCGTTTTTCTGGTTTTACTTTGGATAGGGCCTTGACTCCAGCAAGCACAGCCCTGGCTTTCCTGAGGCTCTGAGAGCCTCAGCCCTCCATTTGTCTGTGTGCTTGGAGTCACTGAGCATGTTGTGCTGAGGCTGGGAATCCTGGTATGGTGGCCAGCACAGAGCTCGTGTTTCCAAGACTGCCACCCACATATGTGGGCTCTGAGGAAGCCCTGCTTCTGCTGCCTTTGGCCTCCTTATTCCTTGAGTGCTGTTCTAGCTATGTTATATGTTTGTGAATTACTGAAAGAGCAAAAACCATATGCCTGAAAATAGGGTGGGCTTGTGGAGTGGTTTATAGTGATGTATGCACATTGTTTTCTGTTTCTCAATATTTATTTTGATGGTTTGTATTTCATTACTGAGAAGACCTCTTTTCTCAAATCCCCAGAGTTTAGAAACCCCAGCACTTCAAAATATTTCGTTTACTGTCAGACGAGGGGAGTTATTGGCTGTGATTGGTCCTGTAGGAGCTGGAAAAGTAAGTCTTGATATTTACACCATTTCATGAGGCGTTTGAATCTATTAAAAGTGAAAACTAGAAACCTGAACATATACAGTTCCTTTATGTATTTAATCACACATTCCACATCAGGATACTGGCATTCACAATAAGACAATATCCTTCTGGGTGGGGCGGAGGTGATGTGGAGCTAAACAGTATTTTCTATGTTGCTTCAAGACTGCATGAAAAGGGTGCTGGTGCTTTTCTACTGTTAGCAGTAGTTTGAGACACAAGGTGAAATAGGCCATCGTGCCAGTAAACATTGTTCAGTCTCTGTGGTGTCTTTTTTGCAACCAAAGTTTTACAATTTTACTTTATTTTTTTTTAATCTTTTCCAGTCTTCACTCTTAAGTGCCGTGCTTGGTGAGCTGCCTAAAGACAGTGGTTTGATAAATGTTACTGGAAGAATTGCCTATGTTTCTCAGCAGCCTTGGGTGTTTTCTGGCACTGTAAGAAGTAATATACTGTTTGACAAGGAATATGAGAAAGAAAAATATGAAAATGTTTTAAAAGTCTGTGCTCTTAAAAAGGTAAGGCTTTCTCTTTGTGTATTTTCTTTCCATGATGGTTATTTTTATTTTTGTGTTCTTTCAGACCTGTGGTACTTGCTGCAGAGTACAGTAGATGGAATTGATTTTTATATGCAGCACGTGAAATAGCTCCTGTTGCTTATCAGAAATGTGTGATTGTTTCTGCCATCCTTTTGTAAGGCATCCTTTTCTAATTCCCACTAGGGGGAGGTATAGTATGTGTGAAGCACCGACGAATTTGGGAAAAGCTGTTCCCTATTATTTCGTTTCATAATTACATTTTAGCCCTTTTCATGCTCTGTATTATGATAGGGGTGTGTGCAAATGCAATAAGAAGCAGAAAACAAGTGATCAAGCTAGCACTCTTTGTGCCTTTCATTGTGTAAATATCCTATATGCTTTCCTTTGAAATAAATGTCGTGTTTGCCGTGTATTATGCACTGCCAACAGATATCAAAAGAACCTTAGGGCTATGTACTGGAGAATATGCTGAACCCGAGTAGTTTTATGAAAAAAATGTATTTGAAAGGTTTGTGTGCAAAGGAGTTTGTGACATGAGATATAGAAGAGGATTAAGCCTGATTTGTCAGGAAACAGACATTTTGCTTGGCAGCTAAAAAGGTTTTGTGCAGCATGTTATGATATTTCTGTCAGCAGTGACACAGGTGAAAAGCAGATGGTTACTGTAATGAGCGTTTTTTGCAAGATTTTTACACTTGTCAGATAGAGTTTTAGTATCTCCTGCTGATATTCAGTCATGCTGTTGTGTAAACTAAAGGCTTTAATGACTTTAAAAGACAGCATTTTAGAAGTCTTCACTTCATAATGATGGTAGATTTGCTTTCATAGTTTCCTTGCAAATGTATGTGTCTTATAAAAGCTGTGAATAAGCTTTCAGAATATGTTTTGTAGCTTAATTTGAAATTTCTGTTTTTCCTGAATAGAAAGTACAATAATATGACATAGAACACTTTATAATTTTATTGTCTTATCCACAGTCCTGAAGTCCCAAATGAACCAGCTCTGTGTGATGAATGTTGTAGTTACTTTTTCTGAATACATTGGAGTAAGAATAAAAACAATGCAGTGTTTTTAGGGATATTGGCAAGATAATTTACTGATAATAGTCACTTTTTTTATTTTATATGACAGCTAATTTTGTTCTAATGAAAACTAATACATTTACTGTTAGACTTTTTATTATTTTATTTGATTTTCTGAATCACCAATAAATATTCTTTGTTAGACTAAGGGTAGTAGTGCACTTTACTCTGGCACAGCTGTAGAAAAAGTGAACTTTAGGGTCTCATCTTTTTTTTTCTGCTTAATCAATTACCTTTTGCTGAAAGTACAGAGTCATAAAGTAACTGCAGATATTACATTTAATATGAAACCTTACCTTTTAATGTGCTATGTTAATACTTCTCAAATAAGAAATGTTACGTTGAAACAGCTTTGTCAGTCTTTGAAGTTAAAATGATTTAAAAAAAAATTATTTGTTCTTTCCTGTTCACAGGACATGGAATTATTGGCTAATGGTGACCTAACAGTAATAGGAGATCGTGGAGCTACTCTGAGTGGGGGACAGAAGGCCCGTGTAAATCTGGCCAGGCTAGTGGTTTTTGCTGTTTCTAAAATTTATAAATTGTCAGACTCCAGTGACTAAAGTAAATTAATGTAAGACTTTGTGATACTGACATTTCTTTTAACCTTTTAGAGCCATGTATCAGGATGCAGACATCTATCTTTTGGATGATCCACTGAGTGCAGTAGATGCTGAAGTTGGAAGACATTTGTTTGAAAAGTATGTTACTGCTTTATTTTAATTTAAAATGCAACTGTTATATTGTAATTCCTTATAAAAAAAACTTGAGAAAGCATTTCTGGGGAGATGGATTTCGTCACAAAACTTAGTGCTTTCACTTTCTGATTTGTTTTTCCCCTGTTTTATGTAATTGGAACATACAGGGATTTTTGCTTCTCCTCTCTGTTTTGTTGATTTTGTTCTTTATTTTTAAAAGCGCTGTAAAAGTCTGTTTTGAAGCTAGTATAAGTAGAAATATTCTTAAAGGAATATATGCCATTCTCTTAAGGAAAATGTCGAATTTCATACATGAGTATTGGGGTTTATGAATAATGGAGTTTATGAATATTAGAGTTTATGAATATTAGTACTGAGGGAAGAATATATGGGGTAGGATTTTAAATCACTTAGTGCTGCAGCTTTACTTTCTACTAATAAGCACTTAATTCAACTGACTAAATGAGAGGCCAGAACTGCCTTCGATTTTTGAATAATTTTTCATTTTGGGTCTTGAAATTTCTCTTGAGTGAAATGGGGCCTGCAGAGTAGACTGCAGAGAGCAGAAATAGTGGGAAAGAGAATGTGCAAGTTTACTATATAATAGATGGATACTGGACATTTTCTCATTCCAAAGAAACAGGAGAGTGTTCATTAAAAATCAGATTTCCTTTTCAGTGAGTTTTTTCTTCTCCATCCCAGTTTCTTTGAAACTGTCTCATCTAAGGCACATAGGTGAGTATCAGAATAATTTGGTTAGTCCCAGAGAGTGTTTTGTCCTTACTTCTTCACAGCTTGCAAGTCCCTATGTTAAAAGGCATAATCCAGAATTTAGTACAGTGAAAAGCTTCTGTCGATTGAATTCCGTGGTCTTTGGTTGAGGCCCTTAATAAATGTGTTTTGTTTAGCATACTTGCATCTTTTGAATTCCATGCTCCAAATACATGAATTAATTTGGTTATACTGTTGTTTTTTTCTTGTCCACCCCTAGATAATCATAAAAACTTGCAGAAATCTTGTAGAAATGGTCATAGAAGTTGCACTAAGTAGCAGTGGCATGCACATTCTTTTTTCCCCAAACAGGGAAGCTTTTAGTATCTAAATTTGAAAATTGTGCATCCTGTTGATGTTTGCAGTTTCACATCTGGATCCTCTGAAACCCCATTAACATTTTGCTTTATTTTATTGATGTCTTCAGAAGGCTATTGTTTGTTTCTGTCAGCTAGTATGGAGTAAGAGTTTTATGATGCATAGGCTTTAGGTTCATTTTTCAGCTGCCACAACTGATAGATGGAGTTCATCACCTCTGTAGTTCACGTATGCTATCAAATTCCTTTAATGCTTGCTGAAGCTTTCTAGGCTTCAGCTGCTGCTTTTCTGTTTCTGCACAGGATCTCTCTGCAGCTCCAGCATCTGACTGTATCAGTGCCTGAGTTCTGAAAGTGCACCCACCTGAGCTGTTAACCTGTCTCTCCCTGCAGTCTTAAGGTCTCTTCATGAAGAGGGAGACAAGGAAGTACTGTGGTGCCTTGTGAAGGAGGTCAGGCTGCCTCTTCAGCTTACTCTACTTTGCACATGAGCTATGACATTGGCAGCATCTACATTCTACTGCAAACCTGGAAGTGTGGATCTTTGCATGTGCAAAACCATAAAGGAGATAGAAGCCATTGCACTGAGCACAGCGTGTGTTTTGCTGATAAGTGTGCGAAGATGAGGAGGAATAAGGAGGTTATCTCAGAGAATTTGAAACTCAGAGAAGTAACTGGGGTTGTTTCTGTATTTTCATTTTTTCTCCACAACTCAGATCAGACTGAGCAAAACACAAAGAAGTAGAATGAAAGCATTTTTTAGAAAATGGGCTGGGTGGAGTAATAGTGGGAAGGAAAACCAAACAATGCCTCCCTGCACAAGATTTTAAGGGAGGGAATTTTTACAAATGGAAGTTGTCTTCTGAGGCCTTCGGGGAATCTGTAAAGGTACTGGAGGTAGTGGGGAGAGTGTTATGTTCAGTGAGTTGCTTTGAAAAACAGGACAAGGCATGCACTTTAGTGCTTCTTGAATAATGCTAGAAATGTGGAGAAGACAGAGAGCACTTGGGCAAGAATGATTTCTTAGAACATGGTGTTGAGGAATGTCCAAAACACCACTTCATGCAGGCTGCCCCCCCAGGAGTCCAAACCACGAGGCTTAAAACAATAGAGGAGATGGAAGAAACAGGGGATTTTTTAATGAGAATCTGAAGTGGATATTGTTCAGTTCACTCACTCTTTTTTTTCTTGCAAATTTATGTTAAATTTTATTTTTTTTTACAAATGTCTAGTCTATGTGTTTACATCAAAGGTAGTTATATTCCTAGTAATTCCCCAAAGCTGTGGCATGTGGATGGCTGGTTCATTACATTTGCTACTTTTCTGTGTTCTATTCAGCTACTGCAGTAAGCAGTTTAAAATATATAAATACTTTTCAAATGAGAAAGAATGCGAGTAACACAGCTCCAGTGGGAAAACAGACCATGATATTATTAATAAGAGACTGTGGCCTTAAGAATTTCTTTGTGATACAGACAAGTTTTTCTGTGGATGATGGAGTAGATAAAGCCGTTTTTTTCATTTAATTCCTCTGTCCTGGTTCCTTGGGACCTAGGAAAAGTATAAACTGAAGATTTCCTATTTTTGTGTTACTTCTTGTCTTTTTTTCCTATGAGTTCTCTTGAAAGGCATGCTTCAACCGTTTCCCGGGGGGGGTTGTTGCCAGTATAGTTCTATGTTTTCTTCATATTAGTATGTGGATATGAAAAGATGCCTTTAATTTATATTTATTTAAATAAAAATAGCTTTTAATTAACTTTTAAGAAATCCCATATTTTGAAACCTCTACTTTCAAAAGGACAGCCATCACAGATCCAGTAGCACGTTTCTTTGTATGGTGAAGTTTGGAGCAGACTGGAATTTCTTAGAAAATCATTCAATTGCACTTAGATCCCAAGGAATTTCCTACTCTCCCTGTTTATCTATATATTGCCAGGATTATATGGTTTCAGGCCACCTTTAGATAGAAAGTAAATTGTGTCCCACCAGCACTATTAACTCAAAAGTCATGTTTTTAAAAGTGAGATTTATATTTCATTGAGGCATTGCCTTTCTCTAGGCATTGTTCCTTCCCATGTATCTTTTCCAGTGACAGGAGCTGTGTATAGTCCCAGTTGATGATCAGCCTGATTTCTTTCTGTTTCTCTGTGCTTGTGAAAATAGACAGAGTTGGAGGGCTTTTTATGAATCTTTTAAAATCAGATCTAAAGTTGTGAAGGTTCTTGGGAGTGGTGTGCACATCATTCCTGGTATCAGGCAGAATTCACATAGAAAAAGTTCACAAAGATCTACTTGAACACCAGGATCTCTGGTGCAAAAAGTTGCTAATATATGGACCCTGGAAGGTGGAAATGTGTGCCAGAGGAAGCATCTCTCTGTGTTTGCTTATATACTTTCTCCAGCCATCCAGTGCTACCTGGTGCCTGGAACAGGTCAATGGATTTTGTGGGCCAGTCATATTTACTTTACAGACTGGGACTTGCCATGACGTGGTGATAAATGATTATCAAGGTAGGCATAGAAGCAGAAGCAGTAGAGTAGAAATAGTATGTAGGGTGTGTGGGTTCTTTGTCTCTGGCAAGCATAGCACACTTTTTAAAAAACTTTTGTGAATTTTGAAATGTGCAAAACTTACTGCAGGATTGTTCTCCCTAAACTATTTAGATTTAAATGGAAGGGAGAGGAAAACAAATATAGGAAGTAAATTAATATAACAAAGACTTTATGCCTGTGAGCACTTCTGCATGTGCTTTAATTTAATTTCAGTGGTTATTTTCATTGAAATGAATGTAAGTATTAACTAGAGTGAAGTTAAACTTGCCTGTGAACTTCCAAAAAAGACAGAGGGAAAGAATGGTAAGGAAGAAAGTAGAATCATTAAAGAAGACACATTTTTGCAGAGGTGAAAGAAAGCTGGTTCTTGGAGATAAAAACTTAAAAAAGATTGAAGAAAAAACTTGTCTCAAAGCAAAGCAGACCTGATAGGGAAGGAAGAGCAAATGAGGATTTGTTTGCACGAAGTGTGGAGACTCTTGCACAGGGGAGCACTGAGTTGTTGTGGGTCCCCTTCTCAGTGTCTCCTGCTTCATGTTCTGCACTATCAAAGCTCAAGCTAATTGTTTTTTAATTGTGTAGCAGATTGCTGTCAAAGTGCAGTGGGTTTTTTAAATGGCTTATAGTATCCTATTACTTAAGTTTGTTAACTTAAAATGCTTGTTGCTTGTTTTTGTTGAATCAGAAGGGCGTAATTTCTGGAAATCTGTTCTGCTTCTGGTGTTTCTGATGATGTATGAAGGTCATTGGTGGTACATTTTCAGGTCATAAAAAAACAGGCAATGCTAAAGGCAGTTCTGGAAATGGAGAGGTATTTGTGGAGTTTTGGCTATGGGATGTGAATTAGTAGGTGCATGCAGCAGGGAAAAATGCAAAGTGTTGAGTCCATGAACATACACTCAGTAGTGTGGTAATTTTATGGAAAAGGAGGTGTAAAGTGTAGTAGATCATAAACCCCATATGATTCATCAATTTCATGCTCTTGTTAAGGAAGTGGCACCCTGAGATTTATGATCAGTACTATATGTGGCAGTACAAGTAAAATAATGCTCCTATTATGTTTTGTACATGTAAGGTCTCAGCTGAAATAATGGTTCAATTTTGTGCCCTTCAAAAAATCTATAGACCAGCTTCATACTCCAGTATAGGTGGTCGGGAACATTCAGGTATCCAAGGCATGGAGGCAAAAAAGAAATAAACCTATTTTCAACTTAAAAGTCTATTTGGGAGACTTCTTTATTACTTTTATTTGTTTTTCTTTCATGTCTAGAGGAGAGGAACTTCATGTATGAAGGGACTTTGTACAGAGGAATGAGCTGGTCTAGGGGCCCTTGGGGATGCAATGGATTGAAATTGCACCAAAGGACATAAACTTCAGAGAAAAATTTTGTAATTACTATGGTAGCTTGTCCCTGGAATACATTTTCAAAGATGTTGACATTTCTGTTTAGCTTAAACATGGAGAAGAGCCCATTTAACTTCTACCAGGAACATTTTTACCTTTAAATTGAAATTTAGTTGAGGAAGAGGATGCAACTTTCACAGTCCCATCATCTCACTTTTTTTTGTACTCAAGAAAGGCTGAAGAGCCTTTGGGTTTTCTCTGTCTGGATCTCGTGTGAGTGTGTGCACATGTGAGTGTGTGTGCTTGTGTATTTAACAAATGTGACAGTGGTGATTGGTGTTTGTGCAGCTGTTTGCTATGTTGTCATGCATTAAGTGTGCTCACAGTCTAACAAAGTGTGCCTCTTGAGTGTAGTGGACAATCCTGGGGAAGGTGAACTATGTGGGGTTTTAGAAGGCAGGTATAAAAGTTGTGGCAGTGCTGGGCAGGCTCCAGAAGATGTCTGAAGTCTTGGACCAGTCAGATCCCTGCTGAGAAGGCTTTCCCTGGGTTCTCTGTATCATCAGTGAGAAAGGGACATACTGTCAGATCCTGAGTCACGTAGAACTGGGCTTTTCACCTGGGTGTTGTTCTTTAGTTATAGAGAGCAGTACTTCTAAAAGTAAATGGATGATGAAGCTAAGTCTTAGTGAACCAGTTAGAAAAATAAACATTTATGGACTATTTTTGAATGTTTTGTTGTTGTTGTTTTTTCTTAAATAATTAGTACTGCTTAATTCTCCAGAAGTCTCTGTGGCTCTGTGTTCCAGCTGGTCTGGAAGCTTCTCTCAAAAAAGTTACTTTTACTGGCTGTATTTTTCCAATTTTCCACAGTATCTTGCCCTTCTTTCTCTTTCGTATAGTATAATTTTTAAAAAACACTCTCTTTGCAATTCAGCTAATGACATGTGCATTTGTTACAGGAACATTTAAGACAAATTTGATCAAATGTCTTATTGTCTCCTGTTTTTTTCCATACCAGAAATAATTATATTTCTTTTCCCTACTTTGAACACTTAAAAAGTTAAATAAGGAACATGTTTGTTAAGGTTTTATATAGATTTTGTAAATCTAATAAGCATGGTCAAGTTCTTATTTTAAAAACTGAGTAATCAAATAGAGGAGGTTTTCCAGAAATAATTAAAATATTTTAGGACGTTTAATTTTAATTAGTCTTTCCACCTCTTTGCAGATGTATTTGTGAGGCCTTACGTCAGAAGATTTCTGTTTTGGTCACTCACCAGTTGCAATATCTCCGTGCTGCAAATCAGATTCTAATTTTAAAGGATGTAAGTGATTTCAGTGTCTTTACTTACACTTTGTAATTATTGTTTTTAATCTAAGAAAGGTAGGCGGGGAAAGTCAGTTTTTAATTTTTAGTTTGTAAATGTATTTTCTGTCTACTTATGATTGCATATGGTTCTTAAGTTTTACAGTTATTTATAAGTTGATTTTTCTTGGAATATCTTCCTTGAAAAATCTGCTTCTGAATTTTATCATGCATATAAATTAATAAATTTAATTAATTAATAACACTTATTTCTTCAAGCATTTTGTCTGGTTTTGAAATAAAGTTCTAGCTTTCCCTTGGTTCAAATTAAATGTTCTGTGAGACTGTTAATGCTTTGCTTTTGTTCTTGTTTCTTACACTTCTGTGTGAATTAAGAACTGTGTTAATTTTGCAACAAATCCATTTTTAAAGTAAGGCTGGGGAATAGACTCGGATGCCTTTGAGAATGAAAGTGCTGTACATCATGTACTTTAGTACAGCTGGTTCCTTCACATCTTTGTTGTTCCAGATACTCAAAGGCAGAGGGGAAATGCAAGGACTGCAGTTGTGGCTTTTATCCCTGTGTTTTTTAAAGGCTGGGTAGTGAAATGTTTGAAATTACTTTTGATGATCATGATGGTGCAAAAAAGGACACTGTGTCCTCCTTTCCTTTCCATTCAGATTGCATTGAAAGTTGCAGTAGCTCTTGGGAGATGTGTGGTAGAGCTGAAAGAAATGTGGACATGGTCAGTGTTGCTCCTTGTAAGGTTCTGTGAGGATCAGAAAATGGTGTTTACCCCTGGGGTGGAACAATATAAAAAGAGTGATGATGTGGTTTAAGAGATTGTCCTAAAGCTGCATGGCTTGGCTGTCTCCCACAGCTTCTCCAGGGAGCTGAATCTCCCCTGGCTGTAACTGGGGCTGTTTGTTTGTTGGCCCTGTTAGCTGCTACAAGGTGACTGGCCAGAGCCTAAAGAGCTTGTTTCTGCTCCTCTAACGGAGGAACTTTTAGAGCTTTTGCTCAGTTACTGCAGTGGAATGTGCCCAGCAACTGCAGAACCCCAGAGGTAGCAAGGACATTTTCTTTATAGAAAGTGTATAATGAAGGTACTAAAACTTTATATTGATTGTAGGGTAAAATGGTTGGGAAAGGTACCTATGCAGAGTTCATGAGATCTGGCATCGACTTTGCTTCCCTTTTGAAAAAAGATGAGGAGGTGGTAGAACAGCTGTCAGTTCCAGGAACCCCCAACCTGAAGTCTGCCCGGAACCGAACCTTCTCAGAGTCCTCCGTCTTGTCCCAGGATTCGTCCATCCACTCACAGAAAGATGGAGCTGTGGAACAACCACCTGTGAGTGCTCAGAGCGTAGAAGTGGTTTTTAACTTAAATTTTAATATGGGCTTTCCCTGCAGCATTGGGATTCCAGGGATTGCTGAACTGTATTATCAGGTGAGAGTTTGCCTGTGGAGGACCTGCCCAGCTGCGCTTGGCTGGCAGCTCACAGCTCAGCATGGTGCTGTTCAAACCCAGCAGAGTCAGTCTGTGCAGTTCAGCGTCAGCTCTGCTGGCTGCTGGGTGCATTCCTTGCACGTGTCCAGAGCCACCACACTGTGCTTCTTTTAGCCTGTCCTCTGACAGCAGAGCTTTAAAGGACCAGTCCCACTGTATTGGGTGGGTTCACTGGGTTTATGCAGTGTTGAACTGAAATGAACACTTTCCCTGAAATCCTGAGCTCTGGGAAGTGCATATAGAAGCTGTGGCTTTATGCAAAGTCTGTCTTTGCATAGCTGGCATCAACATACCCATAAATACATCCACATGATCTTGAGCTGGCCCTGTGGGGGAAATCCTGGGACATCGCTGCCTTGTTCTCTCCAACCCTTTTGTTGGTGAAAACAGGAGGCTTTGTATGGTGCCAGTGTGACTTCCAGGTGCCTCCTTATCTCTTGGCCTGCCCGCTACAAAAGCAGCCCTAAAGTTTCTGTACCACAGGTTACCTTCTGCTGGTGTGTTTGCATTCACATCAAACAGTGCAGGCTCCCTGTAACCCTGCTAGGCTATGCTAGCACTGCATCCATGGAACAATCCCTGTGGGTACCTGGTGATTGTCACTTTTATGCTGTGGGTATACATTACTTCTGTTTCTTCTCTGTGATGAAAAGTAGTGAGATTAAAAAAAAAAGCAAAAAAAAAGCTATGGACTTTTTAATACTTTTTTTGAGGAATGGTTTTATGCTCCAAAGTAGTATACTTACATTATTAATGCCCCAATGGCATCTCCAGTCTTAAATTTGTGGAGGTGTACCAAACTTCTTGGCAGCATTAAGACTGTTGGATGGGAATAGGGAGAAGTGGGAAAGTGGAATGGCTGGAGAAGCAAAAGGCCAAGATAGGTTTCTCGCCTTTTATGGGTGAGTAGGTTGGATTTCTCTTTTCACATGTCACATTTCTTGATTCCAGTGCTCATATACAGCCATGTCTTGTGGCAACAAAATCAACCGTTACACGTCTGCTGAACTGACACTACTTTTTATATTGCATATACAGTAAAAGTTAAAAAAACCCAAACTTTATTTTATTAACTTGTACAGTTCTTTTACCTTCTTTATGACTGTATAATTTTTTCTTTCTCTGTTTTTCAATGTCCCACATCCATTGTTTGCTTAGTATGACTTCCCATTTGTCATTTTACTTGTTTTCCACATTAACAGATGCTTTGCTAGTATGTACAAGGAGATGATTAGAACTTTATGGATAATTTTTAAGTCTTGAGTGTATGTTGGTGGATTGCGGTACATACTTGTAGAAAAGTATTTACTTTAAATGCTTTTCTCGAAGGGAAATGTTACCCACATTTGTATTCTGAAAACAGAATTCCCTAAGTAAAGGCCTTAATTTCTGGAGCTGTTATGAGTAAAGATGGTATATAAGAAAAGAAGAACCTGGATAGTGGTTAGAGTAAATATTTCTGGCTATATATGATGTTGTGTTATATTTGGTGATGCAATGCAAATAAAATCCTTGAAATGTTGCTTTGCAGAGTAAATTTTTCAGTATTAGTGTGCTGAGACTAATTTTTTTTGTCATAGCTATAGTTCAATATTTAAAGTTTTTATATGCATAATTACTTTATCTCCTTGTTTAGTTGTCTGCTAATTCTGAGCCATGACTTTGAGGTGGCTTATTCTGAATCTGTAGCTACAAGGTTGATGGGGTTTATTCTGTGGACTTTTTCTTTCAGGGTGAAAACGCACTGGCTGCAGTGCCAGAGGAGAGTCGCAATGAGGGAAAAATAAACTTTAAACTTTACAGAAAATACTTCACTGCAGGAGCAAACTGCTTCGTGATTTTTATACTCATAATATTTAATATTTTGGCACAGGTAAGTTGTTGGAAGCCTCAAATAATATTGAATGTATTTTGGGTTTGTGATGTTCCCCCGCCCGCCCCTTTTCTTTTCAATATAGTGCATAGTTGTTGCTGTAATGTTTCATGTAAAATGTTTGGGTGTTCTTAAATAATTTTGTAGCGTACCCAACATGGAATTCCAGCATGGAATTTTTGGTACAGCATTGAGAGGTCTTGCACTGATCCTTATTTCAACAATTTTAATGCCTCACTAAAATAATTATTTTTATGGCAACGTGGCACAAAAATTATGAGCCAGTGTGCTTGGTTTAGAAAGAGAAGAAATTCATAAGGTGTATAAAAGTGGTGTTTAACAAACCTAAACAGTCAGAATGTTTCCAGTTGTGGAGGATAAAGAGAATTTAGTGGGTGTGGGAGGGCAAGTCTGACAGAAGTGTTCAAAGAGCAGCTCACCTGTTGGTAAGTGCAGATAATGTGAAAAGTTTAGATGGAGGTTCGCTGTTTAGCAGAATGAGAAGTGAGGAAGAGCGTAGACAAATATTTTGTGTGATGCAGACTGTAGCAGGTATGTAAAAGATTTTTTTAAAAAAGGAAAGTTATTTACAAACTGACTGAAAGCAATGGTGAGCTGAGGAAGGTGAGTGAAGATGCCTTATTGCCCTTTTCTCTGTTTCTTGCTGAGAAAGCTCAAATGTATTTCATGCAAATGATTTTTCTTGGCTGTAAAAAAATAGTCTATGTATTTTAACATCTTTCTTCTTGCTTGTCCTTGAATTGAGTCTGTTGGAATAACTGAGCGAGATCAAATCTCTGTAGTAGACTGCCTACAACTTCAAATTCACATGAACAGAAGTGTATTTTGAGATAATAACCCTGTTACATGTTTGTAGTCACTTCTTGTCACAGAAGGAAGGTGGCAGAAGGAGTTTTTCCCTCCCTTTCCTCTCTCATCCTCCTTCAACCCTGTTTCTGGTAATTATCTCCTGTAAACACAAATTTCTGGACTGGTAACATCAGAAAGTTTGTTAATCAAAAAGCATTTTGGAATATCTCTTGTAGCAAATTTAGGAACTGAGAAAATGAGTTCTTTAATGTTCAATTAACATATGTTAGGAAGAGCTACTGCATTTTGTTTGCTAAAGTGTATTGCTTTCCTTTAGTTTGTTAACATGTAAGGTAATTTAAGGTAACTTCTTTCTTTGTAGAGCACCTTCTAATGTGCTTGGCAAATTGCTGCTGGTCTTGAAAGACTGGATGGCATACTTTTTCTGAATATGTGATGTTTTCCCAGAGAGCTTGAAAGAATACCAAGGAAATTTAATTTTCTAATTTTTTATTTTTTTAATTTTGTAAGATGATTTTTGTATTTGCCTCTTTTGCTCTAGGTGGCCTATGTGCTCCAGGACTGGTGGCTTTCTTACTGGTAAGTTGATGATGATAACTGGTTGGTTGCTTCTGCCTTTTTAGTCAAGTGCTGTTTGTTTAATTGAAAGGGAATGGAACCTGCTCTAGAATAGTTCAGATCTTCCTCTGATTTCCACTTCTTTTGTGGGGGAAAAAATTAAACTTTATGCTAGACTGTAATTGCATCTATTCATGTTGTGATGCATGACAGCATCAATACGTGAGATCTTTTGAAGTAAAAATTTCAACAGGGTTGACTCTAGAAACAGCTACACACACTTACTTGATGATGGTTATCTTCTGTGTGCATTTCCACAGGGCAAATCAAGAAAAGTTGAATCTCACAACAAATGGATATAATGGAACATATAAGAGTGAACATCTAGACCTTAACTTTTATTTGGGAATTTATGCAGGTAATTGCACGTGCATGTGTGTATGTGTGTGTCTTAAGAACTATTTATTATCTGATATAGAGTTTTGAGAGGTGCAAAGCAATGTGTGGGGAAATGTGATATCTAGCAGTTACTAGTTAACAGGTTAGAAGCCTGGGTCTTGCTTTCTGATTAAATAGATTGCAATAAATAATATAAAATTAATCTGACAGAAGAAATAGGTCGAATGCAGAGTCTTTAATTGCTTTGCCTGGATTTTGGAAAGGGAATCAGGAATTGAGTATTTGAAAAGTCAGTCACATTAAGGTTGTGTTTATTGTCTATATATTAGTAAGTCATTGAGCTAAATCTTCAGTCATTATAAGGATGGCAAGAGGGATTAGAAATGAATCTTTGTTCTGTACTGTTCTAAAACTTGGCATAGCTACATTTCTTCTGAAGTGCCATAGTAAAAGAACAAGTTTTAAAAAGGCATCCTAGATGGGTATGCAAAGCAGGTTGTTAAAAAACATTTCAATATATTTCAATAGGTAGCATTATGCTTCTGAATATTCAGAAAAGGGCGTTGATCCTTGCATTCAGACATCCAAACATCTTGAAAAACTGCTCTGATATGTAGTAAAAATTGCCGCAGAAAAATCATGTGCATGCTCTCAGATTCTGCTATTTAACACTCCTAGTGATGTATGGTTTTGTATGGCATGGTAATTTCTTCATGGAGATGTAAATGATTGGTGTGAGAAAACAGGTGGAATGCCAGAAGAATATGCATCGAATGCATTCAGAAACATCTCCATGGGTGAGAGAATAGGTGCAGGATTTTTTGTTTAGTTTGTTTTCTGGAATCCATGTGATATAAGTGGCTGACAGAAAACATTGTGTTTGGCCTGGAAAGCAGCAATTTAGAAGTCAGATAAACTTGGCTCTTATTTTCTCTGTGTAATGTCTTATTTCATGAACCGTTCCAGTGGACTGCACAGTATGATTAAATGTGGGAAATTTTACTTTCTCTGACCAGGTAACCTAAACCACATTAGTAAAAATTTTATCCTTCAAGGAATATGTTGCTCTAGATAGCAGAACAACAAAAGCTACTTTCATATTGAAGTGTTTAGATACTTAGTGAGATATTTGCAATGATTTAACTGACAGCATTGACTTATCTACACAAAATTTTAAGTGAAGTTGACAAAGCTATGAAAAGGTAGTGTATTTTATATGAAACACATAATAATCCAATTTATCTTTTTTTCTTTAATCTCTTAAGCAGTATAAAGCAATTTAACATTTTTATTTCTGATTCTCAATGTTTGGAAAGACAAAAAACCCCCACTGTAGTAGTTCCTTCTTAGTCCTTGTTGCTTCTGTGAAACAAAGGCTTGAAGAGTAAAATTGCTGTTAATAGGGTACACTGTTGTCCAGAACTGAGGCACCAATTCCCCACCTCTTCTCTAAGGCAAACGTACAAAGGGCCCTTGTCTCTCTCATACTGAGGTTCTGAGCTCATGAACACGGAAAGCAAAGAGATCAAGTGAAGGACTTGGAAGCATGTTTTGTTTCTCCTTCTCCCCTGCCATTAGTCTGTTCAGGTGTTTTGTTCTGGGAGGGTCATACCAACTGCTTCCAGTCCTGAGTAAAGTTTACAGCAATGTGGAGTTCCCAGGATGTGGTCCCTCTCCTCGTGTTGCTCCCACATACTGCTGTTTGGAATGGGCTGTGCCATTCTTTACTCCTGCATCATGCCTCTCCTGCTCCCTTTTTGCATGGCCCAGCTTTCCTGTTCAGTTATATGCAAGTACTCTTGGAAAAATTGTCTTCTCCTGGCTTGGAATACAGCAGCTGGGACAAGGCAAACAAACTGTCATCCCAGCCACCATCTTTTTTCTTGAAAACAGCACTTGACAGAATGTGAGCAATAAGCTGCAAGCAGACAAATGAAATAGTGATGATACCTTTTCTTTGCTCCCTGGGAGGATGCAGAAAAAAGCAGGATGGGATAGCTTAACCATGTCACATAATTTAAAACCTGTTACTATAGCTGTTCCTGAATTGTGTATGATTTTAACCTTAGAATAGGCAAGATTTTCTGCTGGTAGTTGGGATCTAACTTCAGCATGTCCTCAAGACCTGAGGTAGCTATTCTGATTTTCAGCAGCAGATCTTGTGGTGCCTGGAAGCTCTGCTAAATGTAAGGTTTAGACCTTCACTGTTCACCCTTATTGATAGGGAATTTCGGCTGCCACACTGGAGATTATGCACAGCGAGCAGAACATCAGCAGTCTCACTATTTATTTCAGTTTTTGGCTGGTAGCACCCTCGTCTCGTACGCAGCGTAGTGCCCAGAAGAGAGACAAAGAGTCCACAGACCAGCTCTGTAGAAGGACTGTTTCATGTGGCATAAGGAATGCAAGGTGTGACAGACACATGATTTAAATGATTTGGTGCGTTTTACAAGAGGAAGAATGGCATAATAAATGGTTTGGGCTGATTGGGAGTAACTCAAGGTTGTCTCTTAGTAGCCATGTATATACTACTTGTTTAATATCTGCTGGCAAGTGTTGAATCTTCGCAGAGACCTTTGCAAGCCACAATTATACATGGCACTATGAAATGAATCTTTTAGTAATGCTGTTACGCCGAAAGTTTTAATACTCATTTATCTTATGGGTTAACACCATTTCCTACATTTCTATGAAGTACCAATTCTTTCAAACAGAAAAAGAGAAATTGATTAAATTGATTCTGTGATAGTAACTGAAGCTAGTGACAAATGTATCTGTGTTCTGCACTCAGTGTGAGTCCCCCCAGGCTTAAGTTTGGATTCTTGCTATACACTGAAGTCCAGAGAATTTGGTTTTAGTGCAGTGTTATTTTTTAACTTTTTTTTCTTCTGAAAGATCCATATCTTTTTGGAGGCTCTATTCATGTTTGTTTTGTTTTTTGTTTTTTGTTTTTTTTTTTATTTCAGGTTTAACAGTGGCTACAATACTATTTGGCATAATAAGAAGTCTTCTGGTGTTTCAAGTTCTTGTCAGTTCTGGTCAGAATTTGCACAACAGAATGTTTCAATCCATTTTGAAAGCTCCTGTCTTGTTTTTTGACAGAAATCCTATAGGTAAGTTTATTAGTTAAAANAAAAAAAAAAAAAAAAAAAAAAAGTGAATATTTAATGTATCTCCTTGATTGCACAAATTGTACCATTTCTGGGCAGTTACAATTTGATGGTATTTTTGCACTTCGGTTGGGTTCTTTTGCTTCTTTTACTTAGACTCTCTAAATCTAAATTTTTACTAAAATGCTTTAAATTTAACAGTATAGTCCTTTTCAATTTCAAACTCAGGCTGCTTGTTGATGATTCATTTTGCTGTCTTTAAATGCTGCTCACAGAGCAATGAATTAGCTGTAGCTTTGGTGTTGTACATTGACCTGTACTTGCACTGCTGTTCTGGTGCAGTTTCACAGGGTGTCTCCTGTATGCTGAATGTGTATGAATGCGTTTTGTAAAACTGTAATCCAAATCCTTGTGTTCTTCAGAAGAAAGGAGAGAGAAGCTAGAGCAGAGTGAAGAGAGTGGGGAAGTGGGTGGTACTGATTGACTAGCCAAAGGTTTCTCTTTTACGTGAGAAACAGAAACCTGATGGTCTTCACTCCCTTGGAAAAAAATTGAGTGGGCTTGTTTTCATAGCATCAGGAGTCATTTAATTTTAAGGATATAGGGATGGCTTTCTTATTTCAGAGAAAGTAGTAATATTTTCAGAAAATAAAAACTCACATGGAAAAAGGGTTCATGCCCACGTTATGAATGAAATGTGTACAATTTAATCTTAAACCCCCCCTACAACTGCAGAACTTTAGGGCTGTGTTACATGGCCTGCTGGTACTGTGAGTGTGTGGAAATGTAAATTCGAGGCCACTGCAAAGGATTAGAAGGGAAGCTCAGGAAATGGGTTAGTGGTGAGTTAGTGAGAAGCACATGCATGAGAAGAAATCCTAGTGCTGATGTGTCAGGGATTTTCCTCCTCTCTCTCGTGTATGTGCGTGCAGCAAACACAATAACTTTATTTTTGAGGGAATACATAATGCTCTTGTAAGAATGTCCATAAATCTGGCTCATAAAAACAAAGAACTAGAGAGAAAACATCAGCAACAATGTAGAGTAACACCAGGTTGCTTTGTAACACTGTGAAACTGAAATTAGCAGTGCATTGTAAAACTGACATTCATAAAACCTGCATGTTACTAGTATTCACACGTTGTTGTGACTTAGATGTGTGTTTCTATTAATCAACAGATATTTTGTAACAGAACATTAACCTCAGGATGCATATAGTTCTTTCATCTTTCTTTTGGTCAGGGTGGCATGCAAAAGTACTGCTGTTCCGATTTCAGCGTTATTTGAAAAAGGAAAAAAGAGAAAAGATGAGAATGTTCTTGTTCAGAATTGTAGTGTTTAGCAGTTCTGAAATCTTTTTGTAGTATCTGTTGATTTACATGGGTTTTTTACTGTTTAGTTGTCTTTTAGAACGTCACATGCTATTTCTTGCATTGAGGTGGGATTTTTTTTCCTTATTTTTTTTAATATGCCTATGAAAGACATACTAAAAAGAAATTGAAATTACTAAATGTACCTTTTTCTAGGGTTGTGATTGTAGTAGCTAAGCCAAGCTATTAGTTATCATATCCCATATTAGCAAAGCTAATATTGCAATGTCAGATCTGTCATTTAAGCATCCAGCATGTTCCCAGTATTAGTGTGAGGTCTCTAAGACCTCAGCAGAAGCAATTGCTGAATTGAATTTTACTGTTTTGTTTATCAAAAAATAATCAGTAATTAAAAAATGCCACGGCTTGTATTTTGAACACATGGTGATCTGTGTTCCAGAGAGGAAGGGAACTTAAATAAATAGATACCCCAAGCTCTTGGTAGTTCTTACTGGGGAAGCAGAGTAACGAGGAGCATCAGGGAGTCGACATTAGGAAATGGAAATGCGTGGTGAATCATGACATGTCTGTCAGCTCCCAACAGATCCAATCAGTCTTGGTGAATAAATGAAATGACTTATTTGTAAAAAAATTGTGCTTTGTGAATCAGTTTAGGCATGAGCCCAAGATCTCTCTTTACAGATAGCAATATATATATGTAGGGAGGGGAAGGTTGTAATGGGAATAGTAACCAACATTTAACCCAGATAATAGAAGAATGTCAATGTATTTTTGGAACCTGGATTATATAGCAGAGAGAAAAAAGGAATAAAAGGACCCCTCTCCTGTCTCCCTTCCCAGCCAAAAGTATTTGTATGTACATGTATTTCACCTTTCTCTAATTTGGCATAGATCTAAAACTAGTTAAACATTACTGCATATTTTGCATTGGAAGAACCTTATTAATAAATGTCTGTCTCTTTCTGAAGTGTTTAACCTAACCCTACTGAGGTGATAATTCTAAGTGACCAAAGTGTATTGTCTTACCCAGCATTCAGAAGAAATTGCAATTTATTTATGACTGAAATTCGAATATATCAGTGGGTATCTCTACTGCATCACTTACACAGCTACAGTGAAAGCTTGATGGATAGTTGAAGTGTCAGTATTTTGGGTTTTATCACATCTTACTTGTCTGCATTTGTTCACAAAATTTATTTTTTTGAGTGTAGAATTTGGCTCTCTGGAAACTTCCTTTGCTCTTCTACCCATATCCCATAAGGGAATGCCATGAGTGTCAAAGTATCTATAAAGTAGGAAGATGTGGGCATTTTCTATTTCATAGTGAATGCTTTATATATTGCTCTTCACATGTCACTTGCAGGAATATAAAGGGGATGATTTCTGTGCACGTCTAGCACAAGAGGGCAGCATGATCTGTTTTATCCCAGCCGAGCATTACAGTGGCTTCTTAGAAGGATAACAAAATTCATCTGTTTTTGGAGATGATATTTGAGGAGTGAATTTTCAACCTCTCTGCTGAGAAAAAGTAATGTGGTTTCATTCAGTTGTCTTCATTATTTGCAAGAATAGTATTTTCTCCTGATCTTTCACGCAATAAGCTTTTCAGCTTCATGTAATGCTCAGTCCAGGAACTTTTTTCATTTTGGAAATAGTGGCCAAAAAGTCAGATAACCCTCTAGAGTCAGAAGAGTCCCAGCAGGGATACCTTCTTCAGCCATTACTTCTTTTAATTTTTCTCAAAATGTTTGCAACATTTGAAAGCAGATTTGCTATAAAGCTAGGGGAAAGGAACCTGGACTTCAGCAGCAAAGACTTGATTTGGGACTTGCCTCTTTTGAAATTAGTTTCTTATTGAATCGTTCAGAGGATCCTACTTTTGACAATCTTCAGGAATTGATTCAAGATTACTTGCTTAGCTTGTAAATGAATTGTTCTTTTCTGGGATTTAGGGACAAAGATTAGAGAAGTGATGCTAATGTGTAACTACGTCATTTTCAGTTATGGTAGTTTTAGTGTAAATTCAGTGTAATTTTGAATTTCATTGAGTTTAAGAAGCTGAAACCTGCTGCTGCTCTGCTGATGGGTGCTGTAAGAAGGAATGGATGATATGCATTAATTTGTTCAGATGAAATAGAAATCTCTTCCCCTTCTAAAGAATCTGTCTGAAATTTAAATTGAACCAGAATCACTACCTAAGTGCAGGTTTTTTCCCCCCAGACTGTATCTTCCTAAACTCTTGGTTCTGACATTTATAGGAGGAAAGAAATATTTTGGCAGACTTGACAGCATTTCTGGCCTTCTTAGAAAAGGGAAGCACTGAATTGTATGATGGTTGTCCTTGACCTGTTAAATTAACAGATTTTTTTTTTTCCCCCATCAAATGTTTTGTAGAAGCATTAAATACACATTGATACCTTTGGGTACTTACCTAGACTTTGAGATTTTACCAGGTTATAGAGAGAAATACTGTTTTTTGGTTTTGGCAGCCAGAAATGACATGCTGAACTGATAGCTAATAGCAGCACATGAAAGCAAACTCCAAATATAAAAAGATTAAAATGTGAAAGAAAGCTGTTGTTATAATGAAGAGTTTGTTTTTCTTTAAGGCATAAGGATTTTAATTATGGTGTTCATAAATCTAGTGCTGAAAACGCTTATAATTTGACAGAGAAAGTTTCTTTATAGGATTAAAAGCATGTTCATCAATGCACAAATGACTATCTGCATTTTATCTGACAGAAGTGTCAAATGGGCAATGTTGTTAAAGTGTTTCAACCATATAATATTTGCAACGAATATGGTATTTCAGCAGTCTGAAAATTACAATGCTGATAATGAGGTTGTTAAATTATACTTTATCAGATGGATAGTGAAACTGCTCTAGTTAGTGTACATTAATGTATGCTTGTTCACACAAGTGAATCTGCTGAACAAGTAGCATGTTTAAACAAGAAATACTGGTCTTAAACTGTGTGATTTACAGTAGGTGGTGTTTTGGCATATCATGCAGTTAACAAGGCAAAGCTTCATGTTAAGATACTTCGTTTGTAGTCTCATTCGTCCCTGGTATAAATATTCAGCAGCAATGCCAGGAAATGTATTGTATTCCTATTTGACTCAATCACTCAATTGCTTTCTTCTTTTTTCTTTTTTGGAAACAAGGTCTGTCCTATCTTTCTGATGCAGTTTTCAGATATATCCTTGTGGTCAAGATGAATTGTGCAAGGTTTTGAAAAACTGTACCAGTTTTTTTGACAGCCTTCATGTTCTCTTAAGCTAATACAAAAAAATACATTGTCCTTAAAGCAGCAGAGGCTTTGTTTTTGAGTCTCTGTGCCAAGCTCTAAAGCGCATTCACATGTGCACAGGTTTGTTAGTTTATGTTGAAAAGAAGTCCCTATAGGACAGCCTTTTGTTGTAAAATAAAAACACAGATTCTCTCTTCCGTGTTGGTAATCACTTGCATTTGTTGTTATTAAGATGGCAACACAATAGGTTCCATCAATCATCAAGATCCTTAACAACCACACAACGTTGTAAATATTATGTTTGGGTGTTTGAGTGGAACAGCTCGTCACTGAAGTAGGTGTGGTAATTAAAACCTGTTAGGTTGCTACATGTGTTAAAGAAAAAACCCTTTAATGTTTTTTTCATATAACAATGGCGATATGTACTTTAAATCTTATCAGGGTGTGATTATTAAATGATATTTTATGGGAGTTGCTCATTTACTGTTAGTATTATCATGGCTCTGTTAAGAGTTTAAATAGTCTTATGCTTCCATGTGTTTTATCACCATTATGATTCTGTCAAGAGCCTTACAAAGTTGATTGCTATAGGAGTAGTCTTTAAAGTCAGTAAATGGCATTCTGGAGTTATGTTTACATTTATTATCTATTAGGATAACTCGATTCAACTCTGTCCTATTCTTTTCTGCAATAGTAATTGAATGAAACTTGGCCATAAACTGATGAGACAAGCCCATTACATTTTCAGTTCACCGAGTCAGGGCTCACCCCATTTATGCCTAATATGGGAGATAAAATTAAGAGCTTTACAGAAAAGCTGTTTGTAGGAGGGGATGAGACTTCATTTGATAGGGAAATAGCGTGAAGCTTGTACTGACAGCCACTTCTAAGTGCAGCCGCCTCCTTCCCCGGCACAAGATTCCGTGTCCCTTCGTAGGGATTTTCTATCTTCTTCACATTAAGATCCCCTGGTGGGGAAAACAGCCTGCTGTGAAACTCATTTCTGACCATACGCTGACCTGCCCAGATACTGCAAAGTCTAGTGTTTTCATTTACTGGAGCAGCTACAGAGAGAACTGCTCTCGCCCAACCTCAGCCGAGCAAAAAGGAGGCACGGAATGTTGAGCAAGACAGGGAAGCCTAATTAAAAATACCGGCTTTAGAAGGCTGCACAGAAGCTGTTCGGAGACATCCCATTCCTGCAAGTGTAGCTGGAAAATAAAAATGAAATTTTGTTTTAGTCTTGCATAGATGCCATGCTGTTTTGGGGAGTTTTGTGGCAATGGGGAATTAAATGTTTGTTGGAGACACTGGAAAACAGAGGGAGAGACTGCTGTAATATTGGTGGAAAACTGCAAGGGGCTTGAAAAGAGGGCCCAATTGAGGTGATGCAGGTACAAATAAGCTTTTAGAGATAATCCAAAATGGAGGATTTGTTTTGATAATAACTATTTAAAAGATGTATTTTTTTTTTACCATTTTTAATCTGTTTATAAATTGTGGAATGCTGCTACGACTGCCGTGGATAGTGGGGACTGGAGGTGCCACATGGATGGAACATCCTCTCTTGCTGTTCATGGATGCCTGTTTTGGATGGGAAATTAACATCTCTGAGAAATGAGGAAAAACTTTTCAAAACTCACTTCATTCAACCTTGGAACAAGGCATAAACATTTGGAGAAGAGCTGGGCAGGGATGCTGGATAGCCAAGGTGGTGAGAGTACGTATATGGAGCATGGGAAAGGCAGTCCAGCTCTTCTCCCTCTCTGGTTCAGTGTGAGCCTTCAACATGTGTCCCCCACCCTGGGGAGTGACAGCCGTGCACATCAGGCTCTTGGCTCTCCTGGGCTCTTGGCTGTGCCATAACCTTCCAGTGCTGTCCCTTCGGGCACACAGGCACAGTTAGACCACTGGGGTGTCTGCAGAAAAACCAGCCCTCTTTGATGGGGTGTTCTGGGTTTTTTTCTGTTTAATCTGAGTAGCTGGAAATTAAAATGAAACAAACATTATCACAGTGCAAACTCATTTCATTGGCACTGTTCTGCTTTATACTGCACAGAATTCTTTGTCCCAGATGATCCTAGGTAATCTGCACTGCAGCATCTGGGTGAATTAATTAGTTGAGGTTTTTCTTTTATTTTTTTTTCTCTCTTTTTTTTTTCAGATTGCCAGCATCTTGCAGATTATGCAACAAGTGAAGATTAGTTTGTGCCTGTGGTGATCTTGTAGAGTGTTTGGAAACAAAAGGCACTTCTTGATCCAAAATTAAAATTTTAATGTAGAAAAGAATGGCTGTTGTATGTGAATCTGCCTGTTTTGGCAATCCAGACTAAAGCTTGAAGAATAGAAATAACAGCAGAAGCAGAGATACTGAATCAAACTTGACTTCAGTGCGTTGTTCAGTTTAAAAAACAGAAACTTGAAGTTATTTACAGGTAATACAATGCAGCATTGCTTGCTGTCTTCCACACTGTCTTCTCCAGATTTTTTTTTTTTTCCTTCATCGAAACTGTAAGGAACTTTGTCTGGGGCTTTTTGTAATGTATTCAGGTGAACCTCCTTCATGTTTTGATTTTTTTATGTCATTTTATGGAAGATAATGTTGCATTTGGAGAGGGCAACATTATTACAAGCTGTATATATTGATAGCTATTGCTAAGAGATTTTTTCAAAGTGTTCTAAAATAGCATCAAGCATATGCAGAACATTTTGTTTGGTTGTTTGTTTTATTAGTTACTGGACAATAACCCTGTAATAAGGCTGGTAGTATGTAATGGACATGAATTACTGCTTGTGGCTGTACTGACCTTGAGGCAGGTAACTTGAAACTGGAATCTGCACGTTCATTTTTGTTTGGAGTTTGTTTTGATGTTCATTTAAATTTGGGCTCTTGCTGAACATTTTCCTAGGTGATTCTTATTTGCATACTTAGTTTCCATAACTTTTGATTCTGGCTTGAGCAGAATATTTAGTTGTGGTGGTCCCAAAGGGAGGCTGTAGAGTGAGGAGGTTTTTGAAAAGTCTGAATAGACTGGGACTGCCTTAGGTATTAGTCACCTAATACTGGGTAGGAAGTTGTATTCACAGAGCTGGCAGGCAAAGCAAGCTGCTGTATGGCAGAAAGGTGGCAGAGTCCTCATTCTCAGCTGTTTGGTACAGAGTAAAGTGCCTTTTGTGCTCAGGAGGTGGTTATGATTTTGTGTTTGTCTTTGTACTTTTCCAAATGACTTGCAAATGACTTTTGACCTGTTTGTCTTCTAGTTGTAGAATTCCCTCATCCTTCCTTATTTACCAGTTAAAAGAAGAGCATAAAGGTCACTAATATTTCTCAAATTTGAGCTTTTATCATGTGGTACTTCAGCAACATTTATGACATTTGAAAATTCAAAGGCAGTTTAGAGTTCAGCTTTTCATGTGATCATGGATTTTCTGTCCACTTACATGGTTCTGGTTAGTTTTCATCTACTGTGTACTAAATTAATCCTCTGCTTTCTGTGTCCAGGAGTGCAACTTTTCCTGCCCTCTTTCAAGCATAAGTCTTCACTAGCTTGAGTTAGTGTTGGGACAGAGGGTGCAGAATAATCTGAAATGCTTGGAAATCTGAGGTGAAGATTTGGAACTTGGACATTCTTGCTAGCAATTATAAGGAATAATAGATGGAACAGAAATGGTCTAACTCTTCCTCAGTTTTCTTTTTATCAAATGTGATGAGATTTCTCTGTGTGTGGGGCAAACCTCTTTTTTCTCAATGAAGTTACTGTCTCTTTAATATGTAAATGATGCAGTGCAGAATATTGCTAATTCGTGTGTAGGCAAGAAAAAACATTTTGCTTTGTGGTGAACTTCCCTTCATTGGGAATACATGCTTCTTTGTCCCTGTTTGTATTCATTTCTCAGCAAAATATCATGTTCATGAGTTAGAATGTTCACAACCCAAAATAAATAGTTTAGTCTACATTTTAGGCAAAAGTCTTACATCTGTTCTTAAGATGTCATAATTAATTTCTCATACAGGAATACTGTCCCTGCTCTATCCTTTCTAGGACATGCCAGGAGGACAGTAACTGATTAGATGCCAGGGGCATTTTCTCGGTGTTGGGTTTTTCCCCACTCTCTCCTTTTCAATGTGAATATTCAAAGCTGTAAATATACACTATCTTGTTCCTCTCTTCTAAAGCACTTTTTTTTGTTTGGTTGGGTTTTTTTGTTTTGTTTTTTGTTTTGGCTTTTTTTTGTTTAGAATCTGTCATGCTGATCTTTAGAGAAGAGGTGGCATCTGTCTTCACTTAGAGAGTTAAGTCCCTGTGCTTAAGGATGGGTGTCTAGGATGTGGAAAGTGCCACTTAGATTAAGAGAAAGAAATAAACCATATTTTTATTATATATACATAAAAATAAATAAATATTTATATAACCTCGTACGTGTTCCTTGAGGTTGGTATAATAATTCTTTCCTTTCTTCCTTCTTTAGTTTCCCAGTCTCCTTTTAGAAGAACAGTTCTTCTCTCTCCTGTCTCAGCAATTAGCCAAAAGTAAACAATTATAGTTAGCTTTCCAGAATATTCCTGGTACTTCCTGACTAAAAAATGTAGAAGTGATTTCAGGAAGAGTTGATAGCTCTTACCTTTAGTCAGTTAATGTCCTTTACCTTGGAGAAAAAAAAAAAATTGCTGGGTGCTCCTTTGAAACAAAAGATGCCTGCAGAAACCTCTGCGAATTTAACACCTCAGAACTGTGAAATATAGATGGTTTTAGCTTTAGAAGTGTCATCTCTTTTTACTATTAAACTCACAATATAGAGAGAATTTTTTTTCATCAGTATTTTCAACAGAAAACTAGTTATGCTAGACTTACTCTAATATTAAGAAATCTTATCTAAGGAGTGCTTGCAAAATAAAGCCAAATTTGAGAGAAAAAAGTGCCTTGAGGTTTTTATAAAGCTGACAAGTTTTAATATTCAAAATACATAGTGACAATGATCTTTTTTCATAATTAAGCTACAAGTATGATTTAATATTGAATTCAAAGCCATTCACTGAATGCTGCTTATATTTAAACCCCCAAAAATCCCCAAGAGAAAAACTGGAAAAAACAATCCCAACATATTTTTTTTTAAATTCAGATAAGAAAAAATAAACTCTGCTGCACCTCAATTTAATAACCAATGTTCCTCAGCTACTACCAAAGGCTTAAGGATAGTGTTTAGAAGTGATTGTTCAGAAATAAGTGTTTCTCTAAGATTATGAGAGCTTATACAGATGATTTTGTTCACCTGCTGAGTGTTCAAGAGTGGAAATGTCCAATCTGACACTCTCCAGAAGTGTTTGTTTGCTTGAAAAAATAGAAACATTCCTGTGGAAAAATAGGATTTAATTAATTTTTGTCCCATCTTAGCCACATACGAAAGCAATGTTATTATGTACTTTTAATAGAGACACAAATGTTTAGTGGAATGCAAAATCCCAGGTTTCTGAAATTATCTGAGATGTTTTTCAGCTTAAAATGTAATGCTGTGAGCACTGCTTAATTTGTTAATACCTTCCTGCTCTGCCTCTGTTGTTTGTACTTCTCATGAGATGCAAGATGTTAAAATGCTTGTTGACTACTTGCTATTAATTTTAAAATGGGCATGGAAGTGTTTTGAATAGAAGTCTTACGTATTGTTCAATTAAATGGGCAGAAAGAGAACAAGTTAGTACAACTGAAAATACATTTAGATTAGATGTTAAGAAAAAATTCCTTGCAGTGAGGGTAGTGAGGCACAGGTTGTCTAGACAAGCCTGTCGTTGCCTTATCCTTGGAAGTGTTCAAGCCACATTGGATGGAGCTCTGAGCAACCTGCTCCTGTGGAAGGTGTCACTGCCCACTGAAGGGGGTTGGAACTAGGTGGTCTTTAAGGTGCCTTCCAACCCAGGCACCATTCTATGTTTCTTTGATTTTATGGGTCCTGGAAAAACAGAAGGGTGCATGCATTCTTTGACTCCCTGAGGAGAAGATGCAGAATTCCAGCTAGTGACCTGCAGCACTTTCGTAGCTTTGGGTGATATCTGAATTGCTGCAAAGTAAATGTGATGTAAAGAGAATTTCAGATGGAAGAAGGCTTTAAAGACCTTTCTTCCCTCTCAGATTTGGTGCAAAGCAGAGATTCATACTTACACTTTCATCTCACCTTTAAAGGCGTGGTGGTTCTTTGTAATGGAGCTTGACCAGCAGGATGGACAGAGAGTGCTGTTGGTGCAAGAGGAAGTGTGATGGGTGTAGCATTTGCTCCTTAGACCAATTTATCCCCTTGCTGTGTGCCTTTATGCTGTGATACCAAGGCAACTCCGAGAGGAAACAGAGCAAGGAAGGCAGTTATTTTAATTAGTGCATTTTATCCTCAAAGGCATGTCGATCTAATTTGGTCTTCTGATTTTCTGTTGATTCTTCCAAATGCTTCAGACTTAGTCAGACAAAGGCGTTTTTTTCACAATTGTCAAATTTCATTGACTCTCGAGTCTTGGTGATAGAGCTTAATTGTCAGCAAAATAAGTCTTGGTTTCTGTGAATTGTTTGATCCTCAATTGGTTTAGAAGTGACAATATACTTCCATTTACAAGGTTTAGATACTGTTTTCATGTGGCATGGAGCAAAGTTGGACCAACCAAAAACATTATTTCAGTTGTTTTCTGTCGGGAAGGCTTAGACAAAGAGCTTAGTCTCAGATCCTTTAAAGTTCAAGCATCTGCCACTAGGGGCAAAAATTATTTTCCTGTAGGCATTCATCTTTTATTGTAGATTTACTGTGCTGCTTCACTTGGTTGATAATCTAATTTAAACCTCAGAGATGATTCATACCTCCTCAAGGGGATTCACTGCTGGTTTAAATTGTCTGATGTCAGAACTTTTCAGTTCTTCTAGGATCTCTTTTCTGAGCATAATGTTCCTTTGAGTGTTTGAACGCACTGAGGGGGAAAGAATGTAAGCCATGCAAGTGGTAACACTTGAGAGATACAGTTTTACTACATACTTCAGATTTTTTTTCAAATTAATTTGGATTTCTAGTTCAGGTAATTTGTGATGTCTTGATTTAATTTGTTTCCTAATCATGCCAAGTGGTCTATTGTGGACAAACTTCTTCAGGTATGAGTGTGGTACCTGTTGAAGTGAAGAACTTTCTGAAAGGTGGAATACACCATGAGCACATGCTAGACACTTTTGTTTCATAAGCCCAACATTTTATATACCTGCAATATCACAGTTTTCCAGAAAAAAAATGGATTATGAGAGTTTACAAAACCTTGATGTCAAGAGGCATTTTCAATTTCCATTCTCAAAAACCCAAAAGAAAGAAACAATCCCCCCAATTGTCCAGAAGGTTCTGAAAGGTTTTAGAGTGATCCAAAGACTTAAACTTGTTTGTGATCCCTTCCTGAAGGTATGACCACTGTATAGTGGACCGCTAAGAACTTTAGGAGTTGAGTGTTCGTGTTAGGAATGTGAACTGCTGTTTGAGGACTTCTTCTCTAGAATCAGGCAAGGACAAAACAAACATTCAGAAAATTAAGAGGTGTTGTAAACACCATTCAGCAGTGATGAAAAGTTTATTGGATGCTTTTCTTATGCATTCTAAAGTGAAGCTGCATTTTAAAAACTATCAGAGCCAACATTAATTCACCAAATATTCTAATTAAATAAACTACTATGCTAAGTTGTTACTAATTAATACTCTGTAATTTTAATAGTGGTTGGTTTATTAACACAATTTTGCCTTTTGTATTTTTTTTTGCTTGGAGGTATAGTTTTGTTTCATGTTTTAATGATGTATCCGCAGATTGATCCAGAATCAAGTTCTAGGCTCATGCTGTTTTGGGAAGAGGGAGACAAAAACACAAGTTATTTTTTCTGTCATTTGTTTTCATTATTATATGTGTATTTTTCCATTTTGTTCACACTTTATCAGAAATGTGGTGTCTTTTTCAATGCAGAATAATGACAAAGCTGCTGTTTTGAAAGAACTTTTCCCAAAATGTCTGGGGTCAGATTATGATCAGTGATTAGTTGCAAAATTTTTAATGTATATTATAAAATATAACTTGTGCTTCAGGTCCATGAGAAGATTTAATAGTGGTTTATGTATTGGATATGGATACTTGAGTGATAGGTATTTTTGTCATAGTCTTTACATGGCTCCTCTAGTTGTGCTGTTTGTTACAGTCCTGGAAGTTTGTTTCCTCTTCATGTGTCTGGCAGAAAAGCTGGTGGTTTAAAAAAGCAACTAAACCAAATTGCGATGAAAACGAGTGTCAGGAAAACAAAATCAATGCATAAGTAAGTGAACTGTTAAAATCCAATGACGGACATGTTTTGAAGGAAGAAAGAAAACTTACTGGTAATTCCTTTACCTGAAATCTTAATTGGCCTTGTGAAATCTTAAGACCCTGCGTGAGTGAAATTAAGAAAACTAATCAGAGTATACTCTAAAGACTAATGAGATGTAACCATCTGTTTCCCCTGCAGTTCTGTAGTTAGCAGAGTGAAATATGCTCCTGTAAGAGCAGTTTAAAGCAAGAAATAACTAAAATCCTCTGAATTGTTTTCGAAAGACATCTCTTTCAATAGATGTAAGTCTTCCCTGGTCTCTCAGAGTATACCTTGTGAATAGTCTGTATGTGTCCAGTGCCTGTGGTTATGCAGGATGTCTGGATGCACTTTGCCATCTTCCTTCAGGTGACACTGGCTTTTTCACTTCCACAGTTCTAGTTTGGTAACTGTTTCAGACCTGATCTCTTCCTTGCTGTATTTCCCCTGTTTTTCAGTGCAAAACACCCTTTCTGTTGCCTTTACAGCTCACGTGTTATTCCCCTATCTGGCACTTTTTGTCACTCTGCATTTCCAAAACATCAGTTCAGGCACTTTTCTGGTTGTGAGTGTTGCACTCATCTTGTGTTCACTTTCTCTTCTCAGTTGCTTTGTCCCCAGCTCTTCCATGCTTCCTAGCTTGTGTCTTGCTGTGTTGGGCTTTGTGCCTTGGATGGTATGACATTTGTACCTAGAGCTTGTGCCATGCCATGATGGAGAATAGAAGAACCAATGTTAAAGGAAGAGAAAGAAGACGAAATGGGGAGTGGATATGCAGTGTATGAAGCTGTGGGTGAAGGAGAGCACGCATGCAAGCAGAGCAAAAATTCAAGTTAATGTGTACACAAAGCTCTCTCAATATCCAAATACCCCAGATTTGGTGAGGTCTGTGAATGTGACCGCCAGCTTGTCTCTTGACAATTCTGTCTTGCAGCTGCTCCCCAGGGCCAGATGGAGGAAAGACCTTTTCTTAATCTTACTGCCCCAATATACTGTGAGGGAGTCTAGCAGGAATTGTAGAGAGGAGTATGACTTGGTTTGTGTGTTAGCCTTCTCCCCATGCAAAGCTTTTACTCTTTCTGCACTTGGTAAATGGAGCAGTTGTCACTTCCAGTGTTTTTAACTCCCTCCCTCATAATTTTGCTTGTTGGTCTTTCATACTTACATCTTTGTAACTTCCTGCTCGCTGTGCACTAAAGTTCATACACAAGCTGGCACTTTTTTGTCTTAAAATCATCTCTCAAGATGCACCAGTAGAGGTAGCATTGTAACTGCAGTACGGTGACAGCAGTTAGACGTGTGGGTGGGGAAAACTCATTAATTCCATGACCCCTTTGTGTCCCTGTACTTTAAAACACATCTTGTCCTGCAACTTTCTGTTCCAGCTTACTGCTCCATCTTCCCCTAGCTTGTTATTCCTTCTGTAGTCAATTGTATTGGTTTCTCTTAGCTGACACAACAAACTCTTGCTGCTGGCTACGTGATGGTCCAGCCTGCATCCTGGTGCGGCTCTGCCTCCCACTTCAGATACTTGAGTCCTCTTCTGGGTGTTTCTGACATGCAAACAACAAATGGCCACGTTCTCAGGAGTCCCTTGTTGAGAGCAGCACTCTTCTGTTTTAGCCTGTGCATTTATTTAGGAGTTCATACTGCTGGACAGCTGTAAATCAGAGCTTTGCAGTCTGTCTTTGAACTGAACAAAACCAAAAGGGTTTGGAAATTGTGTTCACTTCTGCTTGAATGACGGTTCCGTCAAGTAATTTGTTTCCTCCTTGATGTGTGTGCATTTTTTTTCTGTATTCATAGATAAGTGATTATCATTCTAAGTTTTTTAGTATTTAAAAGCAATGAAAAAGAGGAAATGATAGGATTTTTTCTTTAATTTTAAGCAACATATATGTAAGCATATGGTTTTAATTTAACCTCTAGCATTCAGCTGTCAAAAGAATCTATGGGGATTTATTTAAGGTATATTTATACATAAACATTAAAGGTTCTTTGGTTTTAATATATGCATGACTAATGCTTTAGTGTGGTCAGCAGCAACTTCTCATTTGTAGCTGCTTATTTCTTGTATTTTTTCTTTTTTGTTTCTGGGATGAAGCTTTCTAATAGTTGCCCAGTAGAGTCAAAGGCACTTGTATAACTTCAAAATGCTTAGCATTTAATAATGTAATTACTAAAATATCTTTCTTTTAATGTAATGAATAAAATATACAGTAGTGAAGAGTACATATTTGGGGTTTTTTTCTCATTTGATTTAATTTAAGTGTTGTTAATTATAGTTTAGGCTGTAAAGAAGCTTACTTTCTGGTGATATTTTTTCCCTCAGAAGCTGATGGCCCAAGGAAATGCATTGTCAGACTATATGTATATTCTCTTGGACATCACTTCTGGAATAAAACTCTTGGGTTGTGGTTGCCTTTAGCTTTTCTGAGACAAAAGACTTCTGGTTATTTCTCAGGCAAGATTTGCAAGTGGAATTTGGTGCCAGTCACAAAACAGAAGAATAGGTGAAGTCATCCCTCCTTACATGCTGAAGCTTACTGCACTGAAAAGGGTCCATTCCATGCCCTAATTTAGGCTCCCCAAAAAACCCAGAGGATTTCATTCCAGCTGTAGTCTCTCCCATGCTGATTTCTGTAGCCTTCAAGCATACATCCATTTGCCTTCTTCCAGTGCCATACTTTCTACTGAGTTTTCCAAAGGGTGAGGGGGACTGAAGGAGACCTAGAACAGAAGTGCCTGTAGCAGAGAATTAACATGCCTGCTGGAGAAGTGGGTGACCCACAGTGTATTCTCTATGAAAACAGAGAATTCTGCTGAAATAACACATTGCCATGGATCTCTGCCTCTCTTGTAAATCCTGGCTCCTGGCCTTGGCTGTACCTTTACAAACAGGCAGGTTTCCCAATATCTTATTTTGTGAATGGTACCTAGGTTTCCAAATGTTATGTGACTTTCCTCCAACATGTGGTATAAAAAGTCCCAAATTGAAGCAAAATATTTATTTTCATGAGGCATAAGGCTGTGGGGTGTGTCTTCTTTCACACAGAGCAAATTTTCCAAGGGAATGCTTTGATTATTTGCACAACAGACTAAGTGAGCATTCTGACAGCTATACCAGAATACCTCTTGAGTTCTGTAGTAATGGCGTTCCATGGGAGGCAGGAAAAAATCCATTGAAAATTATCCAGTGTCATCTATTGAACATTCAGGATAGCCAAACCCATGTGATTTTTAAATAATTTTTTTTTCTGATTCCCAGTGGCTTATTTGTAGTAGAAATAGTCAAAAGGGAAAATGTATTTCAGGAGTCATTACATGGGTATATAATGAATGAATTTCACAGAGAATCCCTCCTTTCCCAACCAATCACATATGCCAGAAGAAGAGAGAAAGAAAAAGAAACTGAAGCTAAAGACGAATGAATGATCAAACTGAAGGAACATGCCAAGCAAAAGAGAAGGGTTTACAGATGAAGATAGGTATACATATATATATATATATATATATATATATAAATAACTCTGCTGTTTAGGCTGTCCAGAGGATTTATCCTCAGAACAGGTGGGCTAGGTAGAGCCAGAAGTCTTGGCTGTCCCTAGACAGCCTCTATAGAATTCAGTCCCTATAGACTTCTAAACAGAAGAAACAGTGCCTTAGAATTTTCTTTCATGGCTCTGAAAAAAGGAAGAAGATGAAGGGGGATCTGAATATCTAAGCTTGATAAAATATGATATATTATTTGGTTTTGGAATGATAACCAGATAGCAGTTTCAACTAAGATTTCAGGAGTCAAATGCTTTACATTCAGTAATGTCTTATGTGTCCATTGTCATTTTAGACTGGACTGATGATTGAGCCCCTCTAGCTTCAACACTAATTAAAAAAAAGAGAGGGGGAAGAGAAAAACATTGAAACATTGGAAATTAAGATTCTGTAAGATTCTTATTATGACAATTATCTTTAGGAGATAGAATTGTAAGAAAAGCAACAAATATGAGCAGGTTTGCAAGAGCTATGTGAGATTCACCTCAACATTTTCTGAAATGCAGTCGTTAAAGCCTATTCTGGATCAAGTCTTGGTAGTATAAATAGCATAGGAATAGCATTCCTTTTTGTTGTTGGAAAAACCTTACCAGGAAGGTGACATATATGTCTATTTTTATTTTAATTCTTGCATTGATGTGTATGTATATATAGCTACCAAATATGAAAATAGCTCTAATAGCTGTTTTTCTCCTCTCATGTAAGTATTCTAGCAACGAAGTACCCTTCAGATATTTCAGTCCATCCTGATTTGTTGTATTCTGTTTAATTTTTTGTAAGTCCCTCTTCCAACAAAACAGCACTTGGGACATATTTTCAGCCCAGATGGAATTTGTAGCAGAAAGAACTAGAGTACACTGGTGCCCTTTTGTAAGTGGGTGCATCTTGGTTAAATATTTTAGTGAAGAATTAAATTCATAACCATGTTAGTAGAAAGTCAATATAGGACTATGTTTTGTAGATAATGTTTTGGGTTTCTGTTAAACAGATGCTTTGCATTGTGGTGAGAAGTTGAAGTAGGTAACTTTATATATGAAAAAAAGAAAAAGAAGGTGGTGTAAATCAACAGAGAATTTTGTCAGTAGTGTATAACCTGACATCTTTTTAAAGGCCACTTGATAAGAAGTTTCAAATGGTTACCATTTTTAATTTTTTTTCCCTTCCAGAAGGGTAAGGAGGCCAGTTATAACTCTCCTGTGTCTCCTTCCTCCTTTTCCTCTCTAGAATTTTTTTCCTTCTTTTTTTTTTTTTTCCTTTCTTCTTCTTTTTTGTTGTTGTTGTTCAGTTGGACTGTGTCCCTTGAAGATGGGACTTAAAGATCACGTTGCTTATGATTTGGTGGCGTCATTTTAGGTTGTGAGTTTTTTGTTTCAGTATGTTTAAGTGTAGAATTTTTTCATTACACTGAGGATGACTTAAAATAGCTTCAGTGGATGAGTTTAAAATGACACAGAGAGTATATCCAGACCTTAACTTCTAGAATGGTTAGAACTTTGTTCTGGCAATCTTCATCACATGATTACATATTAGAAGTTTGATATTACTACAGGGATTGGGGGAGGTTGCAGGTGTCTGCCTCCATTGTCATTCTAATTATGAAGCAGAGGTGTAGTTTTGTACTCAGGTTCTAGCATAAAACTTTTATATATTGCCAGAGGATTCTATTTTGAATCTTCCTTTCACTATCTATTACAGGGTATGATTGCAGGGATCAATAATTAGCAAATTGCTGATGAATGTATTACCCCAGCTCTAGCATACTTTTTAAAATAGGATCACTTTGTTAGCAAGTATAATGGAGCACCAAAGTTAAATTCTGTTTTGTAAATGCTGTTGCGTCTGTGAAAAACTTAGTTATGGGCAGTGAGATACAATTAGAAAGGCAGGATGCAGAAGGTATTTTGAGATTTGCCAAGAAAGCAATTTCAGAAAGATGGAAAGTCATACTTGCCCCGCTTCCTCCACACAATCAAGAAGTTTTTCCTTTGTGTGCTTCTGGTTTTAATGAAGACTTTAGATGTAATTTCTGCATTGTATCTTATGTGAGGAGGCTTTGGCTGGTGATAACAGATGTTAATGCACACGATCTTCTGAGTACACCCAGGAAAAAGGACAAATCAACTGTACCACATAAATTACCAAAGAGAGCATTGACCTATTTTGGTTTGCCACAGTGGGGTAATTCTGATCAATGGTATGTATGGACTAGAAAGCTCCAGAAACAACTATACAGTTAGGATCAATGTATTCATAGAAGGTAATGTAGATGTCTCCATCAGCAGTAAAAATAAAAATTCATTTCCAAGGAAGCCTGTTTTCTGTTCTTATCTTTATCATAGTTATTCTTCTTCCTTTAAATCCTACACTTAAAAATAAGATCAAACACAGTGTTCGCTTTTTCTTCTCATTTCCTAACTGTTTTCTTGTTTGACAGCATTTGTGTAAAAAGTCCTTTTCAAGTAGTAAATTAATTTGGATAGAAGGCTTCCCACCTGAATTCATTACATGCTTGCAGTTTAGATAAATGGATATTATGATCTCAGCATATTTCGGCCCAACACCACTGTGCCTATTTGCAAATGTCTAAGAAAGTGATAATATTCCTATCAGTTTCAGACTGCTAAAGAAAAAAATGGGGTAGAATTTCTTATTTATATTTATAGGATGCCTGTGGGGAAGACAGCAATGCTGTATACGGCAGTTTGTGTGGACATGTGGCGCTAAACATATATTAAAAAAAGATAACAGACCTTTTGACGTTTCTTTGTAGAAATACGGAAGAAAAGCCAGAGTAGATCAGTAATTGACAGCTATGCAGGAGATGCATTTCCAGATTTCTTTCTGAAGAAATATTTCACAAACTTACAATTCCTTTCAAAGTCGGTAATCCATCTTTAATTATTTTGTTGATTTCATAGTTGTATTTTACAAGGTTGATGTAATGTCTGCTTCCTGCCAACATTTGATATGGACAATCCACTTTGTCATTGCTTTGATGAAACGGCAGGCTGCTTGTAGTTGCAGTACTTTTTTTTTTTTTTTTTTTGGGGATATGTGTGTTTGTGTGCGTGAACTGAGCATGGGTAAAGGCTTATCAGTTACTGAATGCCGCAGCCTAACAGCAAGATACATGGGGAGCTGCCAGTTTGTACCATGGACAGAATGGGAATTGTGTTCAGTTGATGGGTGTTTAAATGTACCTGGTTCTGTACAGCTATTTCTTCTATTCCTACTTTTTGGTTGTGCCTCCATTGCCACTTGAGAGCCTTATTTTGCTGCCAGGTGTCCATTTAAAAGGGATTTGGTGTGCCAGGCTGTAACTGGGGCTGTTGGAGTGCAGGATTCCTGTCCTTGGGGTCAGGAAGCCCACGCTGTGCCATGGCTGTTGCAGGCATCTAGTGCCAGGGGATGGGGGACACGAGGGGCTTCTGCTCACTCAGCACAGTCAGCTTTTGGGATTGTCTGACTTATATCTACCCAAAGTTGTCTGTCCTATCCCAGGTGAGCATCTCCTTGGCATGACATACCTTCAAGCCAGTGTGCAGTCCTAGTTGAGGTTGTTTATGTTTAGTTGCACATAAATGACTAAGTACCTTCTTAAATCTATTCTTAGCACTATACGTTGCCTTTACAGCTCACAGGTGTCTGTGAGTTTGCAGCAAGGAGCAGAAGAGAATGTAACTTTTTCTCCATGGAGGCTGGGCAGCGAGGGTGTTTGGCTTTGCTGTTTCAGAGTAGCTTGAGATTTTGAATTTTTTTTCCCCCCTGGTAAATGCAGTATCTGGATAGGGACATTTAGGGCAATTGCTATGGAGGAGTTAAGGTTACTATGCAAAGCAGTATTTATTACTAACATTTGCATATTGAAATAAAAAGTGTGATGCAATTAAAATTGCCTGCACTGAGGATTAGCCTGATCTCTGAGAGAAAAAGCATTCCAAGAGTGCACACTTATGCACACACAAGTGGCAAAATCTTTCTATCTGTAGAAGGCCCTTTTGTGAAACCCTTTTTCTTTTCCAAAGAGGCGAATCAATGAAGTAGAGAAGTAGCGACAAAGTATTTCTGCAATGTGTGATGAAGCAAGTGGGTATAAAGGTTTTGTAAACTCATTGCAAGGTATAGAAAACCAATGTGCCTACTCTATTGTGTTACACAGAAGTATTTCAGTGAATGCCCTGGCCAACAAAGTATGCTAGAAGTGCCAAATGCATTTAGAAATAATGTACTCTTGCTTTTAGGTTCGTTGGAATTTAGGTTGCACAACACTAATACTGTGGATGGCATTTGGCTGTTCCAGTGGAGGATCCCAGTTACTTGTTTAAAAAGAAAATCCTTTTCTGGTGTTTACATCTTGAGTGTTGGTTCAGTTTGGATAATATTTCTTTCATGATAAAGTATGTATAAACATTTTAAAGAGGTGTGGCACAGTCAAGTGTTTTCATTATTTGTATGATTGGTTTGAACATCTATTCCAAAGTATCAGTAGGCACCTGCAGAAGCAAAGTGGGTTTGTAGCACCTGAACACATTCCGATTTGTGCAGTTAAAGCAGTTTACAGAGTGAGGAAGAAAAGAATATCACATTCTGAGGTTTGATGTCTTTTTAACAGAGGACAAAAGAGTTTTGATTCTTTCACTTCAAGTTTAGCCTAACTATTGTGTAGGGGAGGAGGTTTAATGAATCATTGTTTAACTTTGATACTGCCAAGTATTTGACCATTAAATAGTCTGAAATGTGTACATAGCACTTTGGTGACAGACCCTTATTTAACAGTGATTAATCGGCATTGAATAGTTATTTAATTACTTCGGAAGAAATCTAACAACAGTGTGTGTTCTGATTAAGTTATTTGATGTAAAAACAAACATAAGACCGCTGAAGAGAGCACGTCCCCTTCTGCAGCTTGCTGCTGGCACTACACACCACGTGGAAGCTTTGCAACATTGGCATACTTAATCCTTGATTTCTTCTAAGACTTTTTTTGTTAGTGGTTTTGTGATTGACTTAGAAGTTTGATGTAGTATTTTCTTTTTGCTTTTGTAGCCCCTTGCTGGGATAAGTAAAGGATGTAGGTATTAAGGGAGCTTAAATTTTTTTGTGAATTGGATATACTGGATTGATCTAAGAACTATTGTTTCTTGACATGTATATGTATCTCAGAGATGCTTCTAAGGAGTTTGGGGTTTTGGAAATATGAACTGTGGTGGCATGTAATGTTAATAGTCTGTAAGTTTAAGAGAAGGGTTTAAAGATTTTGGAGAGAAAACATAATTTTCAGGGTGAGGGGGCAGGTAGGTTGTGCAGCTTCTGCCCTTCTTGAATAACAGGTACAACAGTCTCCATAGTGTGAAGAACCATTCTCAAAAGTTAGGTGTGCAAATTCTGGTAGAAGCTGTAGTCATAACTGTAAACATTTGAAGTCCTGACTCCAAATAGGTACTTTAGCTTTTAAATCTGGAATGTTTTCTCTTGCATGCTTAATAATACATAAGCAAGTCACTGATTTAATGTGCTTCCAGTAAGTGGAAACAGTTGTTTCTTCATACCTTGTGAAATAGACCTCTTGTACTTGTAGACATCCTTATAAATGAAGCAATTGCTTTGAATGCAATACTGTAATGGCTGTGGGGCATCTTGTGGATATTTCCAAAGCATAACACTTCTGCTTGGAGGTGCATTGCTGTCCCTGCTACATGGTGAAGGAACTTGCTTGCCTTAGTGGCTTACTGTATCTTCCTTCTGTGTAGGACATGCTGTATAAAATGCCAGTTCAGTTATATCTGTGTGAACAGGATCTGAAATGCATCTCCAGACTTGTATTTTCTCTTCTACTGTCTCTGAGGTTAATAGAATTGAAAAACAGCAGTGACAAAAATTAGGCTAAGGCTTATGGGTTTGTCACTTGCCTTTAGCTGTAGAAAAGCATTAATGGTCACCAGATGAACAGCAGCACAGGAGGGAAATACAGACCTCTTAGCAATAAGCAAAATGTTTTCTTGGTCTTAATGACTTCAGTTGTCATTTCAGAGAATTTCTACTAAATAGATTAATTTTTCAGTAATTTGAAAATTCAAAAACAATGAAGCTCTGCTATCAGAGATTCATTTTAATGTTTATTTGGGAAGCAACTGATTCATGCTGCCACTGTTTAATTGTATTAGGTGGACTGTGAAAGGTTCCAGTTTTCAAGGTTTGTCTTTTTCATATACCATTTCTTTTACTCACTCAAATTTTAGTCAGTGTCATTTTACAGAATTACTGTATTTACATTTTAAAGAGGATTAGGCAGATTAAAAGATGTTTTCATGTTTTATTGATAACATCAGATTAATTTCCACTTCCCTAGTGGCAGCTCACAGAACTGTCAAAACAGAAGCTGTAGAAACATTGTTATACTTAACAATTTCATGAGGCAGTTGCAAAAAAAAAAAAAAAAGCAGTTTTGGCAATTAATTAGCGGCATGATTACCTCTGGGAACTGAAGCTGTTGGTGGTGACTTGAGAGTAAAACCAGGGCTTGCTGGGGATGGCCTGGGTGAGTTTTCTGTCATGACCACATTGCTCAGAGAACTTCTTTGGAAGAGAAAGAGAGCAACAGTCACTCTTAATGTGCAGGCATTGCTGGATTGCTGGAGGTGCCAGCGTTGGGCTGACCCTGCTGTGGCCATGGGAGAGTGGCCAGCCTGAGTGACCCTACTGTGGCCATGGCAAAGTGGCCAGCCTGAGTGACCCTGTTGTGGCCAGCCTGAGTGACCCTGCTGCCTCCTGGCAGTGTCACGTGGGGTGGCCTTTGCGCAATGGCTTCTTATATAAGTCTGAAACCACTACAAATAAAACTTCCTTGGGGTTAAAAGGCGAAGGGTGATTCTTAGGCTGAATTAAGGTGGGGTTTGCTCTCTATGGGAATAATCCTTTGCCCTTGTGTGCAGCTTGTCATTGGTGGGTCTCACAGCTTTTCATGGAGGGGCTTAGCACTGTCACCTCTCCTTGCTGTGCTCCTTGCTCTGTAAAATAAAGTGAAGTCACTCAGAAGACAATTGACAAAGCTGTGAACAGATTTCTAATACCCTGAGCCAAATCTGTTATTCCACCTAGTTTCTCTTATCTGCCCTTCCTGGACATACTGCTGAGGAAAGCTCTGTCAGCAGGAAGCATTTAACCTCTTCAAATTATTTTCTTTTTGCCAGTGAAGTCTTGGTTCATTTGAAAATAACCTAGAATGTGATATTTAAGGATATTAAGAAGCCTTAGTGACAGTGTGCATGCAGCTTGTGCTTGATCACTCTTCTGTGACCAGTCTTCATGTAAGAAAATCATGGGAAAAAGAAAGATTTGAAAAAAATTGCCTTGGACTTCCTTCTGATGTGTCTACCCTGATATAAGTAAAAGGGAACATCCCCATGTGCTATTCCCAGTAGAAAAAGATGAAAGATTTTTCTGAATCTTGTGCTGCTGTATACCCCTCATCTCTGTGTGCAAAGCCTAAAACCAGGATTAATTCTGCTGTTGGCTGCCTAAAGTAACTGCCTTGGGTAGTGAAGTACTGCAGAACAAGCTCTTTGCCACCAGTATCTCTCTTTGGAGTCATGTCCCAGACCTGAGGAGAGGATGATTTCTGTATTGTTTGGTGTGGAACAGAAATTCCCTTAAAAAAGAAATGAATGAAAAAGAGATGCGAGCAGAAAACCAGCATGATGGTTGCTGCAGAAGTTACTTCAGAATCTCTTATCTCTAAATTACGTCGACAGTGCACTCTGTGGAAACTTTAAACTTGCTTTCAGTTTAATGAGCTCCTTTGAAAAGGAAAAAAAAAAAAAGTCTTTTGTTGCCAGTGCAGTGAATATGTTTGTACCAGTTAAAAGTATAATTGAATCAAGATATATGCAGATAACAAAGCAATGTGAATGCATGTATGGGCATCACACACCTTAGAAAGGCCAGATTCCCACCCCTGGTTTAGTTTCTTTCCTGGTGAGTAGAGATACTGATTAATAGAGAAAGATACTAATCCACTTATGGGTGGCAGCACTGTGACTTTAATTATTAAAGAAGTCTTGATATAACTGATTTTTTTCACTCAAGTAGAACTTGGGAAAATAGAGAAATGTAAATGCTTCACTGACAGCAGATTAAAAATCGTTTTATTAGCTTTAATAAAGATCAGTATTGTCAAAGTTTTGAATGAGTGTAAATGTAAGGCTGCATGAATGCAAATCTATCTCAGATTTTTTTTGGAAACGCCTACAATTTGAATTCATGTATAATGTTGAGGGGTGAGAAGAGAATTGCAAAAAAAGATCAGTTAGATCAGCTATGATCTATCTGAGACAAGCATGCACTAGTGAGTTTCAGTCAAGGATAGGAGCAGATTCTGGCTGATGTTGCTTGATGTAACTTGCATTAAGTTGTCTGAACTGTAAACTGTAACACCTGCACATGTTAAGCATATAAAGCATGTGTGTTTCACCTGTTAAATTCTGTTGAAATGTTATCTTCAAAGCCCATTTAAATTTTTTTTTCTAGCTGTTTAGGTAAAGGTATTATATATATTTGGGTAGAAGGCATTTATAAAAAAGCTCATCTTTATTCAAAATGTATTGCAGTGGTTGTAGAAGATTCCCTTCATGGGGGTTTCCAAAAGTTATCTTCTTATTTTTAGTCCAGCTGTTTCTTTCCTGTTTGTTTTTGAAATGGTAAGACATGGATCTTTTCAGGAGTTATATTTACTTCCCTTTTGTTTTTCTCCTCAACCCTGTTTCTGTAGGAAGAATCTTAAATCGTTTCTCCAAAGACATTGGCCACTTGGATGACTTGCTTCCATTGACATTCTTGGACTTCGTGCAGGTAATTCAGTTGCTGCTGTCAAAGACTTCTGCACTGCATTCTGCATTTATATTCCTGTATGCTTTGCTGAAGATCAGCTATTTGTCACAGATGTAGCTGAGTTGAATGAAAGTACTTGTTTGTGGAAGAAAGGCGCGGCTGAAATTTAACGTGTCAGTAAAAAGCTAACATGAGTAATAACTGGCAGGTAGGAGTGGCTCTACACAGCTTGCTATTATGTCAAGATTTGAGCTCATAGTAGCTACATGCTTGGTAAATTGCTCCTGATTTGCCTCCAAGCAATCTGGCAAGCTTATTGCTGTTATAAGAAATATGTCCATAGTAAAGAAACAATCAGCTCACATGAAAAGATAGCGCAGATTAACCTAATTACATGTCTACTTCCACAAAGAATCAAATGCTTACCACACCATTTTGGATTAAAATAGGTGTGGCTATTTACAAAGAAAAGATTAGTAGTAATAGGGTGAATATAATAGCCTTAATAGGAACAAGTGAAATAAGTTGCTGCAGAAAAGAAAGATGGACAAAGCATTGAGATTTTGATGATGATGAAATGATAAAGGATTATTTATGATATCAAGGTAATTTTTCTGTTGCAATTGCTATTAATCTTTCTTGTAAAAAATTGCAGGAGGATAAATCTGAAAAAGAATGATCGTACTGCATGAAAATAACATGAATCACAGAATCCACAAAATTGTGGAGGCTAGATAAAAAGGCCTTAGTGGATTATCTGGATCCACTTAGTGGATCACATCTGTCATGCTGAGGTCAGAAATGTTTCTTAAGGTGCTATTGCTAGTTTTTCTTTGTCTCTTAAAGATAACTTATTCAGGATCTAAAGCCTGTTTTGACTTATTTAAAAATAAACCAAAGACATTTCAGGTTGAGTAGTTTAATCATGTTGCTCTTGCTGAACTCTTGAAAATAGGAAAAAAAATTATTCCAAGGAGTAAAAACACCTATTAATATAAGGTGTTTTTTGTAGTTCAGTGAAGTAGCTGAAATTGAGGTGTATGTTTTACTTTTCAGATTTTTACAGTGCCATTTTAAAGTGCCATTTTGGTGAAGAAAGGAATCTGGTGAATTCACTTATCAATTACACCAGTTGGGGTTTTTTTGGTGAGTTAGGGAGTTGCTTACAGTCAATATTATAATTTTTCATTCATGGCCACTTAATTTAATTCAATTTAAATTAATTTGAATTCTTCTTGAAAGTTCAGTCTGTTTTTTCTATAAAAACAATTTTTTTGCTGTTTGTACAGATTCCAAGTCATCTTCTGTTTTATTAGACAGAATATCTTCCTTTATTTCAGAAGTCTTGAGACTATGCATATGTGCCTTTCTTTTTGACTGGAAGTTCAGTTTGTCCTGCAGTCGTCATCCTCTTCTCGTAGTTCATGGTTTGCATCCACAGTGTCAAACCCACCTGTCCTGCAGAGTGTGCTTGTCCGTTGGGTCAGAGGGGTTTATATGTGCATTAGTGTGTCCCCTTTACAGCAGGCTGCACTGTGTGTGCTCATACCATGTACTGCACATGGCCAGAGCATCCTCTGAGTCCTGTGGCCCTGAGATAAAGTGATTAACCATTTTCTTCAGCTCTGTACATTTACAATCATAATGTGAGAGTTGTGTTGCAAGACCACTTGCATGGTGGTTTTATAGCAAGAAACTGAGTGGGTGTTTTGCATGCCCTGGCATGTGGTTTAAAGGCATGTGGGGTTGTCTGAGGATGCAAAATTTGCTGGGAAAATGTTGCAGAAGTCTGCAAAAGCAGAGGGAGCCACAATTGGCATGATCTTGTCCATACTTCCTTTTGGGAGTGGACCCTGAAGCAAACTGTCTTTAGAATTGCACTGCCTTACTTTTGAAGGAACAAACTGATGTGCTTCAAAAGAAAGCTGAGAGAGTGTCTGCCCTGTGTGCATGGCACATGGTACAGAGCACTGAACCATCTACCAGCACACTGGAAAACCAGTGTATAGATCCTTTAGGCATTGTGTGCTTTCTGAAACTGAGCTGTTCTGGAATGAAGGAGTGAAGGCTGCTTTTCTAGATGTGATTGTTTTCTTCTTTCAAGCTCCTACTGTAAACCACATTTGGTAAACATTTTCCTTCCTCTTGATTAATTTATGTGGGTTTTTTTTAATTGGCTATTCCAGAATTTGTCAAATTCTGGAGTTTGTTTTTTAAGTGAAAAGTTTTTGCTTTCCAAAAAAAAAAGTGGATTTTACAAGTCCAGTACACTATTAAAAAGACACAGTGTTTCAAAGCTTGCCTGCTCTACTTGGCATCAGAAAAGAAAATTTAGGATCTTAGTGTTGATTAATAGTGCACTGCTATCCATAAGAAAAAAAACACTTTCTTCTTGGCAGGTTTTCTAAAATTTACTCTTCTTGATTGGCGGGCTTCATGCTTAGTGGATGCTTTTGAAATTCAAGAGCAAAGATACATTTATTTCTGGTGAAGCAGAAATTTTTTACAAAGGATAACTGTTATCAATTATGATAGAGATCTTTTGTCACTTGTTTTGTTTGCAGGTGTCTTTTGTAACACTTCTTATAATCCCTTCAGGAAGAAATATTTTCTCCTTTCTAAAAACAGTATTAGCTGGATATAAAAGCTCTGATCCCAGCCATTATTGTTGATTCTTTGAGAGACATTTCCCAACATTCATTGTTTAAATGGTTGTCAGGAGGAATCAAGTGAAATTTAATAAACAATGCAGTAAATGGTTCATCTTACTTTGTGTGTAGAAGCTTTTCTTGAGCGGATTTGCATTGAAGAAGTGGTTGTTTTGCAGAGTTCTTGCTAGGATCATTGTGAACCAGTCCACCCTTTCACTGTATTGGCAAGTAAGTGTATAATTTCAGCACAAATAAATACAATGTGATTGCACACTCAAAAACTACAGTAGGAGCCAATTTTAAGTGCCAATAAATAAATAATTAAGCGCCACCTATTAGTTTTAAGAATTGAATTTTGTAATTATAAAAAACACAGATTTTTAAGCAATGCTAAAAATTGATAATATTCTTTTTGGAGTATGTAATAAGATTTATACACTGCACTACAGCTGTAACGAGCATTATTAGTCTAGACAGCTATACTGGATGAAAATTAATTCTTTGAACAGAAAGAGTGTAATTTTTTACATCTTCCATTGAGTTAAGGAGAATAAAGACTGTCTTCAAGACAGTGGATAGTCTCTGTACACTTCCTGGTTAAAACAAAGATGAAAAATATGTGGCAAGCACAAAAATGCATCATGAACCTCGTGTATTCTTTTGAAAATCCGGTTAGATTTTACAACACTGTTGCTTTGCAATATCTCCCAAAGTAGCGACTCGCTAAATTGCATTTAAAGTTTTCTGATATCTTTTCATTCTTTGGTTTGAAGGACACCAAAATATAACACATCTGTCTTGAGAGACTGAAGGCAAGAGAAGCAGTCCTAACTAGAATGCAGTAATTTTTTTTTCCTCTTACAAATTTTAACGGCATATGAGACATCTCATGTTAGTGCAACTGACTGTTTTGTGGAAATTACTGCTGTATCCACAAGGTTTATGAATTAAAGCTAAGTCTCTTTTATGAGAACATGTTTATGGCTGTGTTTGACTACATGGCTGGAACAGAACTCTGTGGGTAGATGTGAAATAGAACAGTTGAGAAGAAACCAAAGGTTAAACATTAGGCCTTTCAGCTAAGATATCTTTAATGGTATGTTTAGAGTCCAGTTGGAAGGTCATTTAAGTAAAAAAAATCCAAAACTTTAAAATCTGCAGTCTGAGCCTGGGTCTCATCTTCTGTAATGAATTCTGATTGACCATAATGTTCCATACCAGTTCTCCTAAAAAAAGTATAATAGAAAGCAATGTTCACTATGACATTTGCTTTTTCTACCAAATATGGCATTAAATTTATTAGTAAAATCAGATAGAAATCAATGTTTGTAGGTTGATTAAGGCAGTTGAAAAGCTGAATGAACTTGCTTGGTAAAGGTGGTGGGGTTTTGGCTTTTATTTGTGAGCATACATATTTTTCATTATTGTTAGCCTCCCTAGCTTCAGTCTACATCTCGTTGTCCTTTTCTTAGCCCGAATTACATGGTTTGGGCAGCTGTTCTCCAACTAAGGTACAATCTCTTCAGGTATAGGACAACTCATGTGAAAGCCATTACAGTGCTTTAAAACTTGCTAAGAGGATTTAAACATTTGCTTTATTTAGATGTAAATGTCCTGCCTTAACCTCTGTGGGGAGTATAAGGTTCTGTTGATGTGGACTTCACTGGTAGATGTGGGGTCTGTAGTTTAAAATCATAGGCTCACAGGATGCTTTGGGTTGGAAAGGACCTCGAAGACCATCAAGTTCCAAACCCCCTGTTAGGGACAGGGGCAGCTATTACCTGACCAGGCTGTTCAAATCCTCATCTAGCCTGGCCTTGGACACTTCTAAGGATGGGGTGTCCACAGCTTCTCTGGGCAATGTGCAGCTCAGTGCAGCACTAAAAAACCACAATGCATTAATTGGGGAAAAGGCCAGCCAAGAAATAGAATAAAATTTTGATGGGGTATTAGGAATTAAAATTAATGATGGTGCATTTAGGAACTAAGAATCCAATATATTTAATAGTGGTTTATGCATATTAGCCCAGACATTCCTGAGTGTGCCAATATTTTGCATGCTGTATTTTTGAGAGCTCATTGAAGGCTGAATCATATTCTGGCTCAAGATGGATCTGCAGAGGCTTAACATCTTCAAACTCTGATCTCAGATTTTGCTAGATGAGTACCCAAACTGATGAACTGCTGCTTGGAAATCATGTCTGTAAACTCATTGAGTACATAGGATGGTGAAATGTATTTCAGACTTTCTTTTGGTTTTGTAAATTTTTCTGGTAAATGTTAAAGGAATGGTTTTCTCTGTTGTTTCTTGCCCTTGTAATTTTTCAGTGATCTTATTGCTTGTTAACAGAGTTGATTTTCTGCTTTAGTTTCAAGTGAATTTGAGTAATTAATGTGATGGCCCCTTCATTTTGATTTCTTACCCTACGTTAGATTGAGGGGAGGAGTAAAAAAAATCATGATCTGTTTTGTTTCTGGAGAACACTGTGAACATGTGAACTATCTGCAGCTGCCCTTGAAAAAGGGCAGTGATTTATTGAGGAAAACTGAATTGCAAAACCTTTTTCCTCCCCAAAATCAACAGCTTGACTGAGTTTAAATAACTGACTTTTCATATCCTTTCATCACACACAAAGACCTAATCCTGAGACTACTTGAGCCACCAATGTAGGCTGTGGCGGAGACCACCACTGAATGTGCCATTCCCTTCTCACTACAAACAAAACACATTGACTGCAGCTTTATGAAGTGAAAATACTGAAGAAAAGGAAAATGTGAAGGAGGTGTCCACAGTCATTTCTAAAAAAAAAAAAAAAAGAGAAAGGGGGGAAAAAAGCCACTGCATCTGGATATTAGGAACAAAAAGTGCCTCAGACTGGAATAATAGCTTGGGTCACTTGGTTTCGTATGTGCACAAGAGTGGAACTGCCGTTCCTTGTTTCAGTACCACTGACCCCTGCATTTTATTGTGTGAGGATGTCAGGGAAAGTGTGTAGAAGGAATTCCAGGATCCTTTAGTTTAACAATGACGTTGTTATTTTGTGCATTCTGTGAGAGGTGGGATTCCTGAGGAGTTTGTTGTGTTGTTTTTTCCAGTTTAGCTGAGTTTAGTATGTATGTGTGAGCTTTAAGACATATTTTTATTCATTAAAGAACAATTCTTTCCGTGTGTTTGCATGTATGTGTTCAAAATATGATGGTAAGTGTGTTGTAAGAAGATAACCAGTAGTGGGATCTGTGTTAAATGTCAGCATACTCTGTTGAGCCTGGTACATAGTGCAAACCTGTGGCTTGGATACCTTGGATACTTTTTAGCTTCCCTTCTGCTGAATCATGCTTGTTTTCCTGTGATGAGGTTTAAATTAAAAATAAATAAATAAAAGAAACACAAAACAGTTGCCTGGTGGCACTTGACAACTGAAACCTTATGGGACTTCTTCTTGCTGTACCTTCCCAAGGTGCACATTATAGGGCATCTGGCTATTGCATAATGAAAGACCAGTTAAAACCTAAGAAAAAATAATAGGGGTGTATATTTTTTCATTGGTAACTTTTGAGCTCTAATTTCAGAAAATGTTAAAATTATCATTGTAATAAGATCCTAATTATTTGCTGTGGTCATGCAGTATTTGCATGTGCTTTCAATTTTAGTATTTTTTAAAATAAAGCCCACTTGTTAAAAACAAACAGGTGAACAAATAAAAGGGATGGAAGGTATTGGAGAAATAGGAAGCTTGGGTTGCACTTGTGTCTCCAAGGTCAACATGCAAAAGCTGTGAGTTTAGCACAGACACTTGTCTAAATAATGCAGTTTTTTTATTGACCTTTTCTTCCTCTGCCCTTGAATGTCTTGATTGTTAAATCTGACTAGCCAATTAGTCTTGCTGATGGTGACCAGCAGTGGGAGATATTCTATGCCAAAGCTATTGCTGTTCTTTATTTCGTACCTGTCATCACATTCCTTTGAACAGAAGGGTCAGTATCTTGCATCATACAGACTACATATTTACTCAGATTGGTGGTGTGTGTACAGGATAAATTGTGTGAAGTCTGGTGTCACTGCTAATGGGTGGATTCCTGTTTGTATATGGACCTTGATTTTCCAGGGAAGGCTAAGGGTCTCTTCTCACTACAGTGGCTATGTATCCCCAGCCTAAACCTTTGCCTCACGCCCCCCACCTTTTTTTTTTCCTGTTTATGTTCATTTGTAGAATTCTTATAAGAATAGGTATGCATGCAATTCTCCACACATTAGCGTCAAGGCAGCAGAGATCACTGCTGTAACAAAACTAATTTGTGTAGGAACATAATGTAAATGCTTTAATATTTTAGGGTGTTTATTAACTTGGCATTAATAAAATTTGAAGATGTAATTCTTTATCTAAATTGGGAAAGAAGGTAAAATAATACTGAAAATGTGTTGTCATTACCTTCTTGCCCTATTGTCTCCTTTACTGCTTTTCTTTTTTTTCTTAACATATTTTCTTTTATTTTTTGCACTTCTCCATTTATGTGGTAAAAGTAGTAGTAGTTTTGTACTGGGCTCCTTTCATTTTCTCACTGAAATGTGGAATACAGGTGGTATGAATATAGTGCTCTAAAAAATAAAGCTAATTCTCAATTAGTGGAATTTGGTCTTCTCTTTTTCTAGAGCATATGAGCATTCATTTCTTTAACATTTGAGCAGATTGAAGTTTAATAGTAGTTATTATTGCAGTATTTTGATAGTTGGAACCTGTAAATACAAAATTACAGTCAGGTTTAAATAATCTCTTTTCCAAATGGGCTTTAGTGTTTTCTTTGTCAGATTACTTTCAATATATTTTCAGATAATAGAAAGCAGGATAGTTGTATGAAAGTCCCCCCATCCTGTGTGGTTTGGAAATTTCCTTACTGTGGTTAAAGTGTAATTTGTAAAAGTTCCAGAAAGAGATTCTATTCATTTGGAGCCATTCATATCTTTTGGAAAGTATTTTCTCATTTGCTTTTCTTTATGTGAAAGAAGGCAAGGAAATATTCTCTGAGTGTATTTATGTATGCAAATGAACTTATATTCTGTAGTTTTCTCCTTTTCTTTCCGGTCTTACTGCTGCTTTTAGTGCTAAAGTGGGATTTTTTTGTTATTAATGTTTATAGGTATTTCCCTGACTTTTTGAGCATTATTGTAACCTATCATATCTGTGTCTCAGACTAGTGATTAGTTTTAAGACTTGTGAAAATCATTAACATTTCTAACAGTTTACAGTACCTAGAAATACTTTAATTCTGCTGTCAGTCACAGAGTGTAACAATCCTGTTCCAAATGGTGATAAGTACAAATCTTCTACATTGCCTTAAACTACTGATATACTATAGATAGGACAATGTCTGCTTACAAACAAATTAGGATTTCACTGTTTGGCAAAAGGATTGGAGATTCCACTTTTGATTCAAGAAGGAGGGAGAAAGTTGGAGACAATTTGAATTACTAAGCCATGTAGCTGACACGTGTGTGTGTGTCTGTGTGTGTGTGTGTTAAAGCATTATTTGTATTTATGCCCAAAACAAACATGTGAGATAAGGAATTATCTCTAGCAAAAATAGAGACTTCATCTCGCAAAAATGCTCTCCCAGGGCTATGTATGCATCTGCACAATATAAGAATTTTTTCCTGCTGAAGCTGATACTGTGGCTATTTGGTGAACTCTGCTGCTGATTTGAAAATTCCAGAGGAATTTGTTCATCAAAAGGTAGAGGAGAACTGCAGTGTGGGCATGTCTGTATGGTAAAAGATGAGAGTTCAGGCAGTAACTGAACATCACATGTATTTTTGTTACATCTTTGTATTACATCTACATTACAGGGCATTTTTGTATTGTTAAAAAAAAATTATTCATTTGGATTGTACTCCTGGAATACAGAAGTCTGTGTCTTTAGAAAGGCTTTTTCAAGAGCTTAATATCTATTCCTGCACAGTGGAAGAATAGGATGCCAAGCTATTTAATTTCCTTCCACAATCACATCCCTAAATAATTTTCTTAATGGTTTTTGAAATCAGTCTGATGTTTAAATAAGCAGAACTCTCTTGCTATGAATGTCACTTGTATGCTAAAATGAAGGGCTTAGATCATCTTATAAAACTGTTGGGTTTGGTACTTGATTCAGTTATCCACCCTTCTGTCAAACTCAACGTAAAACTTAGAAAAATTTTTTTTCAATTTTCTCACTAATAGTCTGGATTGTGGGATCAGATGAAACTTAACTGTCAGTGACTTACTTTGCAAAGTGTGCCTTTGCTGATGGTTTGTGATAAATAAAGCTTCTGAAAAAATCTTCCTGATGGTTTGCTGCACATTTGTAACACATAAAGAATGAGCACGCACTTATGACAGTAAATGATGTTTAATCTCTGCCAAGGAATTTTCTCTTTACTCACTGGGTTCTGGAGATGCACAGAACAGCTCGACTGGGTGAAACCTGCTGCTGGTGAAGTGAGGCTGGTGCTGGTTAGTTTAAATATGCTGAAAGCATCGGACCACTATTCAACTTTTTGGAGCTGAGTCACTAGACATGATGAAGTACTGAGAAATTATGAGTCAGGAGTTTATTTTGGATAGAAAAGTAGTATTTTATAACTATCAAAGTGGCAAAGCTCTGGGGAAGTAAAAAAAAAAACATTAGGGACAGGTTAGAAAGCTTTTTTTTTTATATCTACTGTGTAATAGTGTGATCTGAAGGAAACAGAAGGTGGGTTTATTTCTTAGGATACCTGATGCTGTAATCTTTAATATTTTTTTATAGTTTTCATTTAACTGAGGCAGAGAGGCTCTTGCGGTGTTTACAGAAATATGAGTAGTTCTTCATTCCACCTAAAAATAAATACATGAATAGTGTATTTCTAAATAGCAAGACAACAATAAAATGCTTAAAAGCTTGTAGTTGCTGTGAGGCTGAAGAGCTTTGTTGCAGTGGAATTGATACTCTCTTTAATAGAAGAGGCAAAGTTTAAATGTAGCACCAAGCTTTTAAAGTTGAAAGACCCAGAATTGACTTGTGGTGAAAGACTTGGCTGAGGAGAAAAGGTCATGCAGTTGAAAATGAGGTATTCTTGAGGAGGGTGCTCAGCTGCTCTGGCATTATAGCCATGAGGGACAAGAGACCTGAGGCAGGAAAGCACAGGGCTCAAAGACAAAGTTTGCAAAAAAAATATTTAAAAAATTGCAAAAAAAAGGAGTGCATAGCATGGGTGAAAAGGTGATGATATCATCATTAGCTCAGAGGAATTCCTCACAGGAAAAGTGGACAGTATTTCAGCAAGTTAATTAATGGACTAGACCATAAGAACATGAACTAATGCTACCAGTTGTCTGTCTAGGTCAGTGATTTTTCTCCAGCAGTGGCAATAGGAGATGCTGTTTGTGGGGGGGCATGAGCTCCTTTCTGTGATCCTTTCCCTGTTTTTAGTACCTCAGCACTCACAGTTTTATACTGGGGATGTCAAAAGGCCTAACTTCTCCCAGCTTAACTTCTCCCAGTCCTTTTACTATGCATTTTTTGCATCATTTTGTATTGGCCTATGAGATCTGCCTCCTGCATCTTAATAGCCTGAGAACAGTGAGATATTTTTTGGGTTTTTTATTTTTTTTTTTTTTGTTCTCATTCTGTGTATATGTTCTCCATAATTATCACTGAAATAAAATCTACTTTCAAGAGGGCTTTTTAAATGGGGTAAAACTGAGACAAAGACCAGCGAATCAGCCTCTGCTGGTCAAGTGCTAAACATTGAATAAAGAACAATATGGGAAATACACTACTTGTAGCAGTACTAAGGAGTAAAATATGCATTGTTGAATTAAATGTTTTGATTTCATAACGCTCTATGCTCACTGGGGCTGTCTTGGGTTTGTATAGCTGAGGAAACGTTACAGAAATTACTTTTAAGAGGTAGAAGGGGGGAGCAGAAATTGTCAAGCCATTCTTTATTTTCCTTTAAAAAATATCAGTTATTTGACAGCAATAAACTGATAGTGGAGATGCAAATGCATTGTTCTGGAAATGTTGAAGCAAATGCAACAGCCAGCAAAGCAACCACACTTTTGAGGATGGTGGTGGATATTAGAAGCACAGCCCCTCTAAATTAATATTATGAAAAAGGGATGCTTTCTGCTGCCTGAGGAGTAACTCCTGGAGTGTTGGATGATGCCAGACATTTTTCTGCAGTGTTTCAGGCAGGTTCTGGCAAGAGCTGTCAAGAAAGCAAAGCATGTGTGTGTGCATGTTCTACACTCACTAAATAAGGCTGTTTCATCAAGCTACCATGTAAAGTTCTGCTCAGCATCTGAGGTGTTCCACAGGAAGATAAAACATATTTTTCATGGTACAAAGACCACTGTAGTTTATGTGAATAGTTCTTGTATGGGACTTTTTGTCTCTTGGGAAAAGAACAGTGTAAGACTAAGAGCAGTATAAGAATATAGTCAAGGCCTATTCACAAGAGAAGTGAAAAATAGCACTACTGAACAGCAAAAACATGCTAACTTTTTGTAGCATTCATATAGGGAGATCACAGTAAAGTTATAACTAAATCCCTGTAACTTCAGGAAGAAGACTTCTCACTTTTCTATAGATCCTCATTGCAAAGTTGAGACTTGCTGCCCAAATCATTGAGAACACTTCTGTGCAGATGTGCTTAGGGGGCACAGGGTGTAATAAGCAAGGAATACTTCAGAAAATCAAAGATCCTGCTCAAAAATTTGCTGCTTATAAATACAAAAATACGTTGTCCACATCCATTTACAAGAATGGCTATTGACACTGTCATTTTGTGTATGATAGTATTGGTTTCTGTGTACAGTGGTTATGAGCAGGAGCTGCATGTCTAAGTAGAGGCCATAGTTTTGGCTCTGATAAAAGCTTATTTTTCCATGGAAAACCTGTATTAGCTGGGAGTAACTTAGTAGCCTGGTCAAATAACCCTGGCAAAAATACTCTCACATAAGTGGAGATAGTTTATTATTAGAAAGAAGATAACATCTGTATGTTGTAGGAATGTGGTGTGGAGTTTTAAGGGATGAATATTTAAAGTGTCAGTCAGAATCACCAAGATCAAGCATCATATCTGGAAGTCTTGGACAACATATGGACTGTGATTTTTGAAAACTGCTGTTTCAGTCAAGTTCTGCCTGAGACAGTTAAGCCTCCTGGCCCAGGGTGCCTAGAGAACCTATTTCTATCCCTTCTTGTAGGCTAAGAGATTACTGATGATAGGATGCTGTTTGAATATGAGAGTGGTGGCAATGCCAATGTACTAAAGAAAACACCCTTTTTATTATAAGGTCACTTGTTAGAGAACAATTGCTGCCGTTCGCCGTGACCTCAAACAAATATTAAGGCTTCTCACTTAATGACAAAATGCATGCCAAGTCAAATGAATGAGCATGTTGGTGGCACAGAAAACATTTGCCCTGAGGAGCTCAGTATATGCTTGTTCACTTGGAAAAACAGTGATCCAGAAGGACTGTCTTGTAGAGACGAGTACAAATAGGAGGTGCTGGCTTTAAGGATGTGATTGAAAATTTTGAATACGTTCCTGAGGTGGATCTGGCAGATGTATTCAGCCCATTTGCAGTGGCATATTGATTTAGCTAGATAACCCCTTGTTGACTAATTGCAAATAGTAGGATTCAGAGAATAGAGTGTCTTGCAGGAGATAAGACAAAATTGCTCTTTCTTAAGCTTTTAGAGCTGGCAGTATTTAATTCTTACTTTCTTCATTCAATTTCTCTGAAATTATAATTTTGATTTCTTCTCCAACTGTATGTGGGTTTTTTTGCCCTTTCAGTGCATTGGTTTTTGTAGTCTTTAAATTCCAAATTTTCTTGTGGATGCACATTTTCCTAAAGCTGAATTAACACTGATTGAGAGCTGTCATTCCTGTCAAAGATTGCTGTCCCTGGTTGCTTTAGAAAAGGACATGGTCAGAGATGCTGCTTAAATATTGGAATGTCCCGTGTGTTCTCCTGTACTCAAATCTTCACTGCATTTTTGCTGTAGACAAATGTGTTCCTGACAATTTGATGCAAGCAATAGTATAAACAACCATATATACTTATTTTTAACCTGTTCCAGAAGAAAACCCATAAATTTTATTTTAAAAATAGTTTTAAGACAAGACTGCTCACCACAACTCACCTGCTTTAAATGAGTAAAATGAAGTAGGATTGTTTAGGTGCTAGTTTCTCTTTGGATGTTTCCCATGGCTTTTTGTAATAAAGGGGAAAAATGCAGAAAATCTACACTGTGGTTCTGGGTGGAGCTGGCCTGAGTAAAGTGTTTATCACTCTGATCTTCTCATTGCAATGTCATCTTCCCAGGGAAACCTCTCTTCTGGTGTCCCAGTGTAACCAGTCACCTGTGCAGCTTTTCTTTAATGGAGATGCAGGTCTGTCAGTCCAGACAGTCTGGTTTGAAAAAGTCTGTTTTAAGGGGGAAAAAAGTATTCAAGGATAAAGAAAATGTCAGAACTGGATTAGGGATTGATTGTGCATGCGGTTATTTGGCAGAGTCAACAAGGAAATAATTTCAGTCAGGGGTAGGGGAGAAGGAGGAGGAAGAGTGATGCCAAGCAAGTATGAACAGAGTGGGGTTTTGTATTTTCTTGACCTGGCTTTACTTCAGACAGCACAGCCTGACTGAGAGTGCCCTAAGTTAATGCAGTGAAGGTTCAAACTGAAATCGAGGACATGTGCCTTTGCTATTATTAAATCAGTGTGGCTTTGTGGCCGTCCTGTGGGCTAATGTAATCCTTGGGAGTGTATATTGGGGCCCAGGGAGCAGCATTTAGGAATTGGGGCTGAGTAGGTGTACTTGGCTTCTGCTTAAGTGTTGGTAAAACCAATCCTGGAATGCTGCAGTTCTTGCATGGGATTTGACTGTAGATTCAGTCATCAAAATTTAGGCTTGATGTGTTTTAGGTGTTTGCTTTCCTGTAGTCAGAGGACATCAAGTAAATACAGTTAGTGGACTGTAGCAAAGTATTCAAACATAGGGTATGCACTTAAAGGTTGGATGAAGTTAACATCCTTGGACATGTTTAAAAGATGCATAGGCCATGCTCAAGGACATGGTGTAGAGGTGGACTTGGTAGTGCTGCATTAAGGATTGGACTCTATGATCTTAGTGTCTTTTCCAATCTAAATAATCATCAGTTTTTAAACATCTAAACTAGGACAGGAGTTTCACTATGTAGGCCACATCTGGACTCCCACAATGAGGTTTCCAAGTCTCAAATCCCATCCTCTGGGCTCCTCTCATTGATTAGAGATCCTACCAGGTCAACAACTGCAAATCCAGAATAGTGTGGTTCCTATGATAGTCGGTCCTATACCATGTTTTTCTGTTGTGTGGTTGTGGCACAGAAATACCTGTTGCTCTTAGATCAAGACCTGTTTGAGATAGAAACTCCAGAATACCACTCTCAGCACCTGTAAGAATAATGGAGAAGTAGGTCATCAGATGATGAAGGGAAGGCATGTTTCACAAGTGAACATGCTGATCAGAGCATTCATTTCCTCAGGGGGTTATTGTTGGGTATGCCTGCTGCAGTAAAATAGGAGACTTTTAAGAGAAAAAAAGCCACAGTAAATGGAGTGACGGACCAAATCATGAGGGAAATCTCTTGGGACTTATGTAAGCAAGAGGATAAGTCCCAACAGAAGCAACATGTGCTCTTCTGTTCTCTAGGGATAGACTGTCTGCAGGCTGTGTGTGGGAGATTCGTCTTTCTCCAGGGAAATGAAAGCAAGTTTGAAGGTGGATATTGGACACTGTCTCCATTTGGAAGCAATGGTCTTTTCCTGAAACTGTTGAGGTCTTTTTGGTCTTGGTAGCCAGTGCATCTGTTATCTTTTGTGAAGGTGGCCTTGTTTCAAATACCTTGCAGATAGCTGTAAAACATAATTAATCAGCTCCTATGTTTTTGTTTTGGTTGCTTTTTTTTTTTTCCAGTTTAACTGTCACTTTCCACACAGCTGTTACATTTTGAATGCTAAAATTAAGAAATATATTTAAAGGTGCTGGGTTTGTAGACCATATTTCTTTTATGTAGGAAAATCTTGGACTTTTGATGAAGTTTTCCATTGTAAGCTGATTCTGCCATGAGAAGTCCACATATGGAAACTTGTGTTATCATTATTGTCAGCCTGCTGATTATCTTGAGTTCTGCAGCTTGTGCACAGTGAATCTGGTAGAAGTTGGGGCAGTCTCCAGCTGCAAAGGTTGGTTGTCTCTTGTGAAATTCAGGAGCTAGAACCTTTGCCTTACCTCACGCAGTGACTACATGATTACAGTCTGCAAATGGTTGTGTCTGGCTTTCAGACTACTTCATTAAGAGTTAATTTATATGCAAGTTTGGTTTTAAAAAAAAACAACACACATGACTGATCCACCCTATCATAAATTTTTATAATGATAAGGTGGTGCAGGCTCATCTAAAATTCCTTCCAAAGGCGGTGTCAGATTTTTACTTTAGTCATCCTAACCATCTTTTCCTTCCCTGTATTTCTGCCACAGCAAGACCTTTGTTTACATGAGCTGGATCTTAATAGTTTTACTCCCACTCCCACCCCCACTGGCGCTTTGCAACATATTGTAGATTATCATCACTAAAACTTCAGTTTGGCTTCTTTATTTTTTTATTAAGAAGCATTTGTTTTCCTCTGAATTCTTTTCCTTGAAGCAGCTCTCCTCAACATTTGACTTCAGATTTGCGGCTGATGTTATGAGGAGACTGTAATTCAGAAACAGCTTTTTTGTGACTGTCTAGGAAGTGAGGAGGGAGAAGGTAGCAGGTGTATAAAGCAGATTCAGGAGTGAGTTTGGAACAGAAAGGAAGGAATGGACTTGAGTCTCTGCTGATAAGGCTGGAGGTGAGGGAACCTGTAGAAACTAGCCAGCATGTGGTTGACTGGCAGGCTTGGCAGAGATAATTACTGCAGAAAATGGAGATACAGACAGGAGAAAATTTGTAGGAGGTCAGGGATCTTTTATGTCCTTTCTCCTCACCCCATGATAAAAAGGAAGTACGTTTACAGGGTTCTAAAGAGTGACAGAGATGTAGAAGGTAGAGCAGGGCTGATGGCAGTGCAGGTGAGGAGCCCAGGGTGCTTTGTTTTACTTGGTGCTGACACAGCCATGTGCATGATTGATCCAGGTGAAACACTGTGCACTCTCATTGCCACCTTACCTCCTCCTGGTGAAATCTAGGTAAAATGTTTGCCATCTGCTGTGTGTATCTAGAAGGTCCAACAACATGATGTTATCAACACCTTGACCCACTGATGAGCAGTGTAGTGGTAATGCAACTTCCTCCAGAGCTCCTTTCCCATGCCTACCTTTTACAGTTTTCCTTAACAGTTATAAGACCCTAAAATGTGCTTTCAGCTCATCTATGGGAGGGGGGATACTACGCTGATAAATCTTTCATGAACTAAGACTTGTAAGCCTAGAGCTGACTCATGCAGTCGTAGTGTGTGAGGTGTGTGGGTTTACTCTTTGGTCAGGTCAAATTAGGGTCAGAGAAGCCTGAAGGAAAAAAAAAAAAAAAAAAGCAAATTTAAGGGTAAGGCTTGTACTTGATTTTGGCCTTAATGTGCTATCAGAAGTGCAATAGGAAATGCAATGTTTCATGCACACTTCTGCTGAATGTGTTTGAAAACAGGTAGCTGTCTGGGTTTCCTTCCTTAGCTGATGTGTTGCTTATGTGTGCACTGAGTTGGAAAAGTTAAAGGGACCAGAAGCATTTTTGCTGCAAGAGATGCATTTCTGGCACCCAGTGGTCACTAGCACATTTTTGGAATGTAAAAATCAGGCAGCCACAAAATTTAGCTGTAATCCACTTCTGTGTTGTGTGATGATGAAGAAGGTGGCTGCTCTACAGTCCATAAAATGAAAAATTTTTAGAAAATATCTAATTTCTAAGGATTATGTTAATGAGAATAACAGAGGAATTTAACCTTGAGCTAGGATTTCAGTTGTCTGGTTTTGGTAAATGATGAGTTTATTTTTGTATGGGTTGGGGCTTTTCCCCCCTTTTTAAGGAACAAATGGGCACACCCTAATTGCAGTATACGAGGATTCTTACCATACATGCACAGGTGGGTTCTAAAAGATGTTTGTGTGCAGATGATGGTTTTGACTGTGTATTCAAACTGAAAGTTTGATGGAAGATTTGAAGGCATGTGAAGGAAATGGGGGATTAATTCAGAAAGCTGGCCCAGAATCCTCTGTCGTAAGCAACAAAGTTTTCCTTATTATATCTAGTTTCCTAAGGGTAAAGGCAGGTTTACCTCACTGTTACATCAAACTGTGGTAAACCTGGTAGAACCAGCCTTTTATGACACTTCCTGCAGTGTGTAACATTTTCTTCTTACTTGTAGCATTTCACAATGCAGTCCTTTGAGAAAAAAATACCCACTTTCTCCTGTCCTGCGTTTCCTTTCTAAATGGGACAATGTTGTGTTTAGGAAAACATTGCAAGCCTATGTTGAAACTCTCTCTTCCAATTGTCAAGTCTTTAACTTGATTTGAAAGCCAGTTTTTCACCAGCTTCTTTTTAGCAGGAGAGAAAAAAACTTATCTTTGATTCACCAAGTAGCTAGGGTCAGTTAAAGATTAGTTGTCCATTACATTGATCATTTATTATTTTATTACAGCAGTAACAAAATAGTCTACAAAGAAAGAGACTAATTTTCAGGCAACCAGCTTTGTGAAGGCATATTTTAAAGAAAAATAATGTGGAAGAAAACCATGAACTGCAAAAATAGTAAATTTAGGTATTACTGTAAATTTTCCAAGTTGCTTAAAAATAGATGTTGCTCATATGTTATACAATGCATCCGCTCTTAAATGTGGTAGTTATGTTTAAATATTTAAGTATTTCAATAGTGTTAAATAGTTTTATACTTGTTCTAAATTGAATTCTTCTGGCAAAGAGTTTTTTATTTTGTTTCTATTGTACTCCAGACTCTCCTACAGATTTTTGGTGTGGTGGCTGTGGCTGTGGCAGTGATTCCTTGGATACTCATCCCCTTAATTCCACTATTTATTCTTTTCATTTTTCTTCGACGATATTTCTTAGACACTTCAAGAGATATTAAACGCCTAGAATCCACAAGTATGTAGTTTGGTGGGACTTTGTTAGTTTGAACCCTACTTATTATTATGTGAAATGCTAGTATTTGTAGACAGTCCATCAAAGATTCTTTGTTTTTCTTTTGCTATGCAAATAACTTCCTTATTGCCTTGGTTCTCAGCTAGTGAATTACATGCTTAACTCCTGTTTTGCATAATGATAAACCTAGGGTATGTCAGTTAACTATCTGTAAGTAAAGCTAGTTAAGAACATGCTAAGCTGCTGGTCTTTGAGTCCTTGCATGCATATACTAATGGTATTTCTGACCTTATCTGACTCTTCTGCCTGAGTTTAGCTTGGCTATGATATGGAATATTAAGCATTATGAATAACAAACATGGGTGCCTAATGCCATTAATAAAGCTCAAAGAATTTCTTCAGTGACAGCTATTGTTAAAAATTTAAGACATTTTTGTGTAAATTAATCTACCTGGCTGTCTGACTGATTCTAGTTGAGTAAGAGGACATTAGTTAAAGATATTGCATATTAATTCTAAAAAGATGCAGTAGAGTAGTTTGTATGGTTAAATATAAAGTGGTAGGATTAAAGATTAGTGTGGTACAAAAAGAATTAAATGTTGTCCTTCAGCTATTGTTAAGTTATCTCTCATTTCCCTTTGTAGCTCGAAGTCCAGTGTTCTCCCATTTGTCGTCATCCCTCCAGGGGCTTTGGACTATTCGGGCTTTGAAAGCAGAGGAAAGATTTCAAAAATTATTTGATGCACACCAAGACCTCCACTCAGGTTTGTGATGAGTTAATGTGAGAAATCAAATACTTTTCACTGTAGGAGGGAAATATCTTATGCCCTCAGCGACATGTATATAATGTGCATTAAAATCAGTAGGAGCTGTGCATTTGTCTCTTTAGGGTAAAATTCCTGTATTAGAACAAAAACATTATCTGTCTAGATTTAGAGAGTTTACTTTGGGCTGTAATATAATTTAGAATACCCATGCATATGTTTTAACAATGTGTAAGATAAACATTTGAAAGTATGCCTGATAAGAATACTTAGAGAATAATTTTTAACATTTTCTTGGATTCCAACTTTAAGAAAAGGTAAGGAGAAAGGGGAGGACAGAGAGAGATGTGGAGGAAACAAGCTTTATTATGAAGCATTTGATACTAAGTAGTGCATTAAGAATGGACAGATATTATTAGTATAAATAATATTGGAAAAGTTTCGTCAATCTTATTTTTTACTTTGAACAGCTTTCAAGGTTTAAATTTAAAATATGGAATTAACATAATTGGAAGGTGTGATATATTGGTATTCTACAAGCATAAGTACAGTAATTTCACTACCATAAGGCGCACCGCACTATAAGGTGCACCGCCCAGGAGTCGGCAAAATTTGCAACTCTGTAGATCATATAAGGCGCACTGGACTACAGGGCACACTTTTATTTTTTGAGCGAGGCTCTGCCCCTAGCTTCCCCCACATGGTTGCTGGCCAAGGCCCCGCCTCAACCCGGCAGCCATGGGCCCCTGGGCCCGCCTGTACCTGGCAGGGCCGGGCTATACCCGCTGCCCCTCCATGCCCCCTCCACGGGGCCGGGGCAAGCCTGCTGGGGCTCTTCCCTGCCTCCACGGGGCCGGGCTATGCCTGCAGCCACTCCGCCCCGCCTCCACCTGGCAGCCGTGGCCCTGCCGGCTCCCCCGCAGCTCGCAGCTCTTACTTCTGGGTTTGCAAATTTCTGAACTTTTGTCCATCATATAAGGTGCACTGGACTATAAGGCGCACTTCTGGGTTTGGGGGAAAATTTTAGTCAAAAGGGTGCACCTTATAGTCGTGAAATTACTGTAATTCAGGTTTGCACTGTGATTCTTTGACTTTGGTTATTTAAATGTTCTCTATTACAATGTTCTTCAAGACATAGCAGAATGCAAGTTTTCAGTTCTGTGTTTGTTAGGTAAGATTGTGAATTTCCTCTGTTGTAAGGCATACAAGTATACTTGATGGCTGTTTTGTAATTTATAGATTTACAAGGTTTCAGATGGGACCAGTTGATCCTTTCTGAAGTAGAGTTTATTACAGGTAATAGCATTGTACACACTGACCATGTTGAGCCCAGTGACTTGTGACTGGTGTAGTGTATCTTCCAGGGAGGCATCTCTAGCTTTGAATTTCCCATTTCTCAATATTTTATAGTTGCTAGTTATCCGACCAAATCAACATTACAGTACCGGATAGCAAGGGAAGACAAAGTTGTGGTTTAGTTTTATATTAAAAGACATCTTTAGGCAATATACTGCATATAGAAGTTTTACTATACAAAGAGGACCATGACATTTAAGAGAAGTATTTTTCTGTATTTAAAGGTCAGATCCAGGGAACATAAAACCACTTTCATTTTTCAGTCAGTTTTCTGTATCTCCCTAAAAAAACCCTGTAAATAATACCCCTCCTGGGCAGATCATGAACCTGTTTTTGAGGTCAAGCTTCAGTGCTTATAGTCACACTCTTCTGTATATCTACACACTTCATCTTGGTGTCTTTCCTACCCAAGCCTTTGGGCTACACCAGCTGGCTTAAAGCCTGTGTGGTTTTGGTCCTCACAGGGAATGTGTGCCTGGACAGCAAAGGAGGCTAACGCCATCTGGACTGTATTAACAGGAGCATAGCCAGGGGAAGGAGCGAGCTGATTATCCCCCTCCACACTTGTTAGCCCAAACTGGGAGTACTGCATCCTGCTGTGGACCCCCAAATCTGAAAAACATTCTAACAAACTCCAGAGAGCTCCCTGGAGGGGCCACTAAGATAGTTAGGGTATCAGCAGGAGATATTTCCTTGTGGTGGAAGTAACTGGGCTTGTTCAATTTACAGAGGATTTAATAGCTGCCTACCAGAACCTGCAAGGATGCTACCATAAATGCAGGTTCCTCACCATGGTACATAGTGGTAGGAGCAGTGACATGGGTATAAGTTATAACAAGAGATATTTAACTGGAATTCAAGGAAAAATTATTTCACTGTGAGCACAGTCAGCCAGAGGCAAAGATTGCCCAGAGGTGCAGGCTTCATCTGTGTCAGTTTTCAAGACTGGAAGTGCATAAAGCATGAAGCAACATGGTCTGACCTCTGACCTGACTGTGCTCACAGTGAAATTTCCTGAAGTTGTTTTCGCCTGAATAGTTCTTCAATAGTAAATGTGAGCAATCAGTAGCTGATGTAAGAGAATACCTTTGATACCAATTCCCAAAGTTGGGAGTTCTGGGTTTTTAAGTCTCCTAAAGTTAAATTCCTTTCCTGCATTGCAGAAGCCTCTCCCAACCAGTGATGGTTTTGTTTAGCACTTTTGGCTGGAGTAGTATCTTCCTCTCTATTTAGGCTTGAGCCTAGGACTCAGGACACTTGCTTTGAACCTCTTTCAGGGATGCCTATGAATGGAGTATTAAATCAGTTTTAGATGAAAAACATCTAAAAGGCATGCTGACATCTGACCAAACCAAAAGTTCCCTTCCTGCCAGCGCAAGCCCATGTGTCGTCAGATCACGATGAGGCTTCATTAGTTCCTGTGACTGACGAATTCCTTTCTCTGTGCACAGTGACCCCTATTGCATAGAGAGCTTGCAAAATGACCCATCTCAAGCTGGCAGTTTAACATGCCTCCCTGGAAAATTAGGATCAGTGGAGCAAAAGCTCCATAGCTATCCAAGATGATCAGGCTTAAAACCGTAGTTACCTCCTCTCTATATTACAAAAGGGAGAATTTTTTAGTCTGAATTTTCCCCCGCATTGGGCTAAGGAACATTGAACAGTTGAAACTGCAGTGATCTTTAGCAGAGATCTTTAGGGGATAATGGCAGACAAGGCGGAAGAGATTGGAATGGTAATCTTCTGCTGTGGCCTTCTTGCTTGTGACTTCTGCTGTGACTGCTGTGAGCAGCTGGAACAATTTCTCTGAGTGCAGCAACACACCTTTTATGGCTACTTTGCTCCTGGTTTTGGCCCTGGATTCAAACACTTTGCCTTCTCTATTGGAGTGTCCTTTTGTCCTGTCTCTAATATCTTGTACTGTAGCATATCTACCTGGGATGGAACTGAGCACCAAATTGTCAACACCGCAGTGTGAGTGCAGAGTGGAGACATCTGCCTGTGAGCTTCCCCAAAAGTCAAAATGTGCATCTAATCATCTGAATAGCTCAGTATAGCTGCACTGGATGCACTGAGTAGCTCCTACAGGAGCTTAGCCAGCTGCAGCTGCCTTCTAAAAACTTCTCTTGACAGTTGTGTTGTGATACGTTCTAGCTAAAAGCCTGTAGACTTTAGTCCACCTAGAGTAAATGCAGTTGTACTTTTGCTTTTTGTATAAGACTCTTGAGTCCACTGGAGTTGAGAAGAGGCTTCCGTTGAAAATAAGTGGACCATGCTTTGAGCCTTGACTGTTTTTCTTTCTCTTCCTATTGTGGCTGCTACATGTGTGAACACTAAATTAGACAATTTCAGGAAAACTGGTCAATATCCTGGTCATTACCAGTCCGTGAAGACACGTGCTTGAAGATGACAACATTTGGGGTTTTTTTTGACAACTTGTATTAGTAACATGAATTAATTTAGTAATAATTGTACAGCTTAGTTTTCTAATAATCCACTGGTTTTATGCCTTTGTAAAATGTACTTTAGAGGCCTGGTTTCTCTTCTTGACAACCTCGAGGTGGTTTGCTGTGCGTCTGGATGCCATCTGTGCCATTTTTGTTATAGTGGTTGCTTTTGGTTCCCTGCTTCTCGCCAAGAGTAAGTACAGATGTTAGAAAAAGTTTGCCCAGTAATTACCATGTACAGTAATGCCTAATTCTTTTTCATGTATTGCTGTTTCTAATTGTTTAAAGTCTGTAATTAAGTTAAACATTTCTTTCTAGATCATGATCTCTTCCTTAGTCTAGGGCATTGGGGCTGTACCTGCTTTCCTGCAAATACTGGAGGCAGTTCAGACATCTTCCGGGGCTGAGGCATACATCTGTCATCATCCCCAAGTGTGCACACAAACCTGCACTTCTGTAGTCTTCACTTTTGAAATTCTGGCTTTCAGAGCAATAACAAGAAATAAATCTTCTTGTTTTTCCCTACCTTTGTCTTCTCTTTTGGACCTACAGGGCTTTGCGTTTCATACTGAAACACCCACAGAGCTCTCTCTTAACAACATTATTCCTTTCTGCACGTGGCACAATAGGTCAAAAGGCAAGCTAAAGTTCCTAGGAATACTCTTCTCATATCTTGGATCATGGGATAGGCCAGTTCCAGAAAGAAAATTGCCTCATAATAATACATTTTATGTTCACTGTCACTCATGAACTGTCATTAGTGTATGCATCATCCAGGATGTAATTGGGTTAGATGTACTAGAATGAGATAGTCATCTAAAACATGAAGGAAGAAGTAATTATCTTGGACATGAAAATTAATGCTAATTTGCTAGTTTTGTTTCTTTTCTTTTTTCTTTGGATAAGTTTTGTATGTGCACGTGTATTTTAAAATTCGAGCACTCTGTGCTGCACAACTCTGCAAGTTTTGAGCTAGGTTTGATGTGAGTAGAATGCAAAAAGACAAGTCAAAACAATGGTCCTGAATTTTTCCTTGCCTCTGGATAAAGAGTAGTTCTCTTCAAGTCAATAGGACTATGTTAGGATAAAGTTCAAGTAAGTCAGAGGACACTCATGCTTAATATTCGGGCAGAGAGAACGCATTTATTTTATGACAACAGAACCACCAAACACAGAAAATACTTTTATAAGTGGGAAGAAATACTCTGTCCTGTTACTTTATCTGATTGCTTAGAAGAGTACAAAGTTGATGCAAATGTTCATAATTGATTTTGAAACAATGTTACGCAAATTTTTTGCTTAGATTTAGGGCCTTATCTAATTTCCACAGAAAAAAAGGGAAGAGTTAACTAATGCTCAGTCACATAGGGATGACCCTAACAATCTGTGTAAGCATGGTGTTGAAACTGAGCCTCAGTTTCTAGATAAACACCAGGCCAGGGAGACTTTGGATTATCTTGTCAAAATGTTTCCAAAATGTATCCCAAAAATTCAGAAGTAGCTGTTCTGCCTGGAGCTATTAATTGCACAGGGAGCAGGTAGCGCATAACCAAATAAAATTCTGGCTGTGATGCTTCCATCATGTAAGTAACCTCATGAAAGAGAACTTAACTGAGATTTTGTGTAATTACAATGTACCTGTTCGAGTCTCATTTTCCTTTCTTCTGCAGCTCTGAATGCGGGGCAGGTTGGTTTGGCACTCTCCTATGCAATCACCCTCATGGGAACATTCCAGTGGGGTGTTAGACAAAGTGCTGAAGTTGAAAACCTGGTAATGTTTATTTCTTCCTTTTCTCCTCTTGGTTCCTTTCGTGATTGGATTCTTCTTAATTAACTTAGGATATTAATACCTTAGCAAGCAATTGAGGCACCACTCTGCAGTCATAAAGAAAAGTAACTTCTTTTGGGTTGTAATTTGTGTGACTGATTTTGAACGTTTGTTGAGATGAACTGTGTCCAGGGATTGTCCTTCATTCATAATAAGTGAGGTTTTGCAATCTCCCTTTACACCAGAAAGGAGACTGTCTGGTTACTGTGTAAACAATTGCATTGCAACTTGTTAAAGTTGCAATAAATTAATCCCTTCCTATAAGGAAAATTTAAAATTATGTTTTTATATTTGGTGTTTATAATTTATTGTTATTTATTATTGCATTTTAAAATTTTATTTATATCCCTCATGGCATTTTTAGAGTCTTGTTATTCCATTGCGAAGGCTTATAACTTTTTAATTCATTCTAAGTTAACGCAAATGTGGAAATTTTTGTTTATATTCAGCTGAGAAGGTTATGTGTTTTCTAAAATATATAATATAAAATGCCTTCAACCAATTCAGAATATTTACTAGCATGTTCTAATTTGCCTGTCTACTTTCTTAAGATAATAATTAAAAAACCAGAGTGTAAAAAAACATGCTAAACATAAACCTGAGATTTTTTCTGTTGTGTTGACAACTGAAGTTATTTGTAATTACAGTTTGCTGTACATAATCTAGAAAATATGTGTAGTCCTTTTGAAGAAGTTACATAGCCATGCTTAATTAATTAATAATAATAATACTAAAGTTAGAATTTTTGGTTTTGCTACCACATTACTTTTTAGGTGCATTTTTAACACACCAGTAAACTGATGGTGACAGATTTTCTGAGAAACAGGAAGAAAGCTTTATGCATTTTGCATACCATTGGGGACATTTTGGAAGTGTCTGTGGGAGTGTCACATTACTGAGTTGCTTTCTTGGAGGCTGTGATTCAGAAATACCTTGGAAGAGAAAGGCCATTCACTAACCTGGCTTTGATGTGAAATGCTGATCATTTTATGGAAACATGATTAGCATCAACTTCTTTGATAGGTGGACATCCACCAAAAATCCCTTGTTATTAAAGGGTGACTACACCTGGGGGAGGCAAGAACATTCCATCTCAATTCTGTTGCTAGCTGGTCAGGGGAAGTGATTGTCACACTCAGTGGTGGTGCACTCTTGTTTCAGTCCTGTGTGTGCTTTTTGGCAGCACAATATGAAATGAAGCTGTTGGAGAGTGTCCAAATGAGGGTCATGAGGATGGTGGAGGGGAAGCCTTATGAGGAGTGGCTGAGGTCACTTGAGCTGTTCAGCCTGAATAAGAGAAAACTGAATGGAAGCCTCACTGCAGTTGCAATTTCCTTGTGAGGGGAAGGAGAGGGGCAGGCACTGATCTCTTCTCTGCAGTGACAGTGACAGGACTGAGGGAATGACCTGAAGTTGTGTTCAGGGGAGGTTTACGTTGGATACTAGAAAAAGATTCTTCACCCAGAGGGTGGCTGGGCACTGGAACAGGCTCCCCAGAGCAGTGGACATGGCATCAAATCTGCCAGAATTCACGAAGCATTTGGAAGATGCTCTCAGGCACATGGTGTGATTTTTTTGGGGTTGTCCTGTGCAGGGCAAGGAGTTGAACTCATTCACGTGTCTACCTGTAGTTTATTTAATGGTAGTTTCATGTCTAGCTTTGTCTTTTCCAACACACAATGCATCTTAGTCAAGACTGACAAACAACTCTCTTAGCTTAATTTTCTTAAAACTTATGGCACGTATTTAGGTTTGTAATTAATCCTACTTATGCTTATGAATGGCTTTATGTATAATGATAGATCTGGATCTCTAGTGGGACATGAGGTGCATTCTTTCCACTTTTTTAGTTGTATAAAGAAAACCTAGAATGGCACCAAATACTCTTACTTGTGTTTAAAAGAAAAGCCATGGAGTAATTTGCATTGAATCTCTATGGTAAAAATATACACACATATTTACATACATGCAGTATTCGCAGTGTATGCCATAGGATGAAGTTCATGTATGTATGTCTTCTTTCCTCCCCTTAGATGATATCAGTAGAAAGAGTGATGGAGTATACAGAACTTGAAAAAGAAGCTCCTTGGGAGACCGACAAACATCCACCACCAGAATGGCCTAACCAAGGAATGATAGCATTTGAGAATGTTAACTTCACTTACAGTCTAGATGGACCATTGGTTTTAAGACATTTGTCTGTTTCAATTAAACCAAGAGAAAAGGTATGTATATGGCTGTCTTTGGATATTCACAGAAATTAAGCAAAGATGATGAGTTGACAAGCTGCATGCTAGAAATGCATTATGAAATACATGGATGTTAGGAAAATAGTAAGTGTTCTTTTAAAAAATAAGCTTTAGTTATATTTGATAACAAAAGCTATAGCTTATTTATTTCCTGTAAGTGTGGCATAAATTTGTCTGGGAGCATGATATTTCAGTCTGTCAAAACAAAGGATTAAACATACCCGATAATTTCCTTTGAAAAATCAGAGATTCTTCAGAAAGTGGCAGACATTGAAATTAGCAGCCAAGCCAAGAATGTTTGTTCAATCCAAAGCAAATGGAGCTGCATTAGGAAATTGGGGATTCAGCAGAGGGAGCATAATTGGAATCAAGTATGTCAACAGACAAGGTGAGCAAAACCAATAGAAAATAAGGAGTGTATATGCCCTTGCACTGAGTCCAAAATGGAAGAAAGGAATACAAATCAGTTGCATAACTTTTGCATAACTTCAGAATTTAGGATTTTATTTTAGTTCCTTTTGGCTACCAATCCAATTAACTCTTGTCATTAATTAGATTGGTAGCCAAAAGAAACATAGAAATAAAACTCTTCCTCCTCTGCAAATTTGACTCCTCCTCCCCAATTTTGACGCTCTCCCTGTTGTAGGAGTGCTGCAGGGAAGGTCTCCCCCACAGACAAAATTAAATGGAGCCCTGAAGTGTTAATTTGTGCTCTGCTACATTTCAAATGCAGGTGTACTTTTTTGATTAGGAATTCTTCCCTAGGAGGCTGGTTCAACTCAACAATCCTTGCCCTTGCCTCCTTTTTAACTTGCTTTTCCATTCAATTCGAAACCTCTTCATTTCCTCAAGTGGCCCTTTTAATAACATGCATGTTACAAAAATTCAACCGAACTTGGCTACATTGAGATGATTTCCTGGAATTAGCTGTGAATGAGTTAAAAATGGTCTCTTGAGAAGAAGAGCCATGTGGGCCGTCTCCTTAGATGTTACATGGCTCCAATATAGACAAGGAGTTCTGCATCTCAGTGAGAGACAGGAATAAAATTAAAAACGGAAGCAAAAGATATTAGCAATGCATGACTCAGTCCTTGGTGAGGGCAGGACAGGGAGGGATGACTGGGGGTATTTATTTATTTTTTGCTGAGCAGTTATGCTGTGATTTCGTCATCCTGAATTTGCCCAGCTTGAAACTATTTGCCAAGAGCTTTGTATTTGCTTTCTATGATGTTTTGCACAATACTGCAGTAGACTGCCACTGTGTAAAATAAATCTCCCAAGAATCTCTCCTCCTTATATTGGTTTTAATTATGGAGATGCATCTTATTCAGAACCAGGTTTCCAGATCTGTCAGGGATTCTGCCCATACTGCTGTCAGTGAGAGCTCTTATGCCTGTTCAGGGCTTATAGAGACTTCTGGTGGCTGCAGTGCCACAGGCAGCAGTAATGAGTTTAAGCTTCTGCTGTGCTTGTAGTTTTTCTTGTAGCCACCCCAGGGCCCAGTTTGGGAAGCTTTGGGTACAGTAAGAATGAGGAGGTGATTGCTAGCAAATCACTCATGGGTTAAAGTCTCTTTTGATCTGTTCATCTTGGCATTCAGTATTTCCCTACAGACAAAGCAGGCTAGGAAGGACCCTGTGTTTTAAACATCTTTGCTGAAGCAGTGTGGTCTGACAGAGACAGAGCAGGGAGACACAGACTGCTGTGACAGTAGCTGGCAGTGATTACCCTTCTCTGCTACTATTGCTGCAGCAGGCAGGGCAAGGTTAGCATGTGTAACATTGGGTTTTATGCACCACTGTCTTTGTTTCAGGGAGCTCATGAATGCTTATTGGCTAACATATTGTTAAATGCAATTTTTCCTGACAGCTCCTGATCTGTGGGCTACATGAAGAAGTTGGGAAGGTGCACATGTAGATTTATAGCACGGCAGCTGTGCTCCCACAACGTACCATGAAAGGGAGGTTGCCTGAGGGATAACAAAGACATGGGCAGTTTCAGTGGAGTAGCTGACGTGCTGTAAATCTCACATTTTTTGCGCAGCTCTGCTGTGAAGTACCAGTGACACTTGAATAATGATGAGCCTAGCATAGCAGGTGAACTCCTGTGGTGTGCACATGGTTTGTGTCAGGCAGCACAACCTGGCCATGTAGTTCCTGATGGGTGGCACTTCCATGTGCAGACTGGTGCTGTATTCCATTTGCTTCCATTTGCAGACTGGTACTGGCTGTGAGTGTGGGCCTCTGGAGAATAAAATGTATTAAAAAAAATGGATAATCTGTATACAGAGAGCTGTTTCAAATTCCTGTCAGTTTTCAGCAGCCTGTAGTCAATTGGACCAAAGATGCAAATAGATGGTTCTAAATGTTGAAGAGCATAGTCCTTTCATTTGATGCCAAGCTGAAAGTGGGATTTTGACAATATGCAGAGCAGCTGCATTTTTATTTTAAGTATCAGTGTATTTTTTAATGTTTTTTTTCTCTTTATACCCTTGATACAATACTTTATATTGACATTTGCAGAGGAACAATTGAACTTTCATTTTCACAGCTCTGGTTGTCTGTGTACTCTATTCAGCATTTTCTTTCTGAGCTGTACTTTATCTATTCAGAGCTACTTCTCCATTGTTTCACTGATAAAATTTAGAATACTAGACATTTTATCATTTATTGTAACAGATTTGCTTAAATTAGTCTGTTTAATAATAAGCACTTTAGAAATGTTAATTAGTTGATATACAATAGTACAATAATGAATGGTTGGATGAAATTGTTGAATCATAATGTAGAAGTAGAAAATACCTTCTAGATTATTCAGCATAAGTTGCTCCTTGAAGTGTGCTTTTTTAGTGTGCTGTGTATTTTTTATCAAATGTGGGCACTGCTGATTTTTTTTTTGCCTTAGTGTGTCTGACTGAAAGTTTCTCCTTGCACTTTGATGCAGTTTCCCGTGCTGAATTTCATTTCAGCAGTCATTGCTGCATGCACGCGAGTCTCAGGCAGTGGGTAATTGCCCTCTGGTGTCTGTACGTATACTCATGAAGGTTTTTTTCATCTTTCTTCCTCCTTTCTGCACCCCAATCACTTCACCAAGCCATATTATACATGTTTAATCCTCATAAATCCTTCCCCATCAAATCAGTATCTCCAACCCATATTAATTTTGTACTGCACTCCTCTGAACTTTTTCCAGTGTGCTGAGTGTTGGGTTTTTTGTTTTTTTGGAAATGTAGGGATTAGAACAGAATGCAGGAAATACCAAATTATGCCAGATTAGATCTGTAGAGGGTTACACCCCTTGTCTTCTCTGATACAGTTGATTGCTGTATACTGTTTTTCTCTAAGAATCCTTTACCTGAATACAAGACTAAAAAAAAATTAAAGGACAATATTTGTAGATCTTAGCTTCTTGTCATTAAAGTTATCAGTCTCATATTTTTCATTGTCTCTTTTTTCTGAAAGCTTTATTTTTTTCACACTGTGTATGTCTTCTGTTTTTCTTTGGGAACAAAGAGAACCCTGAATCTCTGTGATTTTATTATTTTCTGTTTCTTGTGTTTGAAAAGGAATTTCAGCTTGATGTCATGGCTTTGTAGTTTCAATACTTGTTGAAGATGTCTGAAGTATGGATACAGTTTATAATGGTGCTACTTTAAAGTACTTTACCTTAACCATAACTAACCAAAATCAGTCTCAATTATTTAAATTGTGAATACATTGTTCCCAGAGTGCTTTAATGGAAGTCCTTTTTGGGATTGAGTAGTAGCTGCATGCCTGAAATAATTTGCCTAACATCACCCAGCAAAACCAGGTTTAGTATAAAAATCAGCAGCCTTGAATCACATTACTGTATGCATTGAGCCACTTTATCTTGTTTACACAATAAGACACCACACTTTAAGGGGAAATCATTCACCTTTGAATATGATCCAAGAAATTGTCATGTATACAAATGTCACCTGAATCCAAACTGATTTAAGGGGAGAGGATTTTTCCTCTTGGAAGAATGTTAATTACAAACAAGTTTTATTTGGTGCATGTTCTACGGTAAATGCTGTGATGCTGTAAAAATGTTGCTCAACATATTAATTTATCCTGAAAAGCTCACAGTTTAATTGTACGGGCTTGGCTTGCTCGCTAGGTTGGAATCGTGGGAAGAACCGGAGCCGGGAAGAGCTCTCTGATAGCAGCCCTCTTTCGCTTGGCAGAACCTGAAGGAAGGATTTGGATTGATAAGTACTTGACATCAGAGCTGGGACTCCATGACCTGCGGAAGAAAATTTCAATTATACCTCAAGTAAGAGAGTGACTCTTTTGCCAGGGATGTTTTGAATATAACACTGTAGTGTTTAAAGTGCTTTGCTGGGATATGTTCGCCCTGCACCTCTGTATGTAGTAGGCACAGGAATTGTAGCAAGGTGTTATTCTTACTTGAGTAAGGCCTTGATTATTTTAAGATAAACAGAATCAATTTCGGGGACTGGAGCATTTTTTTCCTAGTTTTGTGCCCTGTGTTCCTTTGGAATATCTGTGTATTAGCTGTATGCTGTCCTCTTACAGTCTGGGGAAAAGCAGAGAAAATCTGGTAAGTATATACCAATCTTCAGCAATCCTTTGAAGTCACTTGGTCCTTGTGCAGCAGTTCTTGCCTCATGCATTGCCTGAAGCTTCCTCAGTAAGGAAGGGACTTTGAATGACCACTTTCACCTCTCTAGTCACCTATGACTGGTGCTACATTTAGAAAGAGCAAATATACCACCTAGAAGTGAGCTTTTACATTATTTGCAGAAGGTTGGACAGGAGAAGACCAGGGGAACAGACTAAAGAGTAGGTCATTATGACCCATAAAAAATAAAACTTGATAAATTTTAGAAGCTGAATGCAAGAAAGGCTGCAGTACAGGGAAAAAAACCCGATAAGGCAGTGTTGGAAATGGCCTCATCTCTCATGCTGGAGTAGAAGAAAGGCTGTTCAAAGAAATCCAGTAGGTCACAGGTCTTCTCTCTTAGAGTTTTACTTTCATGAGACATTGAATCAGAGAAGGGTTATGTATAACCTTAAAATGTAGAAGGCAAAATCTGTGCATATTGCAGTTTCATGAGAGGTCTGGTCTCTTCTGTGGACATTTGCTCTCCGGTGAAGAGGGAGGAAGAGTGAAAAGCTCATATGTGCAAATGTGAAGTTATATTTTGGAAAGTAGTTCATCTGTGTTCTAGCAGGTAGAGTGAAGAGTAGACTGTAAAACAGAGGAATTTTTTTGCCATGTTTAGCGTTATTTCTCAGATCTCTCTAGTTCATAACAGAATCTGTATTGAGTTACATCTGAATGTATGCTAGTCTGTTAGCAGGGTGGCAGTCAGAGTGTATTACTTTCTTTAAGCAGAGAATCTAATACAAATAGTAATGGGGCTTTTTTTTTTTTTTTGAAGAATAGGAGTCACAAAGAAGCAGGTATGCTATTGAAAAAAAAATTTTAAAATAGGTACTTCCCCAGCAATTGGATTGTTGCCTAATGGAGGATGTCTTTTGTTTCTGCATGCTGCAGGCTTTGTTATTGCAGCACTCACTGGAGCTAGTCATCTTTTGTATGTAAAGAGACCTTTAGATGGATTTAAATTCAATTTTTTTGTGTGTAGTGTTCCTTTCTTATGAAAGCAGATGATCATCAGTTCATTCAAGGTCTACAGCTTTTTGAAAGCCTTGCCCCTAGCAATTGTGGGTGATTTTTACATTTTGAAGAATTCAGCCCAGTTGAATGAAACAGGATACTGAGACAGGAAAACTGCAGGTCAAAAACATGTTGAATGATACAGATGCTCAAAGTTTATTGCATTGAATTATACATGTGAGGTTTTTTTCATACACAGGTCTATTGACATGTTTTACAACTGTTTTAATCCAGTGGAATTCTGATTTTTGTCAAGTTTGTATAAGATTTGCATTATAGTCTCAAAAACTATCACGTGGTGGTAGGAAGATGAGGAGGAGGGAGGGTTTTGAATCAAGTTTCTGCTATGGTAAACTCTATGATAGGCATTGTCTTGTACTGTGCTAATAGTGTTAATAATAGGAGTAACAGTGTAACATCAGGTAGTTATTTTGCAGCAAATATCTTCATAATTATGTGGGCAGCTGAAAAACCAGAGAGAGAGATGCTTATTAGAATTGCAACATAAAACATGCTAAACAGAACCATTCCTAGAGAGTGATGAGGCAAGACTGAAGTTTTCTTGTGTTTGAGTTTAAATACCTACCTGGAGAAATAAAAATGTGCTTAGGCTTCTAATTGCTTGCTTGGATGGAGCAGTGTAAAGGTTGTGTTTGTAAATCTTTTCTATGCAAATGTTGTCTGCCTCTCTGACTGCAAGCATTTTTACAACAATTATTTACAGGTTAGTCTTATTGCTTTCCTCTCATAAACCAGACTGTTTTAAATAATAATCTGTGTCAGAAATGGTAATTAAAAAATATCCTTATCTTCTCTTGCAGTGCATGTCTGTTGTTAGGACTTTTATAATAGTTATGAACACTTTATGGGTTCAGCCTCTTCTCTTGCCAGCCTATAAAAATGGATTGAAAAGGAAAATAAATGTAACAATACCTTCAAAATATGCCAAATGTTGTATTAAAATGTGTATTGTTTAACAAATTAGTTTCTAGGTGTTTTTGAAGAAAACTGTTTTTTGCCCTGGAAATGTTTTGTATTAAACCCTTTTGCTCATTCAACAGGTTTTTAATGATATTGCTATTGCAGCAGATACTTTCAAATAATTGGCATGTTGCATCAAGAAGTGTGTATCTTCTTTTATATTGTTTATGGCATGATCTGTCTTTTTAAATTCTTTTATAGCACTCAGATGGTTTAGAAATTAAAAGACAATAAAAGGGTTAAGGTATGAGTTTTCTTCTGGTTTGCTGCAGCCCTTTGGAGCTGGGCATCACTAAGGGTAGATAGGGAGAAAGTCATGACAGGTTAATCTCTGAGTAAGCTGAAGTTACCTAGTGTAAGTTAGATTTTATTTACTAGTAGGTGAAGGAAGAGAAAGAGGAACACATTTTGCCTAAAATTTTCCCAATTTAAAGAAGACTGACGACATGATCAATGGTCTCCATTTATGATTAGCACTGTTACAGCTTTTGACTTGTTTTTGTCTTTATGTGTGGTATTAAGATTAGTTTAGCCCTGAAGTCGTGTCAGTGCATGACTTTCAGGTCTGGCAACTTATTACTGAGTACTGATCTGTTGCTTAAGGAATTATGAACCAAAAGTCCTCTTCTACTTCTTAAATACTACATATTTCAGTTTGATTTGATTTGTGCCAGTTTGATTAATTATCTGTTACTGCTCTGACTGGGAACTGAAGTAGGAGAAAACTTTCTTCGACCACATTAAACCCACATTTGAACCTGAATGGGAGAAGGTACTGATTTGACTCCCTGGTGTATTTTGAGTGAGAGCTTTCCCCAACAGTGCTCCAGTTCTAAGAAAGTTTACTTTGGTGCTGTGGCAGTATAGATAAACTTCAGTGTATTAAGGTTTTAAATGGTGAAAGCTGTTCCTACTTTGCCTTGATGGTAAATTGTAAGGGTTTTTATGGTATGAAATGAAAAAAAAAAAAAAACCAAACCCACAGCCAAACAGAAGGAAACAGAAGGAAAACCAGAAAGGCATTGTGAGCTCTTTGATTTCTCTCTGGTTTATGTACTTCAAAAACAGGTTTTCAAAACTGCCCAAAAGTAATTTAGGAGTGTGAGCTCATTGACAGTGCTAGTTGTTGGTTTTCATTAACAATACCATGAGGATAGCAACGATTTTGTGTAAGTATATATATAGCTTGTGGCAGCAGAACAGTGGCCCGTTTAAGTACTGACATAACTGTGTACAGCAATTTGCAAACAGACCTGTCCTGTTTGGTAAATTATCTTCATACATAGTAGTTGAACACTTGCCTCCCCCCCAACATCCCCCTTATGCATGCAGTTGTAATATACACCTTTCCATTTCAAAAATGATAGCTTGTTGTTGGATATTTCAGTGCTATTGTTGATATAGGTTAGCTGTGATTATCATTAAATTATCTATTGCATTATAAAACCTGTATTTATAATGGAATGCTGATTTTGCTGGATTTCAGGAGCCTGTTTTATTCACTGGAACTATGAGGAAAAACTTGGATCCTTTCAATGAATACACCGATGAAGAGCTGTGGAATGCCTTGGAAGAGGTGATTTACTAAATCTAATAATGTACATGTGGTATTTAAAATCCATGTAACGATAACATTGCAGTGCTTGTCTGTGTTAGGTTTTAGATGTTTTAATCAGGTTTGATAAAGGTTTAGCCATTGATGGAAAGAGGTAGACTATCATATGTGCATTTGTGTATGTGTGTGTGCATGTGTGTGCAGATGTGTATATTGTTACATAAGTCTTTTATGAAAAAATTATCCTTTGGGATGATGCCTTGGTTATATTTTGATTCATATCTTGGTTTTAATGAACATTAATAGATTCTTAACAATGTGCTTTAATGTTTTTAGAATTCTAATAACTGACACACTCTGTAATCTAACTTGGCACTTACTCATTTTGTGTCAATATAAAAGGCAAACCTTGCATACTTATTGTTGTGTCATCAGACACACAATAGCTGTTTTAAAAGTGAGTTACTCATCCTACTGTATGTTGACATGTCAACAGGTGCAACTGAAGGAGGTTGTGGAAGATCTACCCAACAAAATGGAGACACAGCTGGCAGAATCTGGATCTAATTTTAGTGTTGGTCAGAGACAGCTGGTGTGTCTTGCCAGAGCAGTTCTAAAAAAAAATCGTATTCTTATCATTGATGAAGCAACTGCAAATGTGGACCCAAGGTAAAAACAAAATCTGTCATATTAAAATGAGCTGGTTTCTCTTATAATATGTTCATCTCTGCTGTAGAGATTAATTTAAATGCTTTATATTTCATTTAGTTTGTATTGCTGTTTTATGTTTTTGATGATACAATCATTTTTGTCTATTCAAAATGGGGTGATTGAGCTTTGGCTATGGAGCAGATGATATAAACTAAGCACTCAAAAGATCCCTAATTTCAGTGCATTCCACACAGTAGGGAAATTAATATTCAAAGTTTATTTTTCCTGCAGCCATAGATTAGAAGACAAGAATGTTCTTGAAAATGCATCTCTGTAACATCAGAATAGCCATGAAACAAGTTGAGTTCTGTTGACTTCTGGAGGAAATGTTTTTTGGAAATAAGTAAATACAAAATATTTAATTCATCTCACTCCCAAAACCCCCCTGAAACTAGAAGGGTGAAAAATGGCTATAAGCAGAACCAAATACTTCTGGTTATGAGATGCTGTCCTTTCAGATGGCTGAGGTGCTGGTGTGGCAAGTTAGAGGTAAAGTAGGGGCAGAAAGTAAGCTGTCCTAAACACCACAGGAATTGCAAAACAGATTTTGAGATGTTTAAATCTACAGGATGGACTCACTTATTCATTATTCTGTCTTGTATAGCTCAGGTCAGCAGAGCTTTCCTGAATTCATTTCTGTTTGAACTAGAGTGTACTTCTAGAAGAACATCAACCTCAATAGCAAAAAAAATTCAATGACAACCCCTGTTAAATTGTTCCAATAGCTAAGTACCCCCACTGTTAATTTTTGAAACATTTGAAGCGCTGGTGGAAATATTTTGGAAACAATACTGCAAACGTACTGCATCAATTAGTCTGAGCTGAATATATGGTTCCAACAAACTATGGCTTGAGGGAGAACTCAAAGTCCAAAGAGGACAATAACACAGCAAGTTCCTCAAACAGATGCATTAAGGATTTTGTATGTCATCTGGGCGTGACTCATTTTTCTAACATCTTCTTGGGGGAGAAGTGGTGCCACTGGGGTAGCTTTACAGTTCAGCTGACAGTGTATTTCTAAAACCTTTAGAGAAGTGCATTCCCTTCTCAGAGGTTCTCTTTTTTTTTTTTTTTTTTACTCTTAGTTTATTTTTGGCTGAGCTCTCATAGATTAACTGTGATTAATCATAGGTGTGGAAATTTAATTCCATCTTACTCATCCTCCCTATTTTGGCATCTCACATGTGTGTTCTCAACTTACACTATCCATTTAATTGATCTTGATTAATGTGTGCTGCAATATATATTACAATAAGGCAAATGTTTGTTTGTATCAACTCTAGGCATAACAATACAAATAATAACTTGGAACTTCTTCTTTGAATTCAGTTTGCATTACAGTTATTATTACCTTTTCCTTAATGTGTTGGTATAACTAGAGCCAAGTATTTTTTAGCTGTGTGATCTGATAGGATGATCATCAGGTAATGCTGATGTGGGCTGCTTAACTGAGCAGTTAGGGAGGCATTTTTGGCGTGTAGGAAAAACCTCCTCCTCTTCTGCTGCACAACCCCCATACCTGGCACCCTTGTCTCTCACCTGGCGGCAAGCACACATCGTATCGAGCACCTGAGATGGGAGACCATGGCGAGCTGCCGCCTTTTCTTTTCTTGTGTTTGTTTTTCTGGCTCTTGATCTCTTTCCCTCAGCAGCCTCAACTCCTGCCACCATGTCCCTTCTGCAGTTCAGCCTGGAGTGAGAGAGCAGGGGTTAGGGGTGGCAGGAAGAGAAGGAAGGATGCAGTGACGTGAGGCAGCAATGCAGGGTGAGAGGTGGGCACTGTACCTTCCCCAGGGCACTGAGGGGACTCCCCACCACATCTCAGCTCAGCTAGGCCATTCTTATCTGCTACTGGGAGTGAAGTGAAGGAATTTGAAGTTCATCCTCCTCCTTCCTTCCTATATATTCTGTCTCCCATGAGTACCCTTACTTCTTCCCTTGCTCCTCATAGATGCCACCTGCTCTGCATGTGGCAGAGGTGTGAGTGCTTTTGGAGGGGGGAGGAGGAGCTTACCATGAAGAAGGTTGCCCTAAGTCAGACTACCTGCATGATTTATGTGATGACTGACAGATTTAATTTGATTTTATCGTCTTGCTTCATTCTCACCCTGGAGAATAGAGTCTGGTTGTAAAGCAGTTGAACTGTTCTGGAAAGGTGTGAAATCTGGAGCAGAAGAGCTGAAAATCCTCATGTCATTGCTTTGGTGATAATAGAAACAAAATCATCAGTAATTGAGACTTTTTAAAAATACTGACTTTATTTTCATTTACTAAGCTTTCTGCTCACTGACTACAGTAGTGTGTGTTAAATCTTATTTTTTCTTACAGAAGACAAAACTTTTGGTGAGCAAACCACTGCCACCTTCTTACACTGGTTGTTCATTGAGTCTGGTAAAAACAGCCATTGCACATAATTCAGTTGATTAGCCATCTTAACCTTGTAAGGTGTAACCTTTTATTACATCTAACTGCTATCTGTAACTCTTTCTCTTTGGGAGAAATTATCTAAGCCTCTCAGGAATTGTGTACTGTGAGATATGCTTTCAGGACAATCCCAGGAGGACATTAGACAGAAGATAATGACTTACCCAGTTTTCTTTTCAGTGCTTGGTTGCTTCTCATTCAGATCAGTATTTATTCTTCCTCTTTAGATAGTTTTCTTTTTACAGTCAACTAATTCAGGTTACACCAGATCTTGGTTGCTGGGAAGCTTGGTGTTAGATCCTCAACCTGTGGTGCCTGTGGGACAGCTATACCACCATTTTGTACTTTCTTATTGTATTGTTCCTTGCAGCAGGGAGTAGTGTGGTTCCCATTTTTATATAATCAGATTAGGTTTGAGTTTTTGTCATCCAGCAGACCTGGTTTTGGTATTCAGGTTGCATCTTTGGTTCCTAATGTGCCTGAAAGATGATGGGGTTTGATCACTAAAGTGGGTGATGAAATCACTTGGCACTTGCCTAGACACTTGCTCAGTGTGGATAGACACCACTGAGAGTCCATTTATGCCCTGAAGAAGGGACAGAAATAATGCTTCCTTTGGTACTTTTCTAGCTTTAACTGGTATGTGATACAGTCTCTACACTCTGTCAGCTCGTAATTCTGTATACAAATGCTTTTCTTGGTCTTTTTAGATTTTCTTGCTTTCCCTAGCTTCCTCCTGAGATTCTCCTGGAGGTTACTGATGGTGCTTTTGTCTGCTGTCCCAAAAACCATGCTCCAAGAGCTGCCATGAACCCTGTAGAGGATCTAGGCAAGTGTCAGTCAGCGGACACGTCTGCATGAGATCTCGTACTGTGATAGTTGAAGATGGAGCTATTAAGTCTGTTCCTGATTACTCTGTAGTCTCATTTTAAACATCTGTCACACCCACAATATGGACAGCAGTTTCTTGTTAGTGATAATCTTGTGTTCAAGAAATACCTGTTTAAGATAATAGTTTGATAGTATCTCTCTAAGAGTGAGAGGTTTTTTTCTTGTAAATGTAGGAAGTGGTAGTGCTCTAAAGAAGACATGTAATAAAAGAAGATACAATAAATGAATGCAGAGGACAGGGATGTTGAAGGCTGAGTCATTCTCTGAAAACAGTAGGAATAATTTGAGTTACAAATAATTTTAAGCCCTTTATGAAGTTGTTATCTAAGTTCCTGAGCCAGCTATGATTCTTATGTTCTGTAGTAGCTTTGCAGTAAACTTCACCTTGAGCTTGACTGTTAGGAAGGAAAAAGGCTTTCTTTACACAATTCTAGAGTGTATTGAATATTGAATATTTTGTTTCTGTTTTGCTATTTCAACCACTGCAGAGAACACATCCTGCTATCTCTAAGGCTCTTCCACAGTGAGTGTTTTCTTGGGAGTCCCTGCTTTTTTTTCCTTTGGAGGTAAGAGTAGTCAGGTTATTGAGGCTGAGAAGAGAGCAAACAAATATGCATGCATTAACACTGGGGTGAAAGGACTGGTATTGCTATGATGTGGAACATGATGAACAACTTCCTTTTCTTAAGGAGATAACAGAACTAAAGAGCTTGGCCCTGTCCTGACTTCTCCTGTCTCTTTTCCTGATTGCTTACTGGCATTTGTTCAAAAGGAGTTGAGGAGCACCTGCTTCCCTCTTTCTATTTGAGCTTCTTTTAGGAAGTAAGAGCAGAAGGATCAAACCTCTTATACTGTGGTTCAGAACTCAGTTCTCCTAAGCTCATGACAGAACTTAAATGTTTCTGTCCCCAGATGAAGGTAACAGCTAGAATGCATGGAATTCTTACTTAACTGTTTGTCTTCCTTCTCTCTGATGATTGTTCCTGTCATCAGCAAGGATCTGTCTTCTCTTTTGTCATGCTGATTGCTTCAACTTGTAACAGAAGCTCTGCTGGTCCTGTCCTTCAGAGCATCAGCTCTACTTTCTACTGTGGAAACTTAATAGTTACTTCATTCCTCTAAGTCATCCTCTCCTTCCAAAGTTGTCTGTCCACTTTTTATTGCTGGTGTCTCCTGGCATGATGGCATCAGAACAATTCTCTTTGCGTAATTCATGAAGTGATACCAGATATTCATCATGTGCAGACAGATTCAGTGTGGAGTACTACTTCTGTTTAAAAACATACTACTTAATCAGAGGAAGATATGTTTTATGAATCTTTTATGCATTTTATTTTATTTTCCCATTACTTTTCAAAAATTGAGAATTAAGGCTTTGCAAGCAACTGATTGCAGCCGTGTCTGCCTAAATATTCTAGTTTATTCAGACATCTCCTTTGTCTTTTTTTAACCTAATCTGCGTCATTTTAATATTCTCCAGTCATCATATATACAAAAAAACAAATTCATGTTTTAATAGAAATCCTGGAAATGAAGCCCATGCCTTCAAGTGCCTACCTTCTAGGCTGGAGCTTCCTTGGTTTAACTAATGCCAGTATATTTTGAGTTATTTGTGTCATCCTTCTGTCTTGGATGAGAATTTTGGTTTCTGTTCCTTTATCTCCATAGTTGCCTTTATCTTTTGGGGTTTTTTTGAAGGCTGTTGGGCAATATGTGAGCACTCACAAGGCCTGGCTGGTGGGAGCCAAGGCTACCTGTGCAGTGTGGGCTGTCAGTACCTCTAGAGGGCATTCATCACCGGATGGCTGCCTAATCCAGGTCTCAGATGCACCTTCCAGCCTGCCTCTTCCCTCTCACTGACTTAAGAGAGGCCTGTAGAGACCTCCACATACAAGCCTGACTGGTGTCCTCTAAGTTAGAGGTGTCAATGCTTCTCTTGTGCAGTTAGTTACTTCAATAAACTCCGTTCTGCATTGCCTGTTTTTTGCCTTCATGCTCGTTTATATGGGTAAAGAACATTCTAGTGTCTTAACTACCTATCAGTATAATTTTATTTCCCTTTCACAGCTCTCAACTTTATTTGTGATGGTTTTCACTTCAGCCCTGTACTTCAGAGTCTGTGCTCTAGCTTAGTTTTCATTCTTTACAAGTCTTATGTTTCCTTCTACTCTCCTTTTCTTAGGTGGTTAATTCATGCAGTAGGCTCACTCTTTAAATCTTATTCTGTGTCTTTCTTTGGGTTGTGTGTTCCAGTTAGTGCTTTTGATTTACAGAGTATGCCAAGTTTTGGGTTTTTTCACTATTCAAGTTCTTGAGCTATTCCAGTACTATTGCAGTTTACCAGCCATCTCCTCTAATTCATCTTCTGCATTTGAAATCAAGAACCTTAGTTCTCAGCTGTCTTGTGTTTGTTCTTCAGATGATTTGCGATGAAAGAACTTTCACCAACTTTTCTTCACTGCTTGCACAAACTAAATCTTGAAAGAGAATAGCCATGTTTTTTTGGTGAAGAAATCAGTAGAACTGTCTGAATTTCCCTTTTCTGTAATCAAAGTCTGAGAAATTAGTCTCCTGAAATGAAGCCTATTGCTCTACTTAAAGGGAAGAAATCCTTTCCTCATCGGATATGGAAGGGTAGATTTTGGAGTATATTTCACTATGCACCTCCAAGTCATCTGGTATAACAAGAGGAAGAAGCGCTGTAATAACTTTCTAAGCATATTTCCTTCTATCCAGTCCTGTTTGATGAAGCCATAAAACCTGCCTGCCATTCAGTTATCCATGCAAACATCTTATTTTTGTCTGCATTGCTCTTGCTCTGTTTCAGAACAGATGAGTTCATTCAAAAGACGCTCCGTAAAACCTTCGCTCACTGCACAGTGCTGACCATTGCACACCGCTTGAACACCATTATTGACAGTGACAGGATTATGGTAAGACAGTTAACTGCTTCACTTTCTTTTTAATTTCCTGAAGTATAATGTTACTGACTCGTCTTGATTTTGATCCAAAAGTGGGTAGGAGTGTAAGTTCATATGTTAGGCTTGTCCAAGTTAACCTCATTATCCTAGCTATTGTACCTCACAACTCGTAAAACTGTAGATGTAATGACCTGGAAGGAATTCTTGCTTTCTCTGGCCTTGTGCTTTCCATCCTGCAAGGCACAAACCCACTGCAGGTGAAGTGCAGCAGGGCACCTGAGTGAATAAACTCTGCCAGTACAGGGAGCCTGTGAAGTCACACCTGTGAGGTTCTGGACAGAGTCAGCTGGGTTCTGGCAGGTGTGTTAATGCAGTCTCGGTGTGCCGAGGGAGGCAGTGACAACAGCTGCTGTGGGATGTGTGAGGAGAAAGTGGTGGAGGTTCTGGGGCAGGAGACTTGGAGGTAAGGAGGCAGCAGCTGCCCTGGAGCAAAGGTAGTGATGAGAGAAGTAGGACTAGACTGGTGAGGTAGTGAACCTGGCCAGCTTTCCAAAGCAAGGCTGACACAGAGAAGATGAAGCACTATCAGTGCAGCAGCCTCTGCCATCTTTGCTCCAGTAGAAGACTGTTATACCCTATCTGCCACCTTGTCTGCCCCATGGTGCATTGCACATGCACAGAAATTAGGAAATACTTGCTGACTATTTTCATAAAGGCAGTGGTGTTCCCTGGGCTCTCAGGAAATCCTGAGAGCAAACAAACCTGGTTTGTTTCCTACATGATGTGCAGCCTGCAGTTTTACAGTTTTCTGCAATAAGAACCTGAGCCCTTTGCAAGCATCTTCACAGCTACTTAATGAGATAACTGGCACAGAGGGCAAACTGTGTTCATAAGTGGAACTTAAATTTAACTGGGCTTCAAGCAGAAATTAACCTTCACCTTTTCGTGATAACCTTAAAAAATACCTCTCACCTTTTGTCTTACGGAAGTGAAACATAATTCTTTCCATGGGTTGTTTTTTTTTTTTTTTACTGGATGCTCAAAACATTTTAAAATCTTTGATTGAGTTACAGTGGTTGCCTGAAGTACACAAAATTAAACAATTCCATCTGCTGAGGTGAGTGGTGTTCTGAGGAGTAGAATAGGTTGTGAGCTCAGTGATTATAGTTTACTTACAAGGAGAGAAACCAGCAGAACTGCCATAAGTAGTCATGTAATTGCAAGCATTTAATGTATAATAAATAAATATTTTCTTCTCTGGTGAATACCTCCCCACAGGTCTAATGGATATGTTGGTGTTTTCTACAACTGAAATGAACAAAAGATTTGTGAGGAAACAACTGTGACCTAATTAATAGCTGTGTGTGTTTGTTAGCTGTCCAAAGGGATTTCTGTGGGTTTTGGTTCATTAAGTACCATTAACATGTTAGACATAGAATGCTCTCTCTGTGAAGATGTTTTCCTTGTTTTACCTTTAATGTCATGAAGTTGCAACGAAAACTAAATGTTTTCTTTACTTTTTTTTGCCAAAAATTGCTGGAGCAAAGCATAAAAATCACCCTTTTCCCCAAACTACTCCGGATAATTGCCAAGTGCATAGCTACTCTATTACATTTTAAGTGTCTGTACATTATTCTTACCCTTACGTTGTTTCAGTTTAGTCACTCTTAAGATTTCTAGTTTCCTAATTTTCTAAAAGGTTTTAATACTTTTGGCCTCTTTAGAGTATTAAGAAAGAGATTTGCAAGAAGATGTGTCTTTGAGTCTGCAGTCAGTAGTAACTTTTAAATATTTTTCATCTTTTTGCATTGCACCATTTTGATCTTACAGATTTCTGTAAACTAGGGGAGAGAGGAGGGTGAGAAGCCTGATAAAAACAAGGAGGAAACTGACATGTAACCTTGTAACAATCCTGTTTTCTTGACATCCTTACTCAGTTATTGATCCTGTTTAGGGGTAAATCAGAATTACCATCTCATATTTTGAATGATCAAAGTTATGGCAGGTGTGCTTCTGTTACACTGTAATTACTTGGTTTATTCTGGTAACTCCTAGAGGAAATAAAGCAGAATTTTGGAAGAAAAACATGTCAAAAAAGCCAAGAATAAGAATATTCCTCTGGAAGACTTACTATTAATTAATAACGGCTATTAAGAAAATAAACATTCATGGAAAATTAATTATTTACTTCGATATCACAAAAATTGAGAAGATTAGCTAAAGAAAGTTTTTTTTGTGTGTTCTATAATTTGGTTAGTCAATGACATGTTTTAGTAATTCACAAATTTAACTTGATGCAGTTTCTTTTTCAAGAGTCAGAAATGCACAAAGAAAGTGCAATGTTCATTTACCTGGTATTATTAAAAATCCTGGTTTTGTTTTTCCTTTAATTGAGAACTCTAGGTGCAATAATGCTTTATTTATAAGCCAGCCCAAATCTCTGTTGCATGCTATTGTGACAAGATTTTTAAAAAGTGGAGGAAGAAGAACAAAGATAGAACCTGGCAGTCAAAATATTAACAACTGTCTTTTGACAAGTAATGCGAATGTTATTTTTCAAACAATTTTTGAGCAAACTTGTTCAGCTCTCTTAAATCAACCACTAATGTTCAAGCCCATTCCTGAACAAGCAGACATCACCTAGAGTTTTCCTCTCTTCCTATTGAGTCAGATTGAAAGGAACCTCCTTTTCAAAGCACTAATTTCACATCAGGTTGCTCAGGATTTTTTCCATTTGAGTCTTGAAAACTTTGAGAAATGGAAATTCCACAGTCTCTGGGCTACCTGCTCCAATGCTTAATTATCTGCAGTAATTAAAAGATTGAAATCTTTTTTCTCCTTACATCCAGTGAAAGCCTTTCTTCCTTTTATGGCAATTGTTTCTTGTTTTCCCACTGTGTATCTCACTAAAGAGATTTCTGTCTTCTCAGTAACTTATTTGTAGATATGGAAAGGTTGCTGTGAAGTCCCCTGAAGCCATCAGTTCTCCAGGGTGAACACGCCCTGTTCCATCAGCCTCTCTTCATAGGTGCTCCAGTTCACTGACCACCCTGGTAACCCCATTTCAAGGTTGCTCAAATTTACCTTGCTTTTTCTTGTACTGGGGAGTCAAAATTGGTTATCATGTCTTGAGTGTGTTGGGCTGCAGTTTCCAGCTTGGCGTTGTCCATGAGTTTTGGATTTAATTCCATTTAATTACTGGTTAAAGCAGAATTTTCCAAAAAGAAACTGTTCGCCTTTAGGGTTAATCCAAACATTAATAAAAAAAAAAAAAAAAAAGAAAATAATTTTGAGAAAGTCATGAGAAAATGTCAAGTTGAATGAGTATGGAAATAGGAACTGAACGTGAACTGTTGCATGTCTGCTCACACCCGTCTTAATAACCGGTTCTATTTTAGAAGAGAAGAAAAGCCTACTCAAGGAGGGAAAAAAGGAAGAACAGAATATATTTTATACAACTGTAGACAAATCTGGCCTCAGGAGTTGTTTTAATTCTCGTTTGTTCCATTCCCAAAACCATACCTCTGCTTTCATAATCCAGGTCACGCCTTACGAGTATTTCCATTATATCTGTCTTAGTGATAAACACATTTTATCAGAACTTCAAACGCTTAAAATCATTGAGGGAAGAGCTGTATTGTGTAACGTGATACTCTCTAACCCAGTCGCCTCAATGAGTAATACTACATTGCACTTGCATAGGACCTTTCATCTGGAAATTGTAACGCTCTTTATAAACATTAATTAATTAAACTTCAAACACCTGGGTGAGATAGGGAAGTATCCATACAATCTTTGGAACCAAAGTTGGAAAGACTTGTTAAGTCAGCCCATCAAATAATACTACCATAAAATTATAATCCAGTGGTTTTCAAGCTCCTTTTTTTTTTTTTTTTTTCTTCCCTCTGTGCTGCTCCANTTTTTTTTTTTTTTTTTTTCTTCCCTCTGTGCTGCTCCAGCATCTAATAGGACACTTTCTCATTCCTTTTCCTTCATTACTTTGTTTGGGAAGCCAAGTTGTAACTCTTCCCATCAGGTGCTAGCAGTACCCATTTTAGCTCTTTGGCACAGGCAGGCACTCTGCTGCCTGCCAGAAGGGGAGGGTAGGATGAAAACTGCAGTTACCTCTTTGGTCATGGCAATCCTGGCAGAAGTTCAGCTGAGGCTTGCTTCACTGATCCCTCATTCCCTGCAGCTTCTCCACCACCTCAGCAGCTGCTTCCCTGTTCTGTCCTCACTATAGAGGGCAAAGGCCTTTTATGTAAACTACATCTGCAGCTTTTGGCAGCCAGTGGGCACCACTCCCAAGGCTTCTAGGGGGATCTTATAAAATCCCTGTCACCCATTCCTCTCTCTCCTCTCTGCTTCCTTCTTCAGGTAGAGAAATGCTTTTTAGAAACTCTCTTTTTACAGAGGGGAAAGCAGAAGTGTACAGAAATTGAGACTTACCCAGGGACATAGTGGTTCAGTAGCAAATAAAGTGTATGCATCTGGCAAGAACCTGATGGAGTTGTTTGCTGTATATACTATGCCATGGCCTCTCCAGAGGAAAGTCACAGAGTCAAAACTTGTGCATTTTTCAATGGCAAGGATGTTTCTCCAGAGAGTTTTCATATCAGTGCAATACTTCTTTGAAATGGAAACTCTTTATGCAAGCAGAACTTGATCTAGTAATTAAAAACTGTCATTCAAATAGGAAGTTTTTGATGAGAGAATCATGGGAAGAGATTTGATTTATTTATGGGAAAACCTGTTGTGGTTACATTCTGAAATGACTAGTATTCAAGGTAACAATACAATACACTTCACAGCCAGACCTGAGTTGTTTCTTTGGTCAATAGAAAATTACTTCCCACGTCTTTCTGATAAGCCTCCCTACTTCCCACGTCTTTCCGGTACGCCTCCCTCATTCGGTTATTCTCATTTTTCTGATGTTGTGTTTGCCATGGTGGCACATCTGGGCCTCATAAATCAGGAACTGTGTTTCCTGCACTGTAGGTGTCTAACATCAGCAGAGCAATCAGTCCACCAAGAGTAAGTATAAACATCTTGGAATCAAAGAGAGAGAGATCCGGGCAGCATGGTGTGTGGTGAAAAGGGCGTCATCTACAGCTAGACAGAAAATGCCATGCAGCAGACAAGATCTGAGCACTTGTCTCTCTCTGGAGTTCTGATACCTGACCCAGTATTGCACATTAATATCCTTTACCCATCCAGATGGAGATGGGACAGTGGTAATAGACATGTAAGTGAGCATGATGGTGATGGCCATACTGCCCTTCCTTCCCATGGGGATGACAGCATTCTTCCAGGAAGTGCTGAAATCTGTGCTCTGTCTGAAGAGGTCTGGATGCAATACTCACCATTCCCAGAACATCATGTTCTCTACGTACCCAAGGCAGTCAGGTTAAGCCCTCCCTTTTGAAGAATTGCATTGCCAGAAGTGCAAGAGTCATCAGAAGATAATATAAGGGAGTCTGAATCTGCAGCCCAGTGAGAGGCAGAGCTCTTGTAGCAGTGGGGAAGCCCCATCTGTCCTACTGATATCTTCTTGTAAGCTTTAACTGTAGTGGTCCAGCTTCAGATGGAGAATGCAGAAAGTAGTGGTGGTACACTTCAGCTAGAAATACTGAGTTGAAGTCAGAAAAGCTATGGTCTGTTAACTCTTCTTTAGATGCTTTCTTTTCCACTTATTTAAATATCACTGCTGGGAAATGAATGTGTTCTACAGCAAATCTCGACATTCTCTCTAGGGGCTATTATGTAAATACAAGAACAAAATGTGCAATCCTGATTGTAGAAGTTCTTTGTGAAATGTGTCTCGCCATTGGTGGTGACTCTGATCTTCAGTGTGTCCATGTCAAAGAGTTTTCTTGGTGGAGAGCTGCCCACTGTCAGACACTGGCCCTTAAGTGGTCAGGATGTCTAAGAGAGGTCAGTTGATGAGACCATAAATATTCCTGGAGCCTGGGATGATAAAATATGAACATTTTTGAAAATAATAATTAATTATGACTTCCTTCAAAATTCTAAAGCAGGACAACTGGATGGGTATAAAATGGTTTGGTTTTTTTTTTCATTCTGTAATAGAAAGGTGGAAGGGGATTTGACCTTTTATTAGCCCAGTATCTGGAGTATTACTGGATATTATGCTTGTGCTATTGAAGTCTGTTCTGTTAAAGAATGTAAAAGGAGCTTAATGGATTATAGTAACTAGAATGGATGCCGAATTTTTGCAACTAAGCATCTAATTCTTCATAAAAACCGTAAAGTACCTTGTGGGTCTGAATCCAGCAATCCACAGTAAAATTGTTACATTCATACTGATGCACCTGCCTTCGTTATTCAAAAGGAGCAAACACTAATAAAAGTCCTTTATTTGACTCAGCATCTGTCTTGAAAATACGGACTAAGGAATATTAGAACTAAATTCATTCTTGGTTTTATTCAACCTAAGAAAGATCCCCACTGAGTTCTGGGACTGAAGTCTCTTGAGTAAGGAAATGTAAAGACAAGAATATGAAGGATACTCATAGAAGGGGACCTGCATGGACAGCAGAGAGCCTGGAAACCGTTAGGTTTCTCCTTTCTTTTGTTAACTCAAGACTTGCAGAGTTTCTGCAAGAGCTGAGCTTTTAGCAAATGTTTTTTCAGAAATGGTCGTTTTTGTTTTGATTCTGAACAAACGCAGTTTCCACTGTTCCAGATCTTCTGTAACTGGATTGATGTTTACCAAACTAGAAGAGAAAACAAGATCCTTCCATTTTGTTTCTTGGAATTTATTGAATTCCACAAATACCAGCAATGAAGACATTGCTTTCAAAGTGGAGTAATATATTCGTCTTTACCATTAAGAGAAGATTCTACATTGCTGTTTAGGCCTGGTTTTGCATAAGCTACTGAGCTATATGCCATGGTCTTCTCTCAGACTGAGTATTGTCAGCTGAAACGGAGTGTCTGGGCCAGTTGTATTTGTCACACCTGGCCTATCTGCCTTCTAAAATCAAGTCAAAATCCCAAAGAGTTTGAAAATACGCTAGAGTTCTTGATTCTCTTTGCCAGTTTTAAGTCGCACTTCTCTAAAACATTGGCATCTTTAGTTCTTAAAAGCTACTCCCATTTCAAGAGGGCTGCCCAACAAGATTCTTCTTTTGCCTAAATAAATCAACTAATTATTGAGGCAGTACTTCAGCTGGAAGCATTCAAACGAAGAATTTGAATTTCTGCAGGAAGTGAAGCCAATGTTTGATGAACCTTGATCTCTCATTCTGTCAGACATTTGTGTGTGAATGTGTTTCCATCGATGTAAGAACAGGATGGTCATACCATGTTTCTTTAAAGACAGTGGTATGGAATTTAGACTGTACTAGAAATACTAACATATCTTTAAAGAATGATTTTTGCTTGCTCAGAAATACTGAATTACTGTTTAAGAGCAAATTAGCACAGGTCATGCTGGTGGTTGATGCCCTGAGCAGAGTTTCTGATAAGGTGAAACTCTGTGCATGGCAGCTGAGCCACAAGTTCATTGTCATCAGAAACTGATAAAACCAGGAGACATGCTCAGTCATCTGCAACAATATTCCTTAGCCTCTTGAAAAGTATAATATCCTTGTAGCTTATCTGCCTTTCTAAGACCCTCAAAAGCCTTATTAAAGAGTGGGATTTCTTAAAATGAAGTATATCTCATATCACTTCAGGGCCACATTTGAGCCGTTCTGCAATCCCAGTTGATAAATGTGGCTTTGCAGTGATGGAAGCAGTCATTAGTGATTGACCAAGGGAGAGTTTTGTCAGCACATACATGTTGTTAAGCTCTTGGTAAGCACTGGCATGAGGCCTCTTATACCCTCTGAAGCAAGGGTTGAACTTAGATTAGTGTATCAGATGTTTGGAGGTGAAGAAACTGCAATACAAGAGACATTTGCAGTGTGTGGTTAACATACTTCTTCAACAAGACAGAAGGAGTTCATATCGAGTGAATATCAGTAGAATAATTCTCATTATTACATATGTCACTGGTATTTTTTCACCACGACATCCCATCCAGTTTACCATGGCATGCCATCAGCTAGAGGAAAAGAAGGTAGATTTTTTTTTTAATCTCTGCAAGAAGCCTAAAAAAACCCTGTGTGAACCAATTTACCAGGCAGTGCTGCATGCTCAATTTCCCTGAAGTTACAGCCAAAGAATAATTTCAGTTTAAAGAAATCCACTATTTCTGATTACAGAACAAGATGTCTAAAGTTGCCTTTTCTGTGAAGCAAGGGATTAGGGGGTACCTGTCAAATCCCAATGACCAGTGGCAAGTCTGGCACTGTTACAGCAAAGTTAAACTCTGCTGGAGGCAAGTTATTGGGAAAATCTGAAAATAATAATTCAGACTATAAGAAGGTAAATTCGAGGTCTGCTCTACTCTGTTCACGTACATGATGCATGAAATATACATTATTTGACACTAAATTTGTCTGGAGTTACTGGTAGAATAATTTTTATAGGAACCCTGAAGGAGCATGGGGAATGCTCTGAATAAACCTGAAGGCTTAAAAAAAAATCAAAACAAAAAAACCAAAAAATAACCAACCAAAGCTCCACCACCAATTTTTTTTAAAAAAGAAGAGAGGAAACTTTCAAAAGAAAAGAAAAGGAAAAAACCCTTTAAAACTGTTTCTGAGTTACATTTTCAGCCTTTACAATGTGCTTCGATGTTAACAAACATGTTCAGATAGGCTGATATTTATAAATAATTCCTCAGAGAAGTATGTGCATGTTTCTGATCTGTTTTGACAAACCATGATGATACAGAAGAGACAGAACATGCTTGCATCTGAACTTAATGCCAACTGGAGTACAGGCTGTTGACTCTTTCCCACAAAGCTATGTATTGTCTTGGGTGAATATATTTCTTATAATATGATGTAACCAGAAGCATCTCCTGAATATTCTCCTCTTCCCAGGACTTTATTGAAGATCATCTTGATGTATGCTCTCTGAGGAAAACATTGTTCAAAGTTGTACTCCTAGCAGAGTTTTGAACTTTAATAATGATTTTTTTGTTTGGTGATGTCTTCTCCAAGTCTAAATTAAATCAGATGTATTCCCAAGGAGATAATTTCCTTGAATTATTTTCCTTTTGAATAGGAAATAAAAACATTTATGATCAACTCTTAAATGTCCCATTTCCCCTCTGGCTTAATGGTGAATATGAACGTGAATAAGAATACTAGTCATTCCTCAATAATAATTGAAATATATTCCCTTGCCCCCCTCCTCTGTTGCTGAACACTTCCAACCTTGGATTGTTTTTCTTCTCAGAATGTTTTATAACTATTGTTCTCTTGGTTTGTCTGCTTTTGTTGCTGAAAGTTAGAAAACACAGGATTTAGAACTTTGTTTTTTGTGTCTATGGATAGCTGTAAGTACATGGTGTTTGTTACAGCATTTTAAAAGGCCCTTGTTCTTGCTCTCTCTGTGGCTAATGATACTTCTTTTACATGTATTAATCCACAAAGAAGGTTGTAAAATTCACTTATTAAATGAGTGTCGACTTTTCCAAAGTCCTGTGCAACAGATGGATTATTTGAGGAATCATCAAGGAGGAAAGGTGTTCTCCTTGCTCTGCTGCCTAGGTTTCTGCTGGACACTCAACTATCTTGACATAGTATCCTTGTTGTTGGTTGCTTTGTTTTTTCTCTTTTCATGGTGAAATGGATTTCCTGAACTCATTTTTCACCATTTTATGTTTTACTTTTTGTCTTCCTTCCTCTGCTTTTTTGTCTTGGTTAATACATTAAATTATGAAGCTGTGAGATGGAAATAATGCAAAGCTTGGGGGTTTAGGGAGGGACCTAGGCAAAGTGGGGATAGATACTCCTGGTAGGTTACAGCTGAGGCAAAATGCAGTGCTCAAATCATACCTAAATTTAGTTCAGCAACATTTTTGTGGCATAGGCAAATACTCCTGTGCTAGTTTGATTTAACATAAACACATTTAAATGGCTAATAATCTTCTCATATTTGATATTGCAGGTCAAGATCAAATGCATATTTTCTGTTTCTCTGTCCTTCCCTGTCATATTTTAATCATCTCCTTTCTGTGTTACTCTGTGCCCCAAATATCAAACAAAGTGCTGTTCAAAACTGTGTTGTCTTCTACCAGTATGATTCTTAACCTTCTGGAAAGATCACAACTCAGATGAGCAGACTATTCAAACTGGCCCACAGTATTCAAACTATTCAATGTTTCTTTTCTACCAGAAATATTAGGTGGAATAGAATGTGAGGATTTTACTCAAGAATAGTATATAATTTGAGTCCTGTTTGAACTTAAGATGTCTCTGTGTTGCTGCTTGAGTAATGCTAATTTGGATAGCTATAACTAAAGATGTTTTCACCATACTCGGGGAGGTGAGAAAATTCCATTGAACAGCAATTTTCCTGCATGTTTTCTTTTGTATGATTGCCAGCAGCCAATTTTGTAAATTTTGTACTGTTGGAATTACGCTTTCATATGAGAAAATCCTGTTGAAGTCATAAAGGTGGTACTACAAAGGCAAGAACAGTGCAGGCAAGGTAAAAGAAGCTGCCAGTGCAAAAGGGTGGAGAATCTGGCCCTGGTTTACATATGACCAGATTGGATTTATGTAACTCTTTTGTGTTTGCTTTTATTTCACTCTGGGCTGTCTAAGTATTTCACAGGCAGTTAGCTCCCACAGAATGATCAAGTCTTTATTTCGTGTATTTTACAAAGTGTCACAGCGAGGAGCTGACAAGTTTAGTGATTTGCAGAAAACCCCTCTCTCTCAATATCTGTGCTGAAGTCTCTGATGAAATTCAAGTCTGATTCAGAGTCAAGTGCTCCTGTGTGTGTCCTCCACAATCTCCCTGCCGATCTGATTTCGCCAGCTACAAGCTTCTCTGGCTCTTCTGTATCAAGTTCCACTGGTACAACTGCCTTGGAACGCATCTGGGTTCGATTCCCTTGTATTGTGCAGTGATAAGCGCTGCAAGTTGATCGGAAAATATGTGGCTGGTAAACACCAGATTCCACCTTTCCTGAATGATTAGCTGGCTTTTTGAAGTCCTAATGATTTTAATTTGGCTTGGAGTCAGCGAGTAAGTATGCAAAGCCTTAGCCAAAGTACCTATTTATTTATGTAAATCTTATCAGCACACATTTCTTCAAAGAAGAGTACCTATCTCTTTGTCTAAGCACTTTTTAATAAATATATAAATATATAAATGTATAACTACCAAGTAAACCAGCTTAAATTTTCTCCATTGTCTCATAGATGACAGCAGTTAGTAGAAAGTGGTTTTCCTTGGTGAACAGCGATTTCCTTGGTGAACTGACTTGTAGGAATCATATTGTCTGTTCAGTTTCATTCTTTATTTTTCATTTCAGATTTTTTTAAAAACTAACACAACTTGGTTTTCCTATGGCTGTTCTGTCTATCTTTGTAACATGAGTTTGTGTTTTACTCCCAAAGAAAGGCTGTGAATAGGTTAATGATTTGTTTAAAATGTGAATGGAGTTTCTCCAGACAAAAATTGCTCACTCCAGCCGTTCATCTTGACTACTTAAAACTTGCCAAGGAAGAATAATTTTTTGCCTTTTCCCAGGTTCTCTGGAAAGGAAAGATTGTCTATATTTGTGGTTGTTTCGGATATTTGCAAAATGAATGTTAAAATTGCAATACTGCAGTAATACAATTTTTTAAACCCTCTACTTGTCTATTGCAGTTCTTTATTTAGAGACACATTTAATGAAGATGCTTTTTGTTTCCCTTCTTAAGGAGTACTTGCATAATCTAGTGCTATGCTGAAAAAAGCTTTACTTAAAGGCGGCAGAGATATTCTATGCTGTGGCACTCTAATTTAAATGTTGAATTGTATGTGATAATTTATTGCACTTTTAAGGAACCTGTCCTTAACTGTGACATACAGTGGCTTAAAAGAGATTGTGATAAAATTATATTTAAAATTAATCATTAAATACTCTGAGTAAATGGGATAAGGATAAGTACTGACTGAAAAGTAAGCGTGTGTGCAAACATACTTCTGCGGGTGAAATACTGCATCTGTTAAAATGTGACTATATCTGTACGTTGAGCTGTGCAATATTACTAATATTTAAGATTTTTCTATGAGCTTGTTCTTCAGCTGCAATTCTAAATGATACTGGAAATCACTTGCAAAGGAAATTCATAAGCTGGGTTCTCTAAGCTAAGAACTTTTGAAAATAGCAGATATCTTCTTGTAGATTTCTGTGCATGCAGTTCATAAAATGAGATGTAATTATGCTGCTGTTTGTTGTCTGAGTTATTTTCCATTCAAATGCCCTGTACTTAGTTGAACCAGAAGGGAAGGAGTGGGTCCCTTTTCCCTGGTGTCAAACAAGTCAACAGTGATCTTGGCAGTGTGGTATTTTCACACCAGTACAGGCAAAGGGTTCAGCTCAGCTGTCCCTGTGGGTTTTGTCACTTACTGGGTTCCAGGCTGCTTGGAGATACGCCAGGCCCTTGGCCATCAGGATGTTTGGTTTTGTGGAGCTGCACAGGCAAGGAACACATTTGAATGTTTCCTCACAGGACTCTGAATTTTTTTCCAAGCTTGTTGGAGGTTCTTCTTTCAAACAGAAGTTTGCACTATTTTTGTTACTTTGGAAGTTGTCCTCACAATACCTTTTATTCATTTCTTTCCTGAAATCAACAGCTCCATTTTTTTAGATCTTTCTTTTTTTTCTCACAAGTATGTACCACCACAATTATGGCTTGAGTTATGAGTCCTTGAAGTCCTTTTGTTGTGGCAATATCTTTGTCAATAGCACGCCTATGTATTCAGTTTTTTATTAATATAAGAACAAAAATATTTTCTGAATTGTTTTCTCACATAAATTCTCTTCCTTTTTTTTAAACTCCATTACTCCTACTCATGGCATAAAGGACTGAACTTGTAGACTAAAACCCCAATCTCTTTCTTGAGTCAATACCATTAATTTATAAGCAGTTCAAGTATTTGAGTGCATTGCATTTGTCAATATTGGCTTTTCCCTGCTATTGTGTTTCTCATTCTCTTAGGTTAGATAGGTGTATCTGAACCTCTGGTCTAGACTTACCTGCACATTTTTGTGTCATTCGCAGGTTTGTCACTTCTCTGACAGCTCCTTTTTCTGATGACTAATATAAGTAGCTACCACCTATGCCAGGAAAATATGGTTCCCACCAGTTCCTACCTGTTCAGCTTTCTACAAAGAGAGCTGCACTGTTTCATTCAAATCTCTTGTTTTCTGTCCAGGTTTTTGAAAACCATTGTTTTTTATAGCATGATTAGTTACACCAGGTATCTTTCTGGAAGTCCATATAAAACATTTTTCCTTTAGTTTTCTTCTGGTGCATTAAAAATTGTATCAGATTTGTGATTGCTAAAACTGTGTGATCTGTGTGTCTTCTTTCATTTTAATGTTTCAATTAATTTGGTGTCATACATCAAAATATATATGCTAGTCTAAAATTTCCTTGAATTAATCCTGTAAAGGCTTTTAAAAATGTAAGTTGAGTGTTTTCTGCCATGCAGTCCTTAAATGAAGTCCCTGGTCTGAGAACAGTTTATCAGTTTATTCTTAATTTTTTCCTATATTTTGACAGTGTATATTCTCTGTGGATTATTGGCTTAATGCTTATTTAATTTCTCTGTTGTTCTTTCTTCCTCCCTTCCTCTGTTTTGGGTACCTGTGTCCATGGTGGAATCTGATCTTTTCTTTACGTGGAAAGAACAGGGTCAGGTTTAAATATCTTTCTAATACATAGTTGGAAAAAACTGATGCAAGAAATTGTTTATCTTTTCAACAACACCCTCATTTTCTTTAATTACATCTTCACCTCTTATTCAAAAGACCTACTTATTCTGCCTTAACCGTCTTGGTGGTTATTGCGTGGTTTTTACCTACAGCTGTTTACTTCAGAGCCCATTTTGGACCTCTTTGTTTCCTTCTTACACAATGAACCTTATAATCTGCTTTGTTGGCTGCACAAACATTGTATTTCCATATTCTGCATAACTTCATGTTGGATTCCTATAGGTGGAATGGCTGTGGGGCACTCTAAAATTGTACAACAGGTTTGTAAACTGAGAAAGCGCTATACTAGTTTGAAGAGGACAGAATTCATTTTCAGGATACAAAATTCATCTTAGCGCTAAAAATGCATACATTTCCCACTTGCCTGTAGTCGCCTACATTTGGTTTCTGGTCTCTAACATTTAGTTTTTAATTTTCTTATGTTAATACATTGGTTTCTGCTGATTTAACAGGTTTTAGATGCGGGAAGACTGAAAGAATATGGTGAGCCTTACATTTTGCTGCAAGAACAAGACAGCTTGTTTTACAAAATGGTGCAACAAGTGGGCAAGACTGAAGCGGCTTCTCTGATTGAAACAGCAAAACGGGTAATTTTAGAAGAAGAGATAATTAAGTTTGTCTCTGCAGTTTGCTTATCTCCAGTTAGCATATTCAGTGTTGCAGTAATCCTTCCACTGAAGGATCTGTCACTTTTGCAAGGCAAAGCCATAATTTTCAGTGGGATATACAGAGACTTCCAAATTATACATGTATTATATACCCCAAGTTGAAAGACTGGATTTCTTGCATCCTTTTGTGTGTACACAAAACAATAAGTGTAAATAATATAGGATGTACTCACTTGTGCTAGGCATTGATCTTAACTTGCTGTAAAAGACATGTTAGGGCTACAGAATCAAACTTCTATCTGTTATGTCTGTATTTTTTAAAGGGTCCGTCAGATTTTAGTTGGGGCTCAGTGCATGTGACCATGCTGTGGTCTCTGAGGGTTTGATCACATTCCATCTATTGTGCATTCCCTTACTTTGTTCCTGTACCTTGGTTCTCTGTTCTGCGCCACAGATGAGCAGGGCTCAGCTGAAGAAACAGCTGTTGAATGTTTTGTCACCTCCCTGCAAGGCTCTGTGCCTGATTTACTGTGAACTCTTCACATCCCACTTGGAGTACAGAATTATTAATGTAATTTTGGGCATTCCTCTGGCAATCAAAGTGTTTAAGAGACATCAATGGATTCACTTTCATAATATGCCTGTGAGGTAACGCTGTATCATCTCCAATTCTCAGAATGAAAGCTGAAGCAGAGATAAGAAGATAAAAAAGAATGACCTGTGATTGAGGATGTCTTTGGCTTGCTTTCTCTTTTCTTGATAATTTACCACACAGGACGTCCAGAGCAAGATTTTAATTCTCTCAGTGCCAACGAAGTTTCGGCATTGCTTCAGCTGAGACTGGCAGTGCTCACTTTGGCAGCAACTTGCTTTGAACTCATGTAGCTGTACTTTCATCATGCAAGTAAGGCGCTGGTATTAAGCAGGTAACAACCTAAGAGAGCCTTTTACAGGCAAGAGGCAAAGCTCTTTATGCTTTCCTTTCCTCAAGCTGCTGGATATGTGGAGCAGAGCTAGAGGAACACAAGGTCTAAACTGTTGCCTGAGGGAAACAAAAGACCAACAGACAAGGAACAACACACAAAGACAGGAAACACAATGGCAGGTTCTTGACTATTTTCCAGTAAAAAAAATAGATGCATTTCCAGCAAGCTGGAAAAAATGAAAAGTTGTGCTGTCATGGAGGCTATGCGCTCATGTCTGCATGCTATTTTACTGGACTTTTTGAAGATTAGGGAAGAGATTTCTGTGTCTGTTCATATTCTTAGATTTTATTTTTTTAAAAGTTTTTCAAGTAAAGCACTGTAGCTAAAAGCATACACTTTAAGTTCTTGTGTGGCACAAATTGCAAAACTTAGGAAACAGTTTTGTCTTGAACTGAACTCTGTAATGAGTTCTGCTGTCCTCTTCCATTGCTGCAGTGTAGCTTCATTTATTTTCTTATTAAAAGGGAATGGGTTAGCCATGTTTTCTGTGGTATGTGCATGACAATCTGGAGGTTATATAAATGGTATTTAAAAGGGTAGCTTCAAATTCGTGTGACCATTGTTTGTCTGTAAAGTGAAGGCCAGCTTCCTAAGGCTTGCTCCTTGGAAAGGCAAGAGGTGAGGCTGTCCAGCTGTCATCTGTAGAAATTTAGCTATGTCATGCTGTCATTCCTTCCTTCCCTGGAGCCCTCCCCAATTGCACAATTGCATTCAAAGATGATTCAAAATGTATAAAAATAATTGCCTGATGTTACTTGCCCATATAGTCATCTGCAGTTACCACATCAATGTTATGTGATTTTGTACAGGAAGGGAAGAGATCCAGGAACCAGTCTCTGCTGAAATGTGGTTTGATGAAAAAGTTTGCTAACTCCCAGGCTAGAAGGCAGATACAAGCTTTAGCATCTGCCAAGAATGCAAAGCATGGTGCTTATCCACACTCGGACCAAAAATATGGGAATCAAGAGACTGTATCTCCAGTCAGCAGCTACCCAGAAGCAGTGTTATAGTTCTTTCTGTTTGAAGGACTTGAACAATTCAGGGGTTTTGTTATTATTGTCCCTTGTGCTTCATGCATACTTCCAGAGAAGTCGCTTAGTCAGAAGAGCTGATTCCAATGTCTTTTCTTTTTATACTACTCTGAGTCTGTTGCATGTATTGCTGTCGATTTCCCACATTCCTACTGTGGTTACTAAGAACTGTTTTTATGAAGAACAGCTTTCTTTCTGTTTTTGGAAAACAGCATGCTGCACATAAAAAGAAATGGTAATATGACATACATACATACTTTTCAAAAAGCATTGCAGTGGGTTGCTATGTAAAATGGTTTGGAATGTGGCTGTGCTTTGGCAATGATTATTTGATTTATTACATTTTGGACCTGAATCTTGATTTATTTCTGTTTGGACCTGTACAACACAAACTTGTACCAAGATCTTTTTTCAGTAAGATGAAACTTAAATGCATTTTCTGGAAAAGTATTGATTCTGCCTATATCCTTTAAGTGCAAATTAAGAGGTATTACACATCCTAGCTTGGACATATTTAAGAAACAAAATTTTTAAAAAATCTCATGGTCCTCTTAGCGAAGCATTGCAGGACTGAGCTATTGCTGGAACCTTAGCTCAGGCTTCCAGATTGATCCAGTTGCTATTACATGTCTCACTTGGTCACTCAGTATCCCCATTTTTTGTGCAAATGTCAAAGAAAACAACACAGGCACAACTCAACTGCTGAGTATGTATTAAATAGCCCATGAGCCTGATGGCAACTGAGTTCTGCTTGACATCGTGAGACTGTTTTTATCTTTGCTCAGTTTACAAGAAGCTGCTAGGAGAAAATCCTATGGGAAAGAGAGGAATAGTCGTCAAGCAGTGAAAAATGAAAAAAAAAAAGTGCTCAATTATTCAGATAAACAGAAGTTGGTGTGTTCTCCCTGCTCTTGGCAGTGTTGAGAGAGGCTTTTCTGCAGGCTTTGGTGGCATCAGGATAGGGATGAGTTTCTGTCAGTCAGGTTTGAGTACTTTGAGGGAAAAAATAAGGGTTGTTTTATTTTACTTTAAAGCTATAACAGATGTGTAAATATTAAAATACTAGGTGTTACCTCAGTGATTACTTTTAAAAAGGTTGCAGCTCTGTTGGCTATGGAAGAAACTTGTATAAAGACTTGGGCATTTAATATCATGAGGGATTGGGCTTAGGGGAAGAATTGCAATGAGACAGTTGAAAAGCAGCTGCCATTTCATTACATCTCTAGTAATGTGCCAAGGTTTTCTATTAGCTTTCCATTAAAAAAAAAAATCACATTCAAAAGCTGCATTAAAAGTATGCCAAAGTTTTATGTTTTAAACCAGGAACGGGATGGGAATACTGAGGCTGCCGTCTGCAGCCTGTGTGCAGTCAGCAGCCTCATTAACATCCCTCTGTTGCATCCGATTGTGACTGGTTACTGAGGAATGCCTCTTAACAGGACTCCCAATTCTTCTGTTGATTCAAATCAGATTTAATATTCTTTGAAACTTGTAAAAATGCACATACCCTGCATTAGTGAGTGCACAAAAGATGACAGTAGTACTTATAGGAACATTTTTGTAGAATGACTGTTTCTTTTTTATCCCGTGTGTCTTATACGTGTATTCATGTATATGAAAAGGACATTATTATCAAACAAACTGAACTTTGTTGACAACACTCTTAAATATAAATTGCAGAAATGTTTCATAAGCTGTACTTAAAGCAGTCTGACTATGAGACCTAACTCGTGACATGTGTCAGCTTCAGAAAGATAGTGTATTTTCTGTTTTTAAAGACTCAAACAAAACTTTTCACATTCTTCTTTGAAAAAAAATTGCATTTGAAGTCCTTTTTCACCCAACACATTTTTAGATAAGAGCACACAAGTCTTGACATTATTTCATTTTGTTATGCGCATCTGTCAAGGAACAGAGATATGATACAGCTGCTAAAAACTGATGATTGTGGAACAGTGAAACTTGACAGCATTTCATTTCCTTTATGTTCTGATTATACATTTATCAGGAAACCTGTATCTCTTCTAGTTGAGCTAGAAATTGGTAAAATTCAGGAACTCAAAGGCTTGGCAAAGAACTGTCCTATTATTTGGTATCATCTTACGTTTTAGAGAAGTTGCTTGGTTGAGTCATTGTTAAAGCTTTTGCTGCTTCTTTCATTATTGTGGTTCACTATCCAGAGATCACATTTCTATAGGCCCTATAACTGCTCTGCAGCACAAATTAAAGGCTGGGATATTTCATACATATACTTCGAAGTTTCAATGGTTGTCAATCACAGTTTGTAAAATATAGGGATTACAACCTGATTTTAACATCCAAATCCATTGTGTTCATTTTATGTGTGAAAATGAGAAACCCTTGTGCAGACACAAGATTTCACAGCTTCTTTGTCATCCTGTTTTTAATTTATCTCCATGTTTTGAGCTAGTAAAATGACTTTACTTATCAGTTTAATGTAAAGCGATAAAACATATCTATTCATCTGAATTAACAAAATTTGATGGGATCGACAGGTTGTGTGGGATTTTTCTCACATTTTGTTTCAATATAAGTTCATACAGTAATTTCACTAATTTTTCAGTGACATACATTGACTGAATGCCACTAACCAGAAGCTCCCATTGGGATTCCTTAAGGATGTGTATTTATCTCTACTATATTTATCTCCAGAAATATTGTTCGAAATTAAATGGACTTTGGTGCATAATTACTCACAGAATCTAATATTTTTCCTAGATATACTTCAGTAAGAATTACCCAGAAGTTCTCCAGAATGGTCAGCTTGCCACAGACTCCTCCTTGGATCCTTCCTCAGGATTATGCATAACTGAAACTGCACTGTGATTCCTCATTGCCTTAACTGTGTAGAATGTAAACCTGAGATCATCTAAACTCAGTGACAACATTTGCAACTGTCAACGGGAGAGGAAAGGGAGGGAGGCGATTCTTTGCACTGGACATCCTTCCTATTTAATACTGAGAAGAAAATTTTTACTGTCCCTGTTTCTTTCATTTCAGTGCAATATGTTTTTCTTTCCAACTAATTATGTTTGTGTTGCTAAGGAAATTAGGCAGATTCAGTTTTTATTTGAAAGTTACGTGGTAGAGATCTCTTTTATTTAAACAGGTGCAGGACACCTAACAGGTCTAGTATGCATATTTGGAGCTTAGTAAAATAATTGGAATGTGTCCTTTTTTTTTCTTTTTCTTTTAGAAATATTTTGAAAGCAAGCAAAACCAAATTTTTTTCAGTGTCACTTTAGCATGACAGCTCTGTCTAAACAGCAGGTTTGGTAGTGTGCAACTTACTTGTTTAGAGAACTGTCTTTCTCTACCTGTCACAAGTAACTATGCAGGCTGGTAAGAAAAAAACTTGAAGAAGCCAAAAACACTTTTTTTTTAATAGAAAAGTACTACATACTTTTTTTATATATATAAACCGTTCAAATAGTGCTGTTCAAGATGAATGTAAATATTAGTTTTATTTTGCTAAAATCCAAATGCTGAAAAATCAGTCTCAGTCTTCTGTACTTCAGAAGAAAATTACCACATTTGCACTGAAGAAATATTTAAATAATTTAACATACATTCCTCTTTTTACCCGGGTTATCAAAGAAAAAAAGGTATTAAAATAACTTGAGGAAATGTTTGAATGACATCTCATTATACCTAAATACTGTGTAGTACAAAGTTATCTCCAACACAACACATTGAAATGTATACATTATTTGCATTTAT